>CM042560.1:11890000-11950000 GCA_023630585.1 Cranoglanis bouderius | reverse complement strand
TTCATTTACTACTGTTTAGTGCACTTTACAATATTTTTTTAAAATGTAGAAACATTTAATTTAATTACTTTGAAGGCATCTTTGCTCTACAACATTTCTTTGCATGTGCCTAAATCTTTTGCACAGTACTGTATATCCAGTAGACAGCAAGGCCAGTTGTGAGCCAGTGTGTCCTGATCAAAGGGACTGGCCAGCTCTGCCAGGAAGATCTATGTTTGACAGTGAGTTCATTTGTCATCGGCAAAGATGTCTTCCTGTGCCCTGCCAAAATTTTTCTAGATCTGGGACATCACTTTTGGATGTAGACAGATTTATGCATTCTAGGACCTGTGCCCTTCTTGCTGAGATGAGGACATCTTTCTGTCTGTAGTATTTGGGGTTTAGCCACACGCTGGTGGCCCACTTCTGAAATGTCCTTAATTCCAACAGCCCTAAGGTATCTACTGTTGCAGCTTGGGTTAACAGTCCAAGCAGGAGCCGGAACTGCACATGCAAAAAAAGGGGGTCACATGACAGATTTTACAACAACATCAAAGGAACTACAGGCCTCTCTTGCATCAATAAAGGTCACTGATCATGACTCCACTACCAGAAAGACACTGGGCAAAAATGGCATCCATAGAAGAGTGGCGAGGCGAAAACCACTGCTAACCCAGAAGAACATTAAGACTCATCCGAATTTTGCCAAAACACACCTTGATGATCCTCAATCCTTTTGGGAGAATGTTCTGTGGACTGATGAGTCGAAAGTGGAACTGTTTGGAAGACAGTGTTCCCATTACATCTGGCATAAACCAAACACAGAATTCCACAAAAAGAACATCATACCTACGGTCAAGCATGGTGGTGGAAGTGTGATGGTGTGGGGATGTTTTGTTGCTTCAGGGCCTGGGCAAATTACAATAATTGAGGGAAAGATGTATTCTGCACTCTACAGGAAATCCTAAAGGAGAATGTCTGGTCTTCCGTCGGTAAGTTGAAACTCTGATCTCCAGTTATCGGAAGTGTTTGGTTGCAGTTATTGCTGCTAAAGGTGGCACAAACAGATTTTATGTTTAAGGGGGCAATTCGTTTTTCACATTGGTGATAGGTGTTGGATCACTTTTTTTGCTTCAGTAAAAAATATAAAAAATAAAAACTGTATTGTTTGTTTACTCAGGTTGCCTTTGTTTTATTGTATTTTGTTTGAAGATCTAAAACTATTTAGTATGAGATATATATAAAAACAGAAGAAATCAGGAAAATTCTTTTTCACAGCACTGTATGTGTATCTCATAAACACCAGTGGTGCCAGACAGTGGCCAAAGGGTAGGACATTGTATTGGAATGCCTGTTCTTGCATCATGCAATTTGAGTGTTGACAGTGGAGTGGCTGGCCCAGGGTGCCCTCATTCCTGTGTCTTCTTGCTGGAGTCCCTGCTTGCATTTTGTGCACAATATACATCTTCTATTCACAGCACAAGAACATGGTTAATAATCTGTGCTCTCTCTCCCCCTGTTGAGCTACACATGTTACTCATGCTGTCTGATGGGATGCCTACCCTCCAGACCTGCCTGATCCATCCTGGTGCTCTACTTCTGCTTGGAGCCTCCTTCAGTGAAGAATCACTCACTGCTTCTGAGGATGGCCCTACATGGATAGCCTAAAGTTTGCCATGAGATTGCTGTGAATGTTACCACACAGTTACCCTAAACAAGGCTTTGGATGTTCTTACTTGGAAAGCCTAAAGACTGCATGTGCTAAAAAAGTTTACGCCCCAGTCATTGAACAGTGGATAATTTCACTTTCATACTATAGACTTAAAGTTAAAACTGTAATGAAAACAAAATGACCCTGATGCCCCTGACCATTTTTTCAGAGACAGCATTGCAGTGATGTTATAGCAAATGTTGGCCTACACTGACAACTCCTGCTAGCACCCCCAATTCTGCTGTATCCATATTCAGGCCAAGTATTCTGTCACAATTCCAGGGAGTCAAATGCTAGCGCAGAGTGTCTTCAATGGTTAAATAACTAATAAACAAACAAAGACAAAAAAAGAACCAACAAACTAGAACAACTAAAATGGACTAGACTACAACAAGACAGGGCAAGAGAAATTCAACATGAAAACTAGTCACAAACTACTTACAGTGCAAATACAACATTACAAGCTACGCTTCCTTCCAAAGATTCTTTTTTTTTTTTTTTTTTTGCAAAAAAAGGTTTAGTGCATTGAAATGTTTGCCGAAATAGCTGATGGAAACACAAATTATCACTAAAAATTTCACAAGTGTCAATGCAAAAATTCTATGTCGATACTTCAAATGTTATTTAAAAATATTTTGGAAACAGTTTTTGTCGAGAATGGCATTCATGCAAAATAAATGAGTCACATGACAGAATTTACATAATGTGTCCTCACAACAGAGAGCATGGACTAATGAGGAGACTCCATACTTCCTCAATTTAATTCAAGACAAATACATTACCTCTATTTTTGATGGAAAACACTAAAGGAAATCTACAACATTCCAGGATTTGGAAAGAAAAATTGCTACAACAAACCGTGGCATATCCTTCAGAGCAAATGGAAAGTGCTGAAACAATGTTACCTGGCAGAAAAATGTGACACTTTACATAGTGGTTCTGGGGGGGAATATGAGGACTAAGTTTATGTTTTTCAATGAAATGGATCACATATTGGGCCAGAGGCCCTTGGTTGCCTTATTTTCTACAAATATCAACAGCTCTGTTAAGTTCTGTACTTCAATAATAAAGCTAAAAGTTTGTTCAAAGTCTTCCATCAAGACAACATATCTACAGGTAAGACCTAATTAGCAAAGATTTCCCATTTCCAAATAGCCCTTTTTAGGTATTTTGAGTTTCTAAAATTGAAAAAAAGAAAAGAAAGCCAGTCTCATTGCTTAATGAATTTGATATTTTGTGATGCCCTTTTATTTAATTAATTATTTTATTCATTTATTAAGCTGTATTTATAACATTTGTGTTGAATGTATGTGGATTACATGATTGTCTTGTAATGCGGCAAATGTTCAATTAAAATAAATAATAATAAAACGTGAGTTGTTTATAGTGTGTCAAAGTTTCTGGGTTGTGAATATCATCCACCCAATGATTCACTCATCCTGTCTGATAGTGGACCAATGAGTGATTCAAATACTGAGTCACCCTCCCTGGACCAGCCTGATGAAACAGTGCCACAGGATTTCGACCCACCGCCCAGTGCATCAGGAATCTGGAGGTGATCCCAACAGCATCCTCCAAAAAAGAAGCAATTGTCTCAGGTTAAAGCCATGCAGAAACGCATGCTCATGCTTCTGAGGTGATGGCTGGTTTGAGGCAACCAGAGAGTTTGCAGTGTGCAGTAGGTTGGTCATCGCATCACAAGTGACATTGATGCGACCCGCCTTCATTACATGTATCTTCAGAAGGTGGTACAAATCGTTGCTTCTCCATCTCACAGATGTTATGGAGTACACAACACGCTGCCACAGTTGTGGCCATGAAAGAGTGGTGAATATTCGAGCATTTTGTCAGGATACGCCACCTTCCTTTCAGGTGTCTGAATGGATGCTCGACCTTAACCCGTGATCCATTCAAGTGATGATTGATTGCATATTGTTCTTCTGATAGACTGGGTCCAGAATAACCTTTGATAAGCCAAGGCAGTAACAGATAAACTGAATCTCCTGCCACTCGCAGAGGCACCTGGACTTCCTTCACATCAGTTGTAGCATAATGGTGTAGCAAAGCTCATTTACTGTACAAATCAAAAGATTTGACACACCTCATGTGGGCCATGCATGTTTTCATTCTCTAAACAATTGATTAAATGGCAAATATTTCAGCTTATATAGGTCAAGTTCCTCCCCACTGTTATTAACTTTAAATAGTTTAATACCCCAACAATTTACTTTCAAATTACTTTCCGTGTATAGTTCAATAGTTCAGTGCTATTTGGAGTGGTAAGATATTGAACAAAAATCGTTAGCTTGAAAGACAGTTTATAGTTTGTGTTGCATTACTTGCACTGGTAAAGGATGTTGAATGGTCTTAACCATGTTAGGCTTACCTGTACAGATCTGACGCTTCAAACACAGCTGCGTCATGGGCACTTCCACAAGTGCCAACACAAATATATCATATCATGCACCTGTCATCAACAAGTGCCTGGAGAATAATAGACGGCTACCCTTTGCGATTAATGTAATTGTGGTAGCCATCTGTCGGGAGAACAATAAGGGATGTGCGTCCCATTCAGCACACCGTAACCCTGTGGTACAAGATGTGCCAAGGACTTAGGTATGCAGTTTCATTGTCCTCTGCTACATTTGGCAGCTTGATATAACGTGGCATTCATTTTTCTATAATAGCTGTGCACACAGCATATACACATCAATAGATGGTTGTTTTACTAACCTTGAAAGTTTTGATGGCAATCTGTTTTTTGGCTTGGAACCGGTGGTTGGTGGCAATCCGCAATGGGTGCAACATCAGGACCAATTAATTGGCACAGCATCTCAAACGTGGGCCGTGACTTTCTAGCCAGAGACTCTCTCCACCACTACATCCCAGACCCATGGGCTTTCAGATGAGCAACTGCTCCATTCTGAAGTCGTCTTCTGATATTTCGTACAATTGCAATTATGTGTGAAATTAAAGTGACAGTAAGCTGGCCGATTTCATTTAATTGTCTCAATACTCTCCATCTTACAAAGATGAGAGACGCAAAAGGTACACAATTTTGCGATATACATAAAAGTATATATATCTGTATGTATGTATATATAAGTATGTATATATAAAAGATGGCCACTCCATTTCTTTCAAATATTCCCCCAGCTGGCTGAATTAGTCAAGTCAAGTAGATTTTTACTGTCATTCCTCTATATAGTGTGTATGCACTGGAATGAAATTATGTTTTTTCAGGACCATGGTGCAACACAGAACAGTACGCAAGACTACATAAAGTGCAGATACACAACAGTGTGAGACGAGTGCAAAACAATAAGTACACAGGACAGTAAATACACAGGACAATAAATACACAGAACATTGACTGTAAACTGTAAATATAGACCGTAAACTATAAGCTATTGTGTAATGTAGCAGCATAGGCATAGCAGTAATACTGGCAGCAAAAAAAAGTGAGTTCCATAGTAAAGTGACTGATGCAGCTATGGAAAGTGCAGTGTGCAGTAGAGTCTTACTGGGTTAGTCCGTTTAGTCCGTGTGTAGAGGTATGAGTCTTACTGGGTTAGGTGTTTGACTGGCCCAGGTGAGCGTTGGGAGGCAGCAGTGTGTTGAGTACTCTGACTGCCTCAGGGAAGAAACTATTGTGGAGTCTGCTGGTGGTGGCACGGATGCTCCTGTACTTTCTGCCGGATGGCAGGAGGGTGAATAGTCCGTGAAAAGGGTGAGAGGGGTCGCCCGCAATACTGGTGGCTTTGCGGATGCAGTTGTTATTGAAGGTGTCGACGGTGGGTAGAGAGACCCCGATGATCTTTTCAGCTGTCCTCACAATTCGCTGTAGGGTCTGTGCAGTTTCCGTACCACACAGTGGGACAGCTGGTCAGGACGCTCTCTATTGTCCCTCTGTAGAAGGAGATGAGGATGGGAGTTTGGCTATCTTCAGCCTCTGCAGGAAGTGGATGCGCTGCTGGGCCTTCTTGACTAGGCAGGTGGTGTTGAGAGTCCAGGAGAGGTCCTCAGTCATGTGCACACCAAGAAACTTGGATCTTTTGACTCTTTCCACAGTTGTCCCATTGATGTGCAGTGGTGAGTGTTCCACTTGGGTTCTCCTGAAGTCAACAATCATCTCTTTACTCTTATCAACATTAAGAGTTAGATTGTTGTCTCTACACCATTCTACGAGCTAGTTCACCTCCTCCCTGTATGCTGACTCATCATTGTTGCTGATGAGGACCAGTGTCATCAGCAAACTTGATGATGTGATTAGAACTGAACTTAGCAGCACAGTCGTGAGTCAGCAGTACTTGGTCGGTGGGAGTTGGGGTGGTCTTCCTCGATGGCATGTTGTTCTGTGCTTCGAACCGTGCATAGAAATCATTCAGTGCATCTGGGAGCGAGGTGTCATCATCACAGACAAGTGGTGTAGTCTGTGATGGCCTGAATGCCTTGCCACATACGCCTTGTGTCCTTGGTGTTTATGAAGTGACTGTGGATTCTTTCTGCATAGTTGCCTCTCTGATGGCCTGGGAAAGATTGGTCCTTGCTGTGCGGAGGGCTGCCTTGTCGTCAGACCTGAAGGCTGAGTCTCGATTTTTCAGCAGCGAGAGCACTTCTGCAGTCATCCACGGTTTCTGGTTTGCACGTGTGGTGATGGTCTTAAAGGAAGTTACATCATTTATGCACTTACAGTCACTGATGCTGTGTATTCCTTCAAGTCTGGTGTTGTGGTATGTAGCAGCCTCTCTGAACCATATTTCAGTCTGTGTGCTCAAAACAGTTCTGAAGTGCTGAGATGGCTCCCTCAGACCAGGTTCTCACCTGTTTCAGAACGGGTTTGGCACGTTTCAGAAGTGGTCGACATGCTGGGATTAACATAACAGAGATGTGGTCCGAGCCGCTGAGGTGGGGGCGGGGTTGCAGCCTTGTAAGAACCGTGAATGTTGGTTTAAACAAGGTCCAAAGTGTTTGTACCATGGGTTGGAAAATCAACATGCTGGTGGAATTCAGCACTGATTTCAGATTCACATGGTTAAAATCTCCAGTGACAATAAGAAGTCCATTGGGGTGCACTGTTCATAAGTTACTGATAGCCCCGTAGAGTTCACTTAGTGCTAGTTAAGCACTTAGTTCCTTAGCATTAGCACTGGGTGGAATGTACACCGCGACAGTGAGCACGGTGGTAAACTCTCTGGGCAGGTAATATGGTCGGCATTTCAGTTTCTGCTAGGAAGTAGCTGTTGCTGTGTTTTGTCATGGCAATCTTAAACTGAAAATAAATGAGAGACAAAGACACAATCTCTAGTGAAGGTTCTTCTTTATTCACAGCCGGGGAAGCAAATTCATAAATATTCTGAATTCAGCACTAAGATTTTATAGTATCACACATTCTAATAACTTATTGGTACAATAGACAAATAACTCTTACTTTATTAGCAGTGGCGAAAGGGTTACATCTTTTTTGTGTGTTATTACAGCCCACCTCACACTCAGGAAGCTCACATGGCCTTAGTGCCATGTTCTCACTGTTATTATCCTTATAGGCGCCAGTCTGGGTCAAACTGCTGTCTCTTAGTCTCTCGTTCCTAACCACAACAGGTCTTATCAGCAGAACACTTAAATCAACGGAACACTGACCTAATGCTTTATCCTTAAGACAACTTGTACCCACACAATTGCAGCAGGCACAATAGTATCTACGGGCAGTGTCAGTGAGCTACGGCTGAAACAGAAATCTCCACACACTCACCTAATACTTTTCAACGGTAAGCACAGCACTTAAGCAGTAATTGAACTTCTAATAATTGACATCAATAGTAGCTAATATTGAGCCAGATAAAAGAATTAAGTCAACCCTCAAAGTGTTAAATGCATTTTGTAACAGGTCAATTGTGAACTACAGTCAATATTTTAAACAAGCAACTCATTTCTCAATTGTTCTTTGCTATAGCCATGGAATATTTTAAGTCAACTAGCCTGAAAACTCTTTACTCAGCTTCACGCTTTTTTTTTTTTTTTTTTTTTTTTTTTTTCAGGAAATTTCAATGCTGGTGTTTGGTCTTTCAGCATCATGTGCATTTTCTCTGGCTGTTCAGATCCAGTGAGCACAGATACATCTAGATGATGTCTGTAAAAGATCAGGACATCTGGAAATACTTTGCATTCTATTTTATGCACATTATTTCGGTCATCTTATTTTGATATGGCTCTACATTGCACACTATTTATGACTGAAGAGGAAACTGTACAACATCCTTACCTACTGCATATTTCTGGATTAAGTTACTTATTTACAAACTATGGTGTTATATTTTGGCTTTGACAGCATTAAAATCCAAAAAAACTCAAAAATGTGTTTAACTTTAAATTTGTTTTCATATTTTTTATGTTCAAAATGAATGCTCCTCGTATTTGACAATAGAGAATGAACTTTATATAGGCCTAGAGTTATTTCATTTTAAATTAACGCGTTAGTCACTCACAATATTTTTTTGTGGCTTATGCATGTAAGGATATCCAAATATGCAAAATATTAAGATTCAGAACTGCACCAAATGTAATGCAAAGTCATTTCCTACAGGGGCTCCGACCTCCAACAACATAATGGCAGATCCCTGAAGCGCAGTCAGGTAATCCAGCTGAGCACAGTCATCATTAATTGACGTCGCTTTGGAAGTGATGCATGAGTGAGGATATTCCATTCAACTCCTCTCTTCTCGCATCTCATCCTTGCATCCTTCCTTTGCATCCTAAGGGGGTGGAGCTATGATGCAACGAAAGGAAGCGAGCAAAGGAAACAAGGATGCACAAATAAGAAATGAGAAGCACCCCCTTTTGCCATAAGCTAGGTGCATAACTGTGACCCAATTGATCAAAAAATAGTAGAAGGACCCTAAAACACTATCATTATGCCTGATTTGAAATAGTTCTTATCCAAAAAGAAATAAAAACATTTAGTTTTGCTGCCAAAAAATATCCAAACAAAATGATGCATTATTGAAAAAAAAAGGAAAAAAAAAATCACTCTTTTTCTTTCGGGTCAATGACCCCAGATTGAAAAACATTCTATAAAAGGCAGAGAAACAGATAATAGTCCAGTCAAAGGAATGTACCATTGTTCAAATGAACTATATACAAATATACAATATTTACACGCAACCACCACCATCAATAGGGCCAACAGGACAGGGGTGGAGGACACACCATGTTTTTGAGTCACATGCAGCCCATATTTTCATGCCATATCCGGTTGGCTTGCTTGGCATTGCTTGTTGAAAGGGACATCTCCCTCTGAAAAGAAACAAGACATTCATCGACAGTAACATTGGGGTCTGGGTTATAAATCAGTGGAAACTGTTCAACCCACCGATCTCAAACATCCCTAATAGCTGCCAATTTATTATGTTCCCTTCTATGTCCTCTTGTCTCCCTGTCATCAAATTGTATGACACAGGAGATCATATGAAATGATTTCAAGGACGATATGGCAGGGAAAATTGTGAGCACATTGTGGCAATCTTGTGAGATTGTGAGAACAGTCAGGGTGCAAAACAAAACAAACTGCAGCTTTTAATTATATTTTATGGCTGTGGTCTCTGAGGCACGAAGGATAAAAAGTGTTTTTGTAGAGGACTTCTGAAACATGCTGACAAGTTGATATCCTATTTTTCCAACACTTCTCGTGTTATTAGGAAATGTAAAAAATTATGAAGCATTAACAAAACAAAAAACATCATTAATCACATTGTTTAAGCCTTTGAAGAGTGCCTGGGTTCTCTGAGACCACAAAGATAATTCTTTTTTAAGTAAAAATCTACATCCTTTTTTGGCCAAAACCCAAAACAGCAGGGTTTTTTTTTTAAAAACCATTTTTGGCCTACATTTTTTAGTAGCATCACTAACTGGATGTTAAATGATGTTAAATATATACCTGTTTAATTTCAAACATTCATTGATGGATCACATTTACTAACTCAATAAACATGCTCCATTTACGTTGATGAGAGCATGGGGGGGAGGGGGGGGGTTGTTGGATTTCCTGCATGTTATGTATGCACTGTAAATGACAAATCAGGTACCCTTTCCCAGCTGATTCAATCCAGGTTGAAGAATTCACTGTCACCATCTTTCTGATTGCACCTATCTGGGTTCAATCACTGACACAGTATATAAGGACTCTCTTTCCACCAGTTCATTGCAAAGTACAGTCATAGTGTCAAGCCTAGCTTTTTTTCTCTCTCTTTGTGGTACCCCATTTTCTCCACTTGTTGATGATGGCCTTCACAGTGTGCCATGGTACATATAATGTTTTGCAAATTCTACTGTACCGCTCCTGATTGATACCTTTGGACAATGAGCTCCTGTATATGCTTTGCAAAGTATATTCTCAGTGTCACGTACCTGTCTATACCAGGCCTTCTGATTCTATGCTATTGTGTTTATGGTTGTCCTGTTTCCTAAAGCTCTTCTATTTGTTATTTTACTTCAGTTCTGTTGGTTGCTATATCAAATTAAGACTGAAAAAAGATCTGACGATTTATCTTGGTGTAATTTTTTAAAAATAACAAAACCTGCCTAGTTTAACAGAGGTGTGTAGACTTTTTAAACCCCCTGTACGTGCTTGGTCATTTGTAATGCCAGTCAGATTATCTCTTTCTGTGAAAGAAGGCAGTTCTTGGATACAGTTATTAACAAAAACCTATCAGACAATGAAGCTAGATATCTGGCTTATGGGAATAGTGTGGGCATGCACAGGAAACCAGGAGAAACCACCCTGCACATCCTCATATCCTGCACTGTTAAGGCAGCTCTGGAGTGATGTTGGATGGGATGGGCCATATGGTGGAGCAACCACATATACGGTGAAACAAACCAAACATTCTTGCTATGTTGTACAATAAAAATGTTGTAAATGATTAAATATATAAAGGGGAACTTTCAAATTCTATTTACAGTAAACCCTATAAGCAGAATGAGCAAAAATAATGGATAAAATGAATAAAATGTGATCATTCCAACTTTCCACTTAACAAATAAAAAAACTACATAGCTAGCAAAAACATGCTCTTAGGAACTTATTTTTTAAAATATAGTACAGGTGCATCTCAAAAAATGTGAATATTGTGGAAAAGTTTTTTTTTTTTCCCCGTAATTTAATTCAAAAAGTGGAATTTTTCATATATTCTAGATTCATTACACAAAGTGAAATATTTCAAGCCTTTTTTTGTTTGTTTGTTTGAATCTTGATGATTACAGCTTACAGGGATACTGGAAAAATCCAGTCAATATAGCATAGCATATCATAGCAATCTAGCCACAGGAGGTCACAAGCCAGTGTACTTTTTTTGCCGTTCCCAAGCCCGGATAAATAGAGAGGGTTGTGTCAGGAAGGGCAGCCGACGTAAAACTTTTGCCAAATTCAATATGCGAATCACGAACATGACTTCCATAACGGATCGGTCGGGGCCTGGGTTAACAACGACCGCCATCGGTGCCGTTGACCTACAGGGCACTGGTGGTCAAAGAAGGAGAGGAGGAAGGTGTGTTAGAGGAGGACGGCGTGTCCGTAGGCAGAGAGAGAAGAGGAAAGGCAGGAGTTTAGGACTGAAAGTAGGGACTTTGAATGTTGGTACGATGACAGGTAAAGGCAGAGAGCTGGTAGATATGATGCAGAGGAGGAAAGTCGACATTATGTGTGTCCAGGAGACCAGGTGGAAAGGGAGCAAGGCTAGAAGCATTGGAGCAGGGTTTAAACTGTTTTATCATGGGGTGGACAGGAAGAGAAATGGAGTAGGAGTGATCCTGAAGGAGGAGTTTGTGAAGAATGTTCTGGAGGTAAAGAGAGTGTCAGATAGGTTGATGAGTCTGAAGCTGGAAATTGAAGGTGTGATGTTGAATGTTGTTAGTGCTTACGCTCCACAAGTAGGTTGTGAGCAAGAGGAGAAAGACAGATTCTGGAGCGAGCTTGAGGAAGTGATGCAGAGTGTTCCCAGATGTGAGAGAGTGGTGATAGGGGCAGACTTTAATGGACATGTTGGTGAAGGGAATAGTGGGGATGAGGAAGTGATAGGCAGGTTTGGTTTTCAGGTAAGGAACCCAGAAGGACAGAGGTTGGTAGACTTTGCTAAAAGTATGGAGATGGCTGTGGTGAACACGTACTTTCAGAAGAGGCAGGAACACAGGGTGACAGAGTGGTGGCAGGAGCACACAGGTGGACTATATCTTATGTAGACACTGTAATCTGATGGAGATTAGCGATTGCAAAGTAGTGGCAGGAGAGAGTGTAGCTAGACAGCATAGGATGGTGGTGTGTAAGATGACTCTGGTGGTGAGGAAGATGAAGAGAGCAAAGGCAGAGCAGAAGACAAAGTGGTGGAAGTTGGAAAAGGAAGAGTGCTGTGCGGTTTTCAGGGAGGAGTTGAGACAGGCTTTAGGTGGTCAGGAGGTGCTTCCAGATGACTGGACTACTACAGCCAAAGTGATCAGGGAGACAGGTAGGAAGGTGCTAGGTGTGTCATCTGGAAGGAGGAAAGAAGACAAGGAGACTTGGTGGTGGAATGAGGAAGTTCAGGAGAGTATCCAGAAGAAGAGGTTAGCTAGGAAGAAGTGGGACAGTGAGAGGACGGAGGAAAGTAGACAGGAATATAGGGAGATGCAGCGTGAGGTTAAGATAGAGGTGTGAGCAGCAGTATGGTTTCATGCCAAGAAAGAGCACTACAGATGCAATATTCGCTTTGAGAATGTTGATGGAGAAGTACAGAGAGGGTCAGAAAGAGCTGCATTGTGTCTTTGTAGATTTAGAGAAAGCGTATGACAGGGTGCTAAGAGAGGAGCTGTGGTATTGTATGAGGAGGTCTGGAGTGGCAGAGAAGTATGTTAGAGTGGTGCAGGATATGTATGAGAGCAGTAGGACAATGGTAAGGTGTGCGGTAGGTGTGACAGAGGAGTTCACGGTGAAGGTAGGACTGCATCAAGAATCGGCTCTGAGCCCCTTCTTGTTTGCGGTGGTGATGGACAGGCTGACAGATGAGGTCAGACAGGAATCTCCATGGACTATGATGTTTGCGGATGACATTGTGATCTGTAGTGAGAGCAGGGAGCAGGTGGGGGAAACTCTAGAGAGGTGGAGGTTTGCTCTGGAGAGAAGAGGAATGAAGGTTAGTCGCAGCAAGACAGAATACGTGTGTGAATGAGAGCGATCCAAGTGGAACAGTGAGGTTACAGGGAGAAGCGATAAAGAAGGTGCAGGATTTTAAGTACTTAGGGTCAACAGTCCAGAGCAACGGGGAGTGTGGAAAAGAGGTGAAGAAGCGTGTGCAGGCAGGTTGGAATGGGTGGAGAAAAGTGTCAGGTCTGTTGTGTGATAAAAGAGTACCAGCAAGAATGAAAGGAAAGGTGTACAGGACAGTAGTGAGACCAGCGATGTTGTATGGTTTGGAGACAGTTGCACTGAGGAAAAGACAGGAGGAAGAGTTAGAGGTAGCAGAGCTAAAGATGTTGAGGTTCTCTTTGGGAGTGACGAGGATGGATAGGATCAGGAATGAGTACATCAGGGAGACAGCACATGTGAGATGTTTTGGAGACAAAGTTAGAGAGGCCAGGTTGAGATGGTTTGGACACGTTCAGAGGAGGGCGAGTGAATATATCGGTAAAAGGATGCTGAGGTTAGAGCTGCCAGGCAGGAGGCCGAGAGGAAGACCAAAGAGGAGGTTTATGGATGTAGTGAAGGAGGACATGAAGGTGGTCGGTCTGAGAGAAGAGGATGCAGGGGATAGGGCTAGATGGAGGCAGATGATTCGTTGTGGCGACCCCTGAAGGGAACAGCCGAAAGGAAAAGAAGAAGAAGATCATAGCATATCATAGCAACTGCCTAGCAACACCTTAGCAACTACATGGAATATCATAGCAATTGACTAGCCCTAGCAAACGCCTGGAATACCATAGCATCCATATAGTAACCGCCTAGCAACTCCCTGGGATAACACAACAACCACTTGGAATGCCATAGTAACCACACCCTGGGAACCACCTAGCAACACCCTAGCAACCACATGGAATATCATAGCAACCACATGTAATAAACACAGCAATCACATAGAAATACCCTAGCTGTAATGCCATGGCCATCTCCTAGCCACATACAAGCATCCACCTGCAATATTATATTATACCTGCAATATTATACTAACGACCTAGCCACAACCTAGCAACCCTCCATTATCATAGCAATCACCTAACCACATGCAGGGAACCACTTGGATTAACATTCCAACCACCTAGTAACATCCTAGCAACCACCTAACCACATGCAGGGAACCACTTGGATTAACATTCCAACCACCTAGTAACATCCTAGCAACCACCTAAGATACAATATCAACCACCTAGCAACACCACAACCACCACCAGGAATACCATAGTACCTACCTAACACCATTCTAGCAACCATCAGGAATTTCAAAGCATTACTATATATGCACAATATAGTTTAAGAAAATGAACAGCAGTGCAGCCTTTAGAAGAGTCCATGCAGTTTTGCAGAAAGATCAGTCACTGATGTTTTTGTTGTTTTTGTCAATTTTGGAGGGACATCCTGTTCTTGATGTTGTCAGTGTGGTACCCCATTTTCTCCACTTGTTGATGACGGCCTTCACGGTGTATCATGGTACATATGTTTTGGAAATTCTTCTGTAGCACTCCTGATTGATACCTTTTGACAATGAGCTCCTGTATATGCTTTGTAAGCTCTTTGTGGACCATGGCTTCTGAAACCAAGAAGACGTCCTACAGAAACAGCTGATCTTTATTTGGGGTTAATTAGAGTGGAAGCGACACCAGTCCCAGACTCCCAGTGGAAGCCCCCAGTGTTACCTCTCCTTTCTGCCTCCAGACCATCACTTGGATGACTCAATAGGATGAGTTGTTACACTTTCTGCTGCTCCAAGCATGATTCACCTGTACTAGGATGATTCAGAAGGAGATGCTGAGTCTTTTTTACATTACCAGGATAAGTCAGGAGGTGAAGTGTGTGGCACTAATTGACAGCCATTTAATAGTTAATGGAGGAAAAATAAAAGGAACACTGTTTCTCTACAGTACACACATATATTGCATGCAAACAAAACATCTTTTCACTACAATACCCATACAGCACTGCTCCAAAACTTTATGCTTAAGGACTTTTTGAACATTTTCGACTTCCATGCATTCAAGCCACAAAATGGGGAAAAACATGGATGCCTCTCTATTGTTAGCAACAATCTAGTTAGCAAATATTAGTGATATGAATGGCATATTCACCTCCTCAAAACAGCAAACGGTATAGTCAATGTTACAGTTTTAACAAGCTAATATGTCTGGAAATAGCAAATACTAGTGTATACAGTACAATGTATTTAAAAGTAAAGAAGCGCTTCTTTGTTTACTGTTGATGCTGTTAGCAGCCATCTTGATATGTTGTCATATGCTGAACTATTACGAGTAAAAATTCCGAGTTGAGCGTGTGTCTTCTGTGCGGTTTTCCAGTTGGAGGTTGGAAATTCCAGGTTACAAGATTTAGTCAATTGCAGCATCAACCCTTCACCCTCTATTGTGTTTGTGTAATCTGGTGTCACACAGAACAATCTCTCATTTTCTGTAAAAAATGTACACACATATCCCAGCAAAAGCAGATTGATCTGATCTTTTTATTCATCATCAAGTTGCCATTCTTAATGAGTTATATAATGCGATAATCCATCTTGCTTATAAACACTTTATACATTTTGACTCCAGTTAGTAACATTAAAAGTACATAGGTCATGTGCATTTGAGAATATCACCAGCAAATGACACAGCAAATCATTAGCAAAGGGTCAATGAGAACCATGTAAACATCATGATTCAAGAATACAAATTTCTACAGGACAGACAGTAATTGCATAATTTTACACATTTAACTGCAGAGGAACACCATGTATGGCCCTATAGCAATGTATATTCTCATATTCTCTGTTGTCTTTCAAGTTTTCCCTCATTCTCATCAGCATAAACTTTCAGATAAAGAGAGGGAGCTAAAGGGAAGGACTTGAACATTTGCATCAGTTTTTGGCTTGCAGTTTACTTTCAGAGTACCATTTAAGTAACTGTCTCTTTTGGGTGAGTCTTCATTTGTGGTTCTGAGGTACTGCTTGCATTGCACACTTCTATCAAACATGGTGGGAGCTATCTTAAGTTTATCATTGTAATCTTGCACCAAAACAGAAGCATTTGCCACCTTGCTTTTTATGTGGTTTAATGCTGTGTCCCCTGACTTATGTGTTCCATCATCAATCATGCAGTCTCTGGGCGTCTGAGGTAATATGCAGCACTGAACTGCGGAAAGCTGCGGAGTGTGAGCTCGAGCATTTATGGCATCAGGTGGAGGTTTGCATGGACTGGTTAAGTGTGATTCATCAGCTCTGGAATCACCAGGGGGGTGGTCTTGTGACTGATGGTGCAATGTGTGCACATTACATCCCCTATGGTAGCAGCCATGCTTTTTGAGAGAGCTAGTTCTTGTGGTTGGAGCCTGGGAACACTTGTGGAAATGGGCAGGAACACAGTGGACATTGTTCACATCATGATGGATGGCTGTGTGCATTGTCTTTAGTGTGGAGAAGAGGCTCTGATCTTTGGCTACATGATTGCCTGTTGAAGCAAACTGTGAAGATGGGCATGGACACTCTTTATCTTGCATACAGGTGTGGTGATGGGTCCAGTGTGTGCTCATTTTGTGCTGGGACAAAAAATGGCCACAGGTACAGCCAGTATTATAGGAGTAATTATGCAGATATACAGAATCTGTGTTTGTCGCACCATTAGGATCAGAATTTTCTTTTACACAGTCTATTTTGTTGTTCAATGGACAACAAGATGCATGTTGAGGAGCACTTTCATTGGTTAGTTGAGTACACTCGTTTTGGACCTCTGTTTTTTCCATATTTCTAACATTAGTTGCTAATGGCTGAAGTTCATACTCTACCACTTGTCCCCTGGTATCTGACTGGTATTTGCTTGCCTGGCAGGGTTTTCCTTCGCAGTAGGTGGTCGACGAGTCAGAGGTACTTGCTTTGAAAGCATGACACTTCGCAAACAAATTAGGCATAGGAATCTGTCCACAAGTGCCCTCCGGACCGATACAGCGACACATGCACTGAAAGAAGAATGTAGAAAAAGCCCAACTGATACACATGATTAGCATCAGAAATGTGCCAAGCTGGGTGTAAGCCAGTACTGTGGATGGCATCATCATTGCTCCAGCAACAAAGGTGGTGAGTGCTGCCATGGCAATGGCTGAACCCATTCTGCTCAATGAAAAAACCACCTTCCCTTCCCTATCGGGTTCTGGAGCAAGACGGTATGCGACACCATAATGAACTGCAAAGTCCACAGAAAGCCCTACAGCCACTGAAATGGTAACAGACTCTAGTATATTTAGTTCCCACCCCAAGAGCACCAATGATCCCACAGTTACAAAAATGGTTCCAGCAATAGAGATAATGGCATAAAGGCTAATAATGATATTCCAGGTAGTTAGGAGCATAACACTGAAGGCAACTGCCACTGACAGTGCCATGGCAATAAGCGTTCCACCGGACAGACTATCCTGGAGGTCATAGAATTCCAAGTTGCTGACAAACCAACCATAGCTTAATCCATCTGGAGCATTCTTTAACTCTTCCTGGATCCAGGAATCCACCTCATGGTAAAACAGATGCATTTTTTCATATGCTAAGGTGAAGTGATAGGTACTATGAAATTCAAGCACAATGGCACGGATTGTATCGTTAATGTCAAATCTTGGCCCTGGTGTCTTACTGTCCAAATGATAGACAGTGCTGCGATCCAGCTCCATAATGGCTCGCTTGATGCACAACTCAAAAACATCCTGTTTGTAGGGAAATGTGGACTGACTGCAACATGGGTAGACTCTAGCCTCATCGCAGTCTTGGTTCTCCATCCACTGCTTAAAAGTCTCCATGAAGCAACTGGTGAAATCTTGTTCATTAGACTGGAACACAAAGCTTTGGTTCCTGAGCTTCTGACAGAAGTTGAGAATCCATACTTGGCTGGAAGGGCTGGCAATGTTAAAACTTGTGTCAAGTGTCAGTTTGCCTTTATTTTTGGGGTTCATGGGATCACCACTGTCTACTGGAATAACACCCCATATTATGGTGATAGGCATGTGGAGATCTTCTCCATGGTGGACACGTTCAAACATGAACAGTTTTTTGTATTCTGCATCATAGCGTTCAAAAGGATGTGTGGAGCGAAACACTTGAAATTCTGATAGCTCCAAGGAAGGTAATTTTATTTTAGGGCTTACACAGACAATATATGCTCCAACAGCAGTTATGACCAGGAACCAAAGGAGCCACAGGTAGCGCAGCCTGATTACAATGCATGGCAATACTTTTTCAAAGAAAATACGGGAACACTCTGAGAGCGCAAATAGGCACTTGTTGGCATTTCGATATATGCTCTTGAAAAAGCTTGTGGTGTGATGTGGTGACCTGAAGCACATGAAGATGTTAAGCAGGTATCGCTCATGAAGAATCACTACGGCAGGTAACCAGGTTACCATCAGAACATAGTTGACCAGTATAGCAGTGCCTGCATAGACACCAAAGCAGCGGATGGCTGTAATGTTGCTGACGTAATTAGCATAGAAGGCAGCAGCTGTAGTGAAGCTGGTGACAAACATTGAAAGAGCTGCATGATGAAGTGTGACATTTACAGTTTCAGAGAGCTCAGAGTTTGGCTTGTCAATTTTTGTGTAGTTCCACACATCACATAACACAAAAGCATCATCCGCGCCAATTCCAACAAGAATGATTAATGCTGTAAGATTCATAAAGGGGAAGAATTCAAAATTGAAGACAACCCGATAAAGGACATAGGAGATAATTAAGGAGCTGATGATGGCAAACATGGTCATGATGGTGATAAAAACAGATTTGGTGTATACACACATAACTACTAGCACAATCACAATTGCTATTGCAGGATACATAGTATCTGTAAGAAGGTAGTCCTGGAACAAATTGTGTTTGATGCCAAACTCTATACCAGTGACAGTGGTGATACCATCTGTGGAGTTCCAGTTCTCAAAGTTGTCCAAGTAAATGTTCATCATACTTTCACCTTTCTCTGTGGGAGAAAACAACATGCTGTACTTGAGCTCGGGTGGATGGAATTCAATGCTCTTTGGGTTAAGGAAATCCTTGTCCACTAAAAAATGTAGGATATGATATACAGCGTTGTATTTGGTGCACTTTCTGGGGACACTGGCACACTTGAACTGGTCTTTCCTGCGGGTATTTACATCCCAACACTCTGGACCTAATGTGCCATTATAATAGTACTTGGCACAGGAACGCAGGACCTTTAGGGTAAGCAATACATCCCGTTCTGTTATCTTTTGGCAGGATGACTTGTTGGTGAGCACAGCTATGTAGTTCCCCAGGGTCCAGCTAGGACAACAAGAGGCAGATGTGGCACGCTGACACAAACTCCAGTACTGTGGATGGGATCGAACCTGAGAAGACATTATGATTATTAATGTGCTTATTTAATCAATCCATAACAAGTGCAAGCTAACAGCAGTGAGACCCCAAATTAAAGCTCTCAATTCATTTACAGTGCTTTTCATAAATATTCACCAACCATGAACTTTTCCATATTTGTATTGTTACGACCCGGAACTGAAAAGGACTTAATTGGGATTCTACAGTACTGTGCAAAAGTTTTAGAACCCTATTGTTTTTTAATACAAACTTTTTTATTTTATGACTTATACATTATTTAATTAGCTAATTTCCTTATAGAACTGCACAAATTGTACCAGAGACTGTTTACTGCTCTTTACAGTATTTCTTTTTAATTTCATTATTTTGCATGTACCTAAAGCTTTTGCACAGTACTGTACGTCACCAAAACATTTATTTGTAAAAACTGCATAAGTATTCACCCTTGTTGTTGTGAATATCAAAACATAATTCTTACCCAAATCTCACCCAAATCTTCAGTGTGAGATTTAACTAATTAACCACAAAGACACTTTCCACCTTTTTAATAAATAAATAAGTAAATAAATAAATAAATATTTATTTATTTATTTATTTAAACATTGGTGCCAATCATTTGTGCTATAACCAAAAACGTGACTAGCTGCCAAACTTGCAAAGTAATTTTTTTGTAAATTAAAGAACAGAAGTAAATTGGGTCTTATCAGGCAAAGGTTTTACAGTCCGGACCAAAAATATTTGTACTCTGCATGGATTCATGGTGAGAAAATGAAAATACAGTTCTAATCTAGAAATTATATACAAAAATAAAATGAAATGTCCTGCAACAGGACAGCAGTCCAGAACTAAAGATCTAACAGATAAAATCAACAGAAAAACTGTTCAAAAACATGTCAGTTTCCAGACTTGATTTGAAGAAGGTTGTGTATGACATCTGAAAGAATTCAAACAGATATCAAGAAGAATAGGCAACAATTGGACACACAAGCTAACAAAATTCGAACAATTAGGTCAAAAACTTTTTTGGTGTACTTCATTTGTCCTACTTTTGTATTAAATTAGCCAAGTGTAAGGAACATAAACAGGAATAATAAAACCCAAGAATTCAAGAATAACACATACCCTGGTATTGTCGAAATTGCACATGGATTTTATAGCGTGTATATTCCACAAGTTCTTCCCTTCAGCAGAGGTAAACACAATTCTAGAGTAGCTGTCACCTGTTAAGACCCAGTTGGACAATAATTACTAAATAGAACGCTAGTTACATATATAACTGTAGTTCTATAAACCCCAAATAATGGCCAGGAGCCCCCGGAAACACCTGGATATCGCCTAGTGCATGCCAAGACCTTCTAACATAGTTATGTAGTGACATATGATGTATTATTTGCAATAAATTCCACAGACAAACATACATTTTTACCTGGAACATTCTTTCCAGGCTAGTGCAGGTTCTGAGTAACAAGGAACCCTAGCAGTTATCCCAAGGTTCATAAACTCAGTTAGATACATAACTAGCTTTCCATTTTGCCCCTACAAACAGCCAGGGGTGATGTAAAACACCCAGATGGATGTATGCCAACAGTCTCACGAGGAATAGGACTTACCCTGAAAGCTGCTGAGAGATGACCGCCTAACACTTACACAACTAGAAAGAGTGACATTAACCTTGTAAAATCTGGAGAGGGTGCATGGTGATGCCCAGGTAGTTGAAGCAAAGATGTCCTGAAATGGCACACCTTTAAATGAATAACATGAAGAGGAGACACTTCTTGTTGAGATTCACTTCACAATGAGGACTGAGTGCCCAATCAATCAGCCAAGGCCTCTGCTTAGTCAAGGCAGGTCCTTCTGTCTTTCATCCATGGTAGGTAAACAGTTGGTCTGCGGATCAGATGGGTGCTGTCTGGTCTAAACAATATTGTATGGCCCGTATGAGGCACAGTAACAATTTGGAGACTCCCCCTCATTGAAGGCTGCAAGGCCAGTTCACTGATTCACAATGTTGAATCAAAATGAGTGACATGACTTGACAGAAATTCCATATTTAACCACAAGGTTACACCAGAGTCAGCCAGCCACCAATGAAGGCAAGGCAACTTTATCGCAGGAGCATGTAACACTTGACTGAAATTATCAATAGCAAAGAGAGACCCATTTCAAGTCAGTATCATATACTCACAAGGAGGGCCTTTAAAGGAAAAATTCGCCCAGAACAAATTATATAGCAATATTTATAATTAATGTGATATTCAATGGCATCCATTATTTATTTTTAATAAACATGTTGGTCTATTTTCACTTTCTTTAAACTGCTCAGCTCATTCACCTCCTCCTGAGTCCAACTTTTATTAACTTTTAACTTTTATTCTATTAAGAGACAAGGGAGAGGCCCAATGCAGGGCTCCTAGGGGACCATGGAGGGTGGAGATGCCTCATCCCCTTTAGAAAGGCAGTAATAAACCTGCTATATAAAATGTCATCCATGGCGCTATAGTGTACTGCAATGGCAGCCACATACACATTTAGCATAGATGGGAACTTGCTACTGTCAATCAGATCATGAAGAAAAGTCAAGATCCTGAGAATCAGGTGATGCAGTGGGCCCTGCCAATGAGGTTGGTCAAGACGAGTGCGATTGAGGAATCAACTCCTGCATATTCAAGGGACTGCTCCAGTGCTAGCAGCAAAATAGTTAATGTATTGCGAGTTCATGCCACATTCAATGCAATATGTCCTCACCAGGAAGTCATCAGTACATCTGCACTCAACACTTAAGCAGTGAGCTTCTGGGTATAGTGCATTATCTGGGGAGCATCAATAGCAGGCACATTGCTAAATCCAATATTCTTGTGTTTTTTCATATTGGCCAATTGGCAACTTGCACCAGAGAGTTTGGGTGTCAAATCAGCTGGGGTCTACCCAAATACCCTCTGAAAGCTGTCAATAGTCCTTGCACTGTGACATCGCAAACACTGTCAAAACAGGTAGGGACGGGTACTGAAATTCAATACTGTCTCAGGGAGTTTTTCCTTGCACCGTCGCCTCTGGCTTGCTCATTAGGGATAAATTCATACATTTAAAATCTATATCCTGAATTGATATATTTCTGTATAGTTTTGCAGAGTTTTTGACTGCATGAAAAGCAGCACTACCCTGTTTCTGCTGAAGATTGTGTGTTTTGTCCAGATTCTCCAATCAAACAGAGAAATATAAGGCTACGATTGTCGCCCTGCTCTGTGAACATCGGATAATTGCCTGGGTGGTGTTTCAACACCTGGATGCCTTCTAGTGTGCATGCGCACATATGCTGAGAACTTTTGACACTAAATCACGTGGTAACCATACTATAAAAAACCATCAGTAATGGCCACCTTGCTTAGGTTGCAAGTGACGGGTGGCCTTGGTGGTTATCTGGTGCTCACCCCTCCTAACCACCAGGGATAGTGTTCAATACCTGGATAATCTTTATACCAGTGGACCCTGAGGAACTGACGAACCCTCAGGCTGACTAGGTGGGTATGCTCACTGCAAAGGGCTGTCTACAATATTCATTATTAATATTATTATTCATTATATTATTCTTATATAATATTCATACCCAGCATCCCACCTGGGTGCATATGAAGATGTATTTAAGGGGTTCCACTATATCTGCCTGACCCCAAGGGTGTAGTTAATCTGGCCAGGGGTGCCACACCTTTTTGCTCATCTAGGACAATCAGTCTGTCTGGGGAAAGATTGTCAGGAGGCTCCAATCTCTAGCAAAAGCATTAGTGGAAACCAGGGTTACATTCACCCTTTTGGGCCTCAAGTAGCCCACTGCAGTTTTGTTTCTGTCCACTGTGTTGCATGGGCAGAGTCAGTGAAAAATGAGGGAACACCTGCAATAGGCCCTTAAGACAGTCCTAGGCCACCAGGCCTCTTCCCAGGGGACTGTTTGGTTCTTCTTGGGAGAACCATAGTCAATGATAGTAAAACAGGTTGTACCTGGGTGAATCCCAAGGTTTGTTGATTGTTGACTTCAGGAAGTCCTGCACTGATCACTCCTCCCTGTGCGTAAGTGGCTCCAAGTTCCTTGGCATTCACATCATGAAAGACTTCACCTGGACAACCAACACCAGCTGGCCAAGAGAGCCCAGTAGCACCTGCATTTCCTCTGGCGATTGAAGAAGGTGAACATCACTCCATCCATCTTCACCACATTCTACAGGGGCACCACAGAGTGCATCCTGACTAACTGCATCACTATCTGGTTTGGGAATTGCAACATCTCCATATGCAAGACCCTACAGAGGACAGTGCCAAGAGCTGAAAGCATCATTGGCACGCCTCTACCTCCTATTCAGGATTTTAGCATCCGTAAATCCTCCAACATTGTGGATGATTCATCCCATGACAATCTATTTGCAATCTATTGACACTTTGTACTGACTCATTACAGTACTGCACTGTCCCTTTAAACGTTGTTCATCTCGGGTTTCTTTTACGAGTATTACTGCACTAGTTTTAATTAATTAATTTTAGTAGCAGCTTTGCAGCTGTGGTTTTGAGGACAGGTTTACCTGTAGCTCTGACTGAAGAACAAGTAGCTTCTAAAAGCTCAGAGATAAATGTAGAAACAGAAATGCTCCATGAAAAATGTTCATAATATACAAGAACACTAACTGAGGCAGAAAGGAATGAGAGGAGGTTACCCCAGCTTTGGACAGGTCACTTGTAACTGTGGTCACATGATGCTATGCTGATGGCTCCTTATCATGTGCATGTAGTCTGATGCGCACAAGCGAGAAGAAAAAAAAGTGAGTGTAGGGTGGTGGTATTTATTGCAAATACTGTGTCATATGTCAATATGTGACTTTACTGGAAGTCCTGGCATGCATGCACACACAATTGGATGTATCTAGGTATTTCACACTGGCTCTGGCAGTTAGGAAGGGCAAAATATTATTTACATTACATTTTGTGCCAAATTACATAGTCTTTAAAATCTTTACCTGGAACATCACAGAAGAAACTGTCTTTACTGAAGTCCCATTCTGCTTGTCTTTTATCTCTTTCCGAGTGATCCTCTGACCACCTCTCTTCTTGATGACTAAAACCATAAGACAAAGACAAAAACACAAAAGGCAAAGAATTTACACATATTTATGCATCAATATAATGGGGGGGAAAAAACTTGGCTAATTATTAATATGGGATACATAGATCATAGAACTGGATATCATTTTGTTTTAAAAATTAAATGACCCAAGTTTGCCCTGTTGTGCTTAACAAGGTCCTGTTCATTTATGATAAGAATTTCAACATACTTGTTACTAACCACACCCCCATGTATTTTAACTGAAGGTCCAGAGTAACCAGTGAAGTGCACTTTTGAGTCCAACCATGTTCAAACTTAATAATTAAAAATTTTTCCCCAATATTTCTTTGTATAATTCAACAATTATGGCAAACCTTGCAAAAGCTTTTAATATTATCCCAAAATAGTTGCTGTAAATATAACTACCTAAGAAATAACGGTCAGACAGAGGTCATAATGAAATAAGGATAAGGATAGTAGTAATGGCAGTTATTAGTGGTAATAGATTCTGAAACCAATCGCTAAAAACTTAAACTAAGCATACTGACTACCAATACTAAATAATGCATTTTTAAATTACTTTCTATTTTGGTGTTCTCTGTTCTACATGAAAATTGAGCTAACTTATTTATATTTATCAATAAGAAGTTAGAGGATACAAGAGGCATCAGAAAAAAAAAAGAAAAAGAATTCACTACAGACAGATCTGTAATGGTTAACATTAATTCATCTATTTCTTGAGCTTATCTATTAGGACTAAAATTACTTTAACAAATAGGGTTAAAACAAGGGTAAAGCTCAACTTCCAGATAATTGAAGACCTGTATTGGTAAAGAGGGCTGAATTTACCAGGAAAAGCATTAATGCCAGTTCATAGCATAACTTTGCCCTTCTGGCTATCTCTGAGCTCCATGGATATTGAGATGCTGTTTTCAAGATGCATGCTGGCTGCCCTGTCAGGATACTGACATTTGGATGACTGGCTCTCATGTTCTTCCACCAGAGAGCAGGCCATTCAGTTCATGTACAGTCTCTTCACACATATCTTGAAGCTCAGTCTCACAGAAGACCCCCCCCCCCACCCCCCAAATCACACAATTTATTGGTGTAGAGCTGGATTCAGTGAGTATAGTACCACTGACACCACTGAGTATGGCACCACTGAGTGTGGCAGACAGCATAAGACGCAAGTGGGCCACAATATCCAATTCCTGCACCTATTGAAGTTGTTGGGGTTGACTGCAACCAAAGCAGTGGTTCCCTTAATCAATAGAGACACTCTCTTCTCAGTGAAATGGGCATGGACCCTGACCTGCAGCCTTTTTGAAGTGGCTGCTGGATAGTGGTAAGTCCCTATCTACACTGAAAGTGTACGTGGCTGCAATATCGGCTCACCACACCACACAGGATGGAACTTTGCTGGAGGCTCACAGGCTTATAACAGTGATTCTGAAAGGAGCTACAAGAACCCAGCATGTAACCTTCCCCTAATACTGGAGTCCCTTAAGACCTCTCCATATGAATGCACACAGCATGCAAATCTGACATGGATGTAATTGAAGACAGCCGTTCTGCTGGCAATCACCTCAGCAAAAAGGGTGGAGTAACTACATACTTTGGCAATGAGCTTGCCCTACATGTACTGGTGGCCAAATAATCCCGTTGTCATCTTGTTGCCCAACTGTGTTTATTCTCCCTGCTTGGCTAGCAAAGTATTCCTAAGTATTCCTCAGAAATAAACTACACTCTAGTTAAGTTTAACTTGAACCAAGCTATGAGAACTTAAGTTGGCCTACAGCCTTCTAGCTAGCTAGCAGGCAAAGGAACACTGTTTAACGCTAAATAAAACGTACGGCATCTTCAAAAAAAAAACTAGATGTGTCACAGAGAGGAAAACTAAATTCAATGTAGTGGGGTAGTGGGGCACTTCTGCAGTTTCTTCTATTTGAGCACACTGATGCAGGTCGAAAAAGGCTTTGACATTGTATAATGAAAATGGAATGGTCAACAAAAACACAACTTGGAACTGACCAGCTGTTCACTTCCCTTTGCCAAGATAACAGCTCCGGGTCTTCTCCTATAATGCCTGATGAGGTTGGAGAATACATGGCAAGGGATCCGAGACCATTCCTCCATACAGAATCTCTCCAGATCCTTCAAAAACTGGTGGACTCCCCTTTTCAGTTCACCCCACAGGTTTTCTATAGATTTCAAGTCAAGGGACTGCGATGGCCATGGTAGGACCTTGATTTTGTCTTCAGTAAACCCATTTTGCGGCAAAAGGTTGTTGAGCTTCACAAAATGGGAAGTGGCTATAAGAAAATAGCACACATTGAAAATACACATTTCCACCATCAGCAATAATTAAGAAGTCATAAGTTGCATTTTCAGTTGAATTTGTGGAAACCGCTTGAAGCATTCATTGTGTTGAACTATTTCAACTGCTTTTGTTTGATTTCTTCACTGCAAACAGCTGAAAGTCTGGGAAGAGTCTTTAAGAAAATAGCACAAGCATTGGAAATGCCCATTTCCACCATCAGAGCAATAATTAAGAAGTTCCAGTCAACTGGAAATGTTACAAATCATCCTGGAATTGGACGTCTGTCTATATTGTCTCAATGCACTGTGAAGAGGATGGTTTGAGTGGCCAAAAAATCTCCAAGGATCACAGCTGGAGAACTGCAGAAGTTAGTTGCATCTTGGGGTCAGAAAGACTCCAAAACTACAATCCGAAGTCGCCTACATCACCACAAGTTGTTTGGAAGGGTTTCAAGAAAAAAGCCTCTACTCTCAGCCAAAAACAACCTCAAGCATTTTCAGTTTGCCAGACACTACTGGAACTTCAAATGGGATTGGGTTCTACAGTGGGGGAAAAAAGTATTTGATCCCCTGCTGATTTTGTACGTTTGCCCACTGACAAAGAAATTATCAGTCTATGATTTTAATGGTAGGTGTATTTTAACAGTGAGACAGAATAACAAAAAAATCCAGAAAAACGCATTTCAAGAAAGTTATAAATTGATTTGAGGGAAATAAGTATTTGACCCCTTTGACTTAGTACTTGGTGGCAAACCCCTTGTTGGCAATCACAGAGGTCAGACGTTTCTTGTAGTTGGCCACCAGGTTTGCACACATCTCAGGAGGGATTTTGTCCCACTCCTCTTTGCAGATCCTCTCCAAGTCATTAAGGTCATTTTCAATGCCCTGGCTGAGGGAAGGAGGTTCTCACCCAAGATTTGATGGTACATGGCCCCGTCCATCGTCCCTTTGATGCGGTGCAGTTGTCCTGTCCCCTTAGCAGAAAAACACCCCCAAAGCATAATGTTCCCACCTCCATGTTTGACGGTGGGGATGGTGTTATGACTTGGGGTCATAGGCAGCATTCCTCCTCCTCCAAACACGGCGAGTTGAGTTGATGCCAGAGAGATCTGACCACACCTGACCACAACACTTTCACCCAGTTCTCCTCTGAATCATTCAGGCAAACGGGCCTGTACATGTGCTTTATTGAGCAGGGGGACCTTGCAGGCGCTGCAGGATTTCAGTCCTTCACGGCGTAGTGTTACCAATTGTTTTCTTGGTGACTATGGTCCCAGCTGCCTTGAGATCATTAACAAGATCCTCCCGTGTAGTTCTGGGCTGATTTCTCACGTTCTCATGATCACTGAAACTCCACGAGGTGAGATCTTGCATGGAGCCCCAGACCGAGGGAGACTGACAGTTTCTTCCATTTGTGAATAATCGCACCAACTGTTGTCACCTTCTCACCAAGCTGCTTGCCGATGGTCTTGTAGCCCATTCCAGCCTTGTGTAGGTCTACAATCTTGTCCCTGACATCCTTCGACAGCTCTTTGGTCTTGGCCATGGTGGAGAGTTTGGAATCTGATTGATTGATTGCTTCTGTAGACAGGTGTCTATTTACAGGTAACAAACTGAGATTAGGAACACTCCCTTTAAGAGAGTGCTCCTAATCTCAGCTCGTTACCCGTGTAAAAGACACCTGGGAGCCAAAAATCTTGCAGATTGATAGGGGATCAAATACTTATTTCCCTCATTAAAATGCAAATCAATTTATAACTTTTTTGAAATGCGTTTTTCTGGATTTTTTTTTTGTTGTTATTCTGTCTCACTGTTAAAATACACCTACCATTAAAATTATAGACTGATCATTTCTTTGTCAGTGGGCAAACGCACAAAATCAGCAGGGGATCAAATAAACCAGAGGTGGTTTTTAGGTGCCACACAGAGAGGTAGCCATATAGAAAAAGTACCTCATGCCCACGGTTGAATATGGTGGTGCCTCTTTAATATTTTGGGGCTGTTTTTCTGCCAGAGGACCTGGACATTTTGTTAGGACACATGACATCATGAACTCTATCAAATATCAACAGATATTAAATTAAAACATGACTGCCTCTACCAGAAAGCTTAAAATGGGCCATGGTTGGATCTTCCAGCAGAACAATGATCCAAAACATGTATCAGTATCAACACAAAAATGGTTTACTGACCACAAAATTAAGGTCCTGCCATGGCCATCCCAGACCCCTGACTTGGAACCCATAGAAAACCTGTGGGGTGAACTGAAGAGGAGAGTCCACCAGCATGGACCTCAAAATGTGAAGGATCTGGAGAGATTCTGTATGGAGGAATGGTCTCTGATCCCTTGCCATGTATTCTCCAACCTCATCAGGCATTATAGGAGAAGACTCTGTGCTACCTCCCTTTGCCAAGATAACAGCTCTAAGTATTGACTAAAAGGGTGCCAATAATTGTGGCACACCTATATTTAACTTTTTTTCTTTTTTTTTTGATAAACCTGTGTTTTGTTTGCAATTCTTTGATATCCATGAGAACAGAGTATTTTTGTGAATTCTGTGAACAAAAGATCAAAAGGTTAAACAATAAAGACAATTTTTATTAAATTTCTGTCAATTTAAAGACTTTTTCACAGCCTTCTTTGCTCATATATTGGGTGCCAATATTAGGGGAGGGCACTGTATATACAGGGAAACCACTGGCAGCTGATCCTTCACTAGTTAATGTTCTAATGTAACTGACCTTGATACATTCTTCATGAAAAATTATGACAACACCAATTGTTGAAATGTAAATATAATCATCCAACTATAATTTGAAGACTTGAACACATAATGAATTTAAAAAGTAGCCAATTTTATTCCAGACCTAAAAGTAAAACATTGTGTTTAATTTTGCCTGTTTAACAAATAACGGAAGAGTTCTAATTGCATTGTATTTACTGGGCAAACTAAAATTGTGTGCCTCCATCTCATTTGACTACTTCCCTAGACATAACATGCTGATTTTTACCTAAAATGCAAAGATTTCCTTGTCTATAAAGCATAAGCTACTATGATCAATAGTGTGGTACGGACAGTGTAATACAGAAAGTATTAGACAATCTGAAAATGAAATTATATTCTTTTGTAATATAGGGTAGCTTTTGTTTAAAATGTACCCAATTACTTTTGATGGAGGAAAAAAGGACAGTGTTACCTTTTGGCCTGTTCATCTGCATATTTAAAGGGGTAGTTGGCTAAGGTGGCTTTGTAGCCTGTATTTTTCACCATGTTGTTCCATGTGACAAGCCTTTGACCTATTGTAGTGCCCCTCGGTTCAAAGCCCTATGGGGGGAAAAAGTGGGTAAAACTTTATTTAGAGAATAATGACAGTATGTCCTCAACAACAAAATGACCAAATGTCCTCCGAATATTGTACTTAGAAAATCTGGGGTAATTCCATCATTTCCAGGAACAACTCTGCATTAGTCTCATCACATTTAGCCTCATTCGGATTTATTTTGTAATTTTCCATTTCTAGTCATATTATACACTTCCCAAATGAAGAAAATAGAAAATTGTGGTCTTGCATGTGGTTTAAAGGGGCTATTAATAATGATAGCTACAGGTATAAATCTTTCAACTCACATATGCCACCACATATCGTAACGTGCAATGCTAACTTGTCATGTAACTTTACATTTTCTAGAATAAGCAAGCAGTTGTGTAACTATAAGCTCTTTAACAATTTAATGTTCAATGCTGGCAAGTTAATCATCATAAATAATCCAGTTATGTTTTATGTATTCAAACCCCAAATGCAAATAGAACATATGAACCTGTCTTGTACAAACATCTGGGTTCATATGAAATACAACTTGGTGGAAACTCACTTGTCCTGTGTTAAAGTCACAAGTTTTATCCCAGAGAAAATGTATAAAAAAAAAAAATTTAAAAAAAAAGGTTAAATAACAGGCGTCAGTCAGTGAAAGTAATCCCATCTGCATAGAGCTGATGAAAAAATTACTTGTATGTCCAGCAAACTGTATCAGATATTGATTTTTTCCACTTGTTTCACTGCTCATGTAAATTCTCTTAAGTGAAAAAGTTTCTTTAGTCTTCATCTAACCAATCAATGTGGCTTTTTCAAGTAGATGGAAGGGGGAAGTAGTAGTGGAGTGCACAAGCCACAATCTTACCTTATTTTGCCAGTTTCCACAAGTAACATATCATTAGAAATATGCACAAAATAGACCACGTCGTAGAAAATACCAATACACTGTACCACACAATAACTTGAGAAGCTCTGCTCTGTTAAACACACTTTTCTAGCACTAGCACTGTTCCAGAGTTGTTTATGTTGCATGGAAAGCACCAGTGTCGATCAGTATCCCATCTGACACGCTCTACCAATTCCGATCAGGCAGAAAATAGAATTTGTAGCTTATGGGTAAGTTATAAAAATGACAGGGGTGCTTTATTGAAAAAATTATCAACAAATGGATGGTGATGCCACATCAGTCAAGCCATTCCCTCATCAGCCTTTCTCTTTTTTTCTCCCTCTTTAATTTAATGAGACAAAACAAATACAGGAATAAATTTGTTTGTGTTGCCAGGGGTTTAAAACTGAAGCAGGCAGCTGCATGAAGCCAATATAGGGAATGAAGCAATGAGGTGATGTGGGAAAACATGACATGTAGCTGCATTCAGGATCAGCTGCAGAGATCTGATGGCACACAGGGGAAGTACTGCCAGGGGAAAGTTGCAGTAGTCCAATCTCAAGACGACAAGGAAATGAACAAGCACCAAGTGGCCTTGAGGAGATAAAAGGCCAGACCCTCCTGCTGTAAAGGAGAAACCTACATGGCAGAGTCAAGTTAGCAACTTGAGAAGAGAATCATAGCTAGTTGGCCAGGACTACACCAATAAGGCTCATTTCCCTTCTTCAATATGTCTAACAAACTACTAATCACCTAGTCAGTCCAATAATATGTCTTTGATCAAGGGAAATGACTGAACTGTGCAGGCTCTGGTCCTCTATATTGGGAGGGAGCACCTCTGGTTAAAACCTTCGGATCTATAAGCATTAATTTTTCATTTTACTTTCCTGGTCAAATGAGTCAAAATACAATCCTAAGAGGTGAATTAAAACTTTCATGATGCCAGCTGTATTGAGAGAAAAACAGAAATGTCTTACCATTAAAGGATCTGAGAAATCTGGCAAGTCTGGCACAAGGACACCTACTAAAGTGCATACCACAATGAGTATAGTACACACACCAAGTACCACCACAGGCCAGTCAGCAATGAGCTCTGCATAACTGTAAGCAAAAAGAAGCTTTATTTACAGCATTCCATTACAGGAGAAATAAATGGTAAGCCTTACATTTTATTTCAGCTTTGGCTGATTTAGCCTGAAAGGACTTTAAATTAGAGCAAGGCTTTTTCCAGAACATATGAGCACTGAGCACATTTTTGGTATAATTGGTCAAGTATGATGGCTGGTTTTGTACTCTAATGTGGTCTAGTCAATATCTGGTCTCTGGAAACAGTGATCTGTGGTTTGCATCAATAATACATTAAATAAACAAATAGCGTACATTACTTTATCAGTTTTTGCGAAATGAGAAGCAATCATTTGTGCAAATAGTCCACAGTTCAGAAGGAATGTATCTTTGGATTTGTCTGGAGCAAAAAAATCTAGAATCAAGTGAAGCATTCAGGCCTAAATCTAATGATAACTAAGACAAGCATAGCCAGAAGAGAACTTGGAAAGAGGCTGACATTAATTGTGCACAAGCAGTGTAGTAATATACAAGTTTAGATGGACAAGAAGGAAAAAAAAAAAGAAAAAAACAGGAAAAAACAGGAAAAAAACAAACAAACAAACAAAAAAAACTTACCTTTTGGGGAATCGAAAAGGTCTTGCAGGGCTACAGGACAAGAAAGACATTAAATGTATATGTCAGAGTTACAGCAACAGACAAGCAAACTCCTACTGGGTGCTACTTCAATTAATATTTACATTTAAATTTATGGCATTTGGCAGACATCCTCATCATTTATAAAACTGAGCAGTTGAGGGTTAAGTGCCTTGCTCAAGGGCCAAGCAGTGAGCACTGAGCTACCACTGCCGCATATGAATAGTTTTTCCTTTTTTCAATTTAATTGTACATGGAGGATAATCAAATGGCAGCCCAACTGCCATACTGAAATTAATCCTCTCACATACCCGCCAGGGTTCTCCATCACTCTGTACCAGCTCAGACCTGGTACACCATAACACCACCCCTGGCGGTTATCCAGTGTTCACAGAAATACAGTTACAAATAAAACTAGCATTCCAAGTACACACCAAAACCCAAAGTAATCCATTATAATGATTGCCTAGTTGGGAGTATGCTCTGTGAAAACATAGCCAGGTTTGGATTACCCAATTATTACTGATGTTGCTGTTATACTACTGATATTATATTTAATTACGCATTTACTGAACAACAGTAATATACCTATACTATTAGATAAAGGGAAAATGGTGTCTTTTAGAGCAGGAGGACTGTTTCAGATTGCCATAAATGTAAACAATCAGGACCTTACACTTACAGATGGCCCCAAAGAGAATTAGTGCAGCGTAGACACACAACAGAGTCTGTAACTCAATAAAATTTTTAAAGTTATCAATTCTACTCGTTGAAAATTTCACCATTAGTGAAAATAATAAGCCAAACTAATAAAGAAAAACTGGTTCAAATTCCTGGTGAAAATCACCTTTTCCTTTATTTACTTACGGCATATCACAGAATGGCCTGTAATAGAGCTCTGGTAATGGTGGTCTAATCACAACAGCCTTTCCATTTGTTTGTTTGTTTATTTTTCATAATTATGATGGGAAGTCACAGAAAAGTTAATGAAATTATGCACACAAAAAAGTAACCGAGACCCATCGTTCATTTTTTTCATGTAATAGTGATGAATGCTATTAAGCCCATAGATATCTGTAAGTTTATACTATATTCTTAGAGCTTCCTTAAGAAACTGTATCATGAATTCTTATTTTGTTGGTCTGTGTGCAATGGAAAAAATAGCAGATCATTATCACAATCAAGCTCCTCTCCCTGAGCACTTAAAATCTCTTAAACATCTACCGAAGCCTTCTTCTGTTATGTTCCTGGGTTTACTGACTCCAAATAGACAATATAGAAGAACTCTCTGACATGAACACTCAACTGAGGGTTTTTAGGCTTCTAGCCTATTCCCCGAGACCGATAACTTCTCTACTGTGATACTGTCCTGTGCCCGTTGTTTTTTGTTTTGTTTCGTTTCATGTGGAACCTACCACTATGCCCTGGAAAAAACCCAAAAACACTTTAAAAAAAAAAAAAAAACAACAACAACAAAATAACAACAACAACAACAACAACACAGCGCTGATGAAAAAATAAGACATTTCACATTCATTCACAAATTCTAACAAATAATTTGCAGAGCATAACTTTCAGGCAAATATTCTACCTAATGTGACTGAGAAAGCAAGCTCAAGCCAACTGTGCTTCAAAGCAATGTTAAATGACAGTTTACACAAACAACAGTTCCGGTCCACTAATCTGATGGTTGAGTGGCGTTCCAAGAGTGCCTAATGAACAGGTCACTACATTACAACTCTACATTGTGGAAAAGTACCATAATGTACAGTAATTTCTCTCCACAACCTCATGAGGCTAACCTCATATAGAAATGCAGGGAAAAATGTATTGTGTAGCAACTACTAGACCGGATGGATGTTCTGAAAGTTTATTTGCTATAGCATACATCACCTACACTGTGTTTTCACACAGTGCGATTCCTAGAGTCCTGTAGAAGTTAAAAAAAAGAAGAAAAAAAAAGAAAAACAAAAAAAACAAAATGATTTGCATGAATACATAAACAAAATGGATTTATTCAACAGACACTAATTAAATAATAAGTCAGTCCTTACAGGATTTCGAGTTTTTTGCTTTTTTTTGTTTAACGGAAAACTACTCAAATTGGCGAAATTGCACGAAACAGTTGATGATTGTTGGTAAATGAGACCTTTAGCTGTACTCGTGTTCAACGCACGTGAATCAAAGAGGGCTTTGGCTGATTGCACGTTGTGATGACGTCACATGACGCATCTGCAGAAAATCTGCTGTAATTTTGAAAAATTAGAAGCTCCTCTGTATATTGTGGAGGTTGCTTGATTTTGCGTTAATTTCTGCGATCGCAAAATCCTGGAGGGACTGATAAGACCAGATAAGCAGAACACTACAACACCGGTACGGATAACAAGTCTAGTCCATCTCGTTACTAATTTGTATGTCTCAAATACCTTTAAAATATACTTCAAACCGGAAGGAAGCGATTGATGAAAGATTACTTCAGATATTTGACCTTGCCGTGACCTTGACTCTGTTTAGATCAATTCCAAAATCTAATCAGTTCATCAAATCCTGCAAACATTCAACGACTCGTTCTTGAGATATCAGGGCCAACGAGAATCTCGGAAAATGGGCCTTGAGCGCCTTAACATGAAAATGCGACATCTCTGTATGAGAACCAGGAAGGATGAGAGATAGTTTTTGAGATTACACCTTTAAACAATAGTGCACCTTGGTATTTTAGGTGTTTGTGTGCCAAACTTTATTTAATTGAAATAACCTCGCACAACCAAACTGTTCAATATAAAAGGGGCTTTCAATTGAAAAACAAATCACAGTTGAAAAGTTTCATGTGTATATTTTACTTTGTTGTTCTTTCCTTTTAGTATCAGAAAATATGAATGCGCCAGGTTTCAGTGCTAGAATGTAACTGCCTTTTTCCCTTTTCATGGATAGAGTGTGGACCAAGCAGTAGCGGGAAATCCTTTTTTTCTTCTTTTTTTCCCCCCCCCATCAAAATGCTGCTAAAAAGCTGTGTAGATGTCAAAAATTCCTGAAAACAGTGCTTGGTGTTGTTCATGTTGGCACTCACTGTACAATGAACCAATAACCAAAATAAATATTTAATTTTATTCAAGGAATCCCCGCTTCTTTGTGTGATGTACTATTTCCCCTGAGCAAAACAAATTTAATGGAGTCAGCCAGAAAAAATATTGAATAAACACACCTACCACAGAAATCTCAGTGACCTCTATCTGATTCAAAAGAAAAACAAGCAGGACAATTCATCTGAATTCCAACTACATGGTTCTTTAGAAAATCCTAGAGATAAATTACAGATCAGCGTGCTAGCCTGTCAAGTGTATCCAGGTAACAGCAAGCACTTTTGAAAGTTTTCAAGATGCCTTATGGAGATTATTTATTTGTTGCCGCAAAAGTGCAAATGCCAGAAGAGCTTTTTGGTCAGCGATGTTATCATGGGAGAATTTGGTTGTGTATCTTAAGGAAAAAAAAACAAACGAAAAAAAAAAACATTAAAAAAGTGTTGACAAATAACGTTGGTTCAATTTGTTATTTCAGTCTCCACCCCGAAGGAGAGCAGTTATATCCCACGAGGCACACGCAGACCTCACATGGTGTATATGTGAACTAGCTTTGAACGTGCTCAGAGGGAACATTCCACTGACAACGAAACAGTAATGAAACAGTGTTTAAAACTGGAAAACAAAAAAATGGATCAAATTTTTATGGATAAAAGAGCATGTGTATATATGTTAATTTGTGAATGAACTGGCCGAGGGGAAGCATATACAGTATGTACGGTGAACAGGAGGCGCCAGTGACTGATCCTTAAGTGACACCTTGTGTGACGGAGCAGTACAGCAGGGAAAGGCTGCTTTGGAACGGATTAAAGAGATTGTTGGTAGTGAGACAGGTGAGAGGAAACCACTCTTTCTAGCAGTTTGGACAGTAATTAGAATATTCTTTGGAGTCAGTGCTAGTACAGTAAACTCAGTTTCCATTGTTTTTTGATGGTGTGAAAAACCTCATTTATAAACCTTGGTCATTTAGTAAATATAAACTAGTGCTATTATTATTGTTATTATTATTATTATTATTATTATTATTATTATTATTATTATTAATTGCTTTTACCACTGAAACCATTAATAAAAAAAAAAAAAAATAAAATAAAAAAAATCACAATACTTCAAGAGACTTCTACAAAAAAGGTCTTAAACACCTAGTCTGATTTCATGTGCACTTTAACTAAGCCAGTGCACAAGCTCTGTCTAGTGTAAAGTCTGCTTTAAATGGGCTTGAGGTCACACTACAGGTGTGTGAATTTTGTTATACAGATGTGTGAATTTTATTATACGGGTGTGCTTTGTATACTGGTATGAATTATACAGGTGTGTGATTTTGTTATATAGGTGTGAATTTTGTTTGCTGTACAAAAACCATTCCCCCCCCACATGTGAATCTACAATTGCTGAATACTACTGGAACGTTTCTGACTCCATAGATGACTTTATGATTTTTTTTTTTTTAAAACTGGACCAAACATTAAACGTAGTAATTCAAACAATTTTATAACCAGTTGTGTTAAGACCAAAACAAAGCTAGTCACAAATATAGGATGGGAGTTGCTGAAAGGAGGACTAGAATGAAGCTTTGTGGTTATGCAGTAACACTTGAAGGATCTTTCACTGACATCATTTGCAGTCTCATCTAAAGCTCATGTAGATAATATTATGAGGATACCGTGTATTACGCTCAGAAAACATTGCTAAGTTAAGAAATATGTTGTTGCATGATATAGAGACACAAGCTCAAGGTTTTGACTCGCAGTAAAATTTCACAGTCATTATAAAATACTACTAATGACCTTCAAAGAGCTCCACAGTATCCGAGAGAATTCTGGTCTGTTATGTTCTGACACGTCTGCTTCTATAAAGGAGTACTGGGGTAATCATGATCTGAAGAAGATAATTATGAGCGAAGAAGAAAGAGAGGAAATATTACATCGCTTAAAGTGCACCTATTATGCTTTTTCAGATATTACATTTCATGTAGTGGGTTATATAGCTGTTTGTGAATGTAAAAGTCTGCAAAGTTGAAAAAAATCTAAGTGCACGACAAATGAAGTTATTGGCTGCGTCCAAAATCCCGTACTGTTACACGTACAGTATGTCCTGTATTCGATGCAGTACCTACTGCATGGCCATTGAAAGAGTACGTACTAATCAGTATGTGTGTGTAGTATGACTACAATCCCGGACATACTACATCCGCCATGTTAGCATCATCATGTGACCTTCAACGTCATCATAAACACAAAAATCTTAAACAAGTTAACAATTTATTCGGGTATTGTTAAACAAGTCATGTTTAACCGAGGTTTAATACTTAAAAAGAGCCGACGCAGTCTTCCGCGATTTTTTTGCTGAGCTCGTCTGCACCAGTCCCATTGCATTATGGGATTGTTTGACTCACGTAGTGTCCATCGGTTGCACACTGCAAAACCTCACCCGAAGCAGTACGCCATCTGGGTATTTCTCATCTACTGTTTCTCGCCTACTGAGAATTCGCACATACTACCCCTACTGTGTAGTAGGTAAGTATGCGGTTTTGGACGCAGCCATTGACTCCCAAAAGAAAGAACCGATTTTGAACAGCTGAAACGAGTCATTAGAAATTCCAGACTTACTTTCTGTACAAACCTACATAGGTTTGTAACAAAAAACCCACCTCTGGTCTTCACGGGCCGCTCGTGAACAGCGTGTGCTTTGACTCGCCCTCAAACACTACAGTTGAGGTTGCGTCCTGAAATAGTTAGGTTCATGTTGTAGGACATTGTTTTCTGTGCTGCAAAAGCAAAACCACTTTGCATGGCCTCCCAAAGGATGAGGATGTAAAGCGTTAGAATTCACTTTATAGCGATACCACAGCAGTTCAACTCCGACCTTCTTAAATCTAGCTGAAGTCAACGCGGGATTTGCGAAACGATTATTCATTAAAGATTTGGCCGCATCCGCTTTATTTGGACCATCTTGCGCCTCTGGATCACAACCTGTAAGTATGATTAATTATTTATGTATATATTTTCTACCGAGTGGGCATATCCTTTCCGACATGCACCGTAAGTGGTAGACCAATCACAACAGACTGGGACATCTGACCAATCAGAGCAGAGTAGGCTCTCTGAAAGGAGGAGTTTAGAGAGAACAGATCCTTGAACTAGTTGTTTCGGACACTGGGAAAAAAAATGTAATGCTGCAATGTAAATTATGAGAAAATTAGTGTTTTTTGACCTTGCATGCATGTATACCTATTGTATGAGACCTTTAAAACAAAATTAGGCACGTTTAAAAAGCATAATAGGTGCACTTTAAGTAAACCTGTTCACACAGTAAACCAGAAATCAGTTACCTGAATGTGGTCATGTTTGGTTGGTTCTGGAAACGCTCCTGCCACTGGTGCTGCATGCAGAAACTAGGTGTCCCCTGAACACAGCAGTGGCACATCTGAAGGGCCCTTCTTGAGTGCAAGGACCCCTGGAAAAGGCTGCCTTCTTGCTGGTTCCCATTACAGCACTCAGGCTCTTTAAAAGGGCAACAGGCAGAAGAATGATGTGGAAGAGAGGTGGGCAACAGCTTCGGAGAATTGAACTGTGACAAAAACGCCGAGGATCGGGATGTGGAGGACAGTGATGGTTGGATAGAGCCGTTCTGCTTGACACTATTTTGGCTAGGTGGTTCAATTTTAGACATTGTTCTTGCTTTCTGCTCTATATTCTCATTGGTCTCCAGTATAGACTCAGCAACAGAGCTGGCAGGCTCACTTGGCATAGTAGCACTCATACTTTGAGGGAGTCCACCATTATTGAGTGGCGGAAGGTTAATGGAAGCCTCAGTCAGATCCATAGGGCTTGTACCAATCACCTGAAAAGAAAGATGGAAAAAAAAAAATCAGTTGGCATAACATAAATATAACAATTTATATAAAGCATCAGTTATATATTAATTTAGTATCCCCCCCCCTTCTTTTAGCAATCTAAATTAGGACTAGCATTTCATTTTTGAGAGCTCACACTAAATATGTTAAACAGGGTACACCTGTGTTAATTCTAAATCCACCCGTGTCCAATTGCATGCTTGGACAATAAATCTCTCTAATTGTGGCAGGTCTCATAGCTAAAACAGTAGATCAGATAAGTCCTGCGGTTAATTGTACCAAGGAACTGGCCATGAAGCTTTGAAAGGAAGTTGGAGGTGATGATTAAAACATCGGCAAAGCTTTGAACCTTCCTAGGAGCACTGTGACATCCATTATAATACAGTGGGGGGAAATAAAATGGCACAACGCAGACACTACCAAGATCAGGCCAATCTGAGTACTCTGGTAAGAAGGGCAAGTGTCATTAAATTTTCCAGGAGTCCAGCTACAACAGTGAAATAGGAGAACCTGTGAACATAAAACAGCTCTTCACAGCTCAGGCCTCTATTGAAGAGGGTCCAGAAGGAAGCCACTTCTGAGAAAGGCCATGTTTGAAAATCTGAGAGCATTTGGAAAAAGATTTTGTGGTCTGATGAGACCAAGTTAAGCCATTTGATGTAATGTCAAAGCATAATGTTGGGCACAAACCAAATACAGCCCAATACAAGGGGATAAAATAGTCCCAAAAGAGTGTAGCACCTTATGCTGGTTGTTTGAAAATGGTTTGGATATAGAAGTAGTAATGCTCAGCAAAACACTTTTCATCTGCAAACTATGGCAAAAGACAATTACAACTAAAGGTAGCAGCACGACTAACCTCAGTTTAGCATGTTCTCCCAGTGTCTGCATGCGTTTCCTCTGGGTTCTCCAATTTCTTCCCATGCAGATATCCAGATTGGCTACACTAAATTGCCCCTAGGTGTGAATGAGTGTCTGAAAAGATGTGTTGTCTGTATGTCTGAAGCATTTGTTCTACAAAGAGTTTACAAAGCATGTACGGAATCCCACTGGTTAAAGGTATTGATCGGGAGAGGGTTACAAAAGAATTTGCAGTATATTAGAGGTGCCATGAAACACTGAAGGCCATCATCATCAAGTGGAGAAAATGGGGCACCACCAAAAGGACATTACCAAGAACAGGACATCCCTGACAAGAGTACAAGATGACATTCTACCAAGGAGGCTGCCAGGAGAACTACGGAAACATTAAAGAAGATGCAGGAACATCTGGCAAGCACTGGTTAATCTCTGCATGTGATAATCTCTCGTATTCTTCACCTGTCTAGGCTATGGGGTAGAGTGGCTAGACGGAAGCCCTTTCTCACAAAAAAAACATCCAAGCCTGCCTAAAGTTTTGCCACAACCATGTGTTGTGAAAAAACTAAATCTGCAGGCCTCTGTTAAACAGCTGAAGAACGACCTAAAACACAAAATCCAATTCAACAAAGGAATGGCTTCAGATAAAGGAGATCAACGTTTTGGAATGGCCCAGTCAGAGCCCAGATCTAAATCCTATCCAAAAAAAAAAAAAAAAAAAAAAAAAAAAACCAGTGGAATGACTTTGAGACAGCTGTGTACAGGAGATCCCCTTGCAAATTTGCACCTCTGATGTTTCACTTAACTTGGCAAGCAATAAAAGTTTGCAGAAATCAGGCTCCATTACTATAGAGATGTAAATATCAGTTCATTATCTGGTCTTAGCTGATACACAAAGCTAGGATACTATTATTGTGTCAAAATGGAAAAATGAGGATACGAATTGATATAGGACACTTGTCCAGAAGGGACCAGTATAGTTTTGGGAAGCTATGTTCTTCTGTATCCGTCCTGGAATGACCTTGAAGTTCTTAGCATCTTGATCATCATACAGAAACATGAGACATGAAACAAAGGCATATACTGTATGTCTGTGTTTACAGGTATCATTCGTATTCACTCAAGTTATAGAAGTGGTCACAATTTGCTGCAGAATCATCATGCGGGATTCATGACACCTAGATTTTTATTTATTTATTTTTTTTTTTTTGCTGATGTGGTCAGGCTTCAATGGAGACATCTTAGCTTTTTAGCTTTAATCATACAGCTGTACTGAAGAGCATTACTTGCACTATAATTATAGAGATGATCTTAGTCGGAGCAGCAGCCAGGGAGCACTCTAATTACTGGTGTTAAAGCATTTCTATATGGGCAGGTTTTAAGAACTTTCTTGAAACTAAAGTGACACGGTGGATTTTTGAGCTCTTCTGCAGGGAGTGCTGGGACAAAACCCTGTTACTCAATTTTTAGCCTGCAGAGGTTGGTGCACAGAGTATATGTAGGCTAGCTGTGTGAAGTGGACTAGTAGAGATGCAACACTGAATACGGTTCCGTAAAAAGTTCCGCTCTCTCACTCCCTTATCTGTATCAGCTGTTGCATTTTTTCTTTACTTGCCACTACATTTTTTTGTTGTTGTTTAGTGATCCTATTTGCATTGGATCTGCCTGTAATCCTGATCAGGAAGTAACAAAACAACAAAAGTAAATATCTGTAATATTACAGAGGTAAAAACTGCTCTTTTGAGTGATAACTCATACTTGTGTTACCTTTCCTGATTTTTGCCTCCACACCAGGGTCAGAAGGCTCCCTGTTCTCCGAGAGCTGCTATAATGGGTGGCATTTATTCCATTCGGTTTTACTCCCACAGACAAAAATAAGAAAAATATTCGCAGAACTCATCCCTCACTTTCTGTCACGGTAAATGGAGAATGTTTTCATGAGTTCATTAATGTGAAATAAAAATAATCCATGTATTTTCGAATTTAACATTAACATTAAACAAGTACAGAGGGTATAGAAAAGAATCACCCCCCCTTTAAAATAATCACATTTGGTTGCTTTTCAGCCTGAAATGAAAACGGACACAGTTTTTGTTTTATCCAGCTGTATTTACTCAGTGCAACTTATAACATCCAAGTGAAAGATAACACACCAACATGTCAGAAAAAAATAAAAAAACAGAATCACTGAGTTGGAAAAAGGATCGCCCCCTTGCTTTAATTTGCCTTAATTTTTTATTATGCCTTTAGACTGTTGGGATATGTCTCTACTAACTTTGCACATCTAGACTTTGCAATATCTGCCCACTCTTCTTTGCAGAACTGCTCAAGTTCAGTTAAATTTGATGGTGAGCGTTTGTGGACTGCAGTCTTCAAGTCATTCCACAGATTTTCAATGGGGTTTAAGTCTGGGCTCTGACTAGGCCATGCAAGGACATTCACCTTTTTCTCCTTCAACCACTGTGTGGTCAGTTTTGCTGTGTGCTTTGGGTCATTGTCATGTTGGAAGGTAAACCTTCTTCCCATTGACAACTTTCTGGCAGAGGGCAAGCAGATTTTCCTCAAGTATTTGACGGTATTTTGCCCCATCCATTCTCCTTCTATCCTGACAAGTGCTCCAGTCCCTGCTGCAGAGAAACACCCCCATAACAGGATATTATCACCTCCATGCTTTACTGTGGGCATGGTGTTATTTGAATGGTGAGCTGTATTGGATTCAAATAATTCAATTTTAGTCTCATCTGACCATAACACCTTTTTCCATGTGGCCTCGGAATCTTCAAGGTGCGTTATGGCAAAGCTCAGTCGTGGGTGGCTTTTTTCTTGCAACCCTCCCATACAAGCCACATTTGTGGAGAATTTGTGATATTGTTTTCACATGCACACAATGACCACTCTTTGTCATAAATTGCTGCAACTGCTTCAGAGTTGCTGTAGGCCTCTTGGTAGCCTCTCTGACCAGTTTCCTCCTGACTCTTTCATCCAGGCTGGAGCGATGTCCTGATCCAGGGAGGGTCTGTGTTGTACCAAATACCTTCCACTTCTTAATAATAGATTTCACTGTGCTTCTAGGCATTGATAAAGCCTTTGAAATTTTTTTGTATCCATCTCCTGACTTGTGCCTGTCCACAACTTTATCCCGGAGATCTTTTGACAGTGCCTTGCCACCCATAGTTGATTGTTTGCTTCAGCTGCACTACAAAATACTTCAGGAAAGCTCTTTTCATGCTGAGTTAATCAAAATGACCACAGTTGAAAGTCAAATGGCTTTGTGTGTCATTGAGAAGGTGATTAGCTACACCTTATTGAGTTTACAAGTCATTTTTAGGATGGGGGGGTGATCCTTTTTCCAACTCAGTGATTCTGGTTTTTTATTTTTTTCTGACATGTTGGTGTTCTATCTTTCCCTTGGATGTTACAAGTTGCACTGAGCAAATACAGCTGGATAAAACAAAAACTGTGTCCGTTTTCATTTCAGGCTGAAAAGCAACAAAATGGGATTATTTTAAAGGGGGGTGATTCTTTTCTATACCCACAGTATATATTTGACATCACTATATTTATAAAAACAGCTTTTTTTGTTCTTGGACCAGAAAAACTAAGATTTCGGTGCAAAGGTTTAATCAGACTTACAACGAAGTGCCGAATTTAACACTTTCCAAATAATGTTAGTGGTGATGTTAATTAAAAAGTGATTAGATACACTTTTTTTGTTTGTTTTTTACTGGCGCTCTCTTATGTGCTCTCCTGCTCAACACTGTAAACAGCATCAACAGTGAAAATGCCAACCATGTGAACATTCAACACACGCTTTATAAAAGGATTACATCAAATTGTGCCATGTTATTTTTTTAAAAACTGTCTACTGTGCATTACTGCAGAATCCCTTAGTGTTGTGTTTTCGTGATAGCATTATTATGCCTCCCCTACTCTCCTTAAACCTGAAAAGGTGGAAATTTTTGCTTTCCTGCCTTTTTTTAGGCTAGTGGTTCTTTACAATTAAATTATTTATTGCAATATTTTGAAATGGAAATAGCAATCAGGAAAAAATAAATAGAGCACAAGTCTATTTCCAACATTTTAACTAAGCGACTACTGGTTGGAGTCAGTTACAGTAATTCAATATAAACTGCAGTCAAATATTTCAGTTGTCTAATATTATACATTAAAGTTAGATATTGGTCATAGAATTAACACACATTTAACCTTCATTTGCACCCATTTCCATCATTGGTTTTAGGATAGGTTACACCCTGTAGTTCAGTCTTAGTTCAGCAGTTTCAATCCAGACAGGATTGAGATACCGGAGCGTTGTCTGGGGTTCAGTTTAAAGTTTTTGGTTTACTTATGGGTGAGTATGTCCCAATCAAAATAACCTTTTGAACAGGTGAGTTTCAAATTATTGTGCAGTGACTTAAGTAAGCAAAGATGATCATAGTGGAATCAGTCACGTTGGGGCTTGTGGATATGATATAAATTTGTACATCATCTGCATAACAGTGAAATCCTAGCCCGTATTTCCTAGTTATGTGTCCAGAAGACAGTATATAAATGCAAAAGGAGAAAAAAAAAAAAAAAAAAGCCCTTTTCGGCACTAGGGATCAGTGGTATGTCTGGAGGAAGGAGAATGAAGCATACACTGAAAAGAACATTCTGTCCACAGTCAAGCATGGTGGTGGCTCGGTGATGCTCTGGGGCTGCTTTGCATCCTCTGGCACTGGAAACCTGCAGTGTGTGGAAGGCAAGATGGATTAATTGAAGTATCAGGAAATCCTAGGAGAAAACATCATGCCGTCTGTGAGGAAGCTGAAGCTTGGGTGTCATTGAACCTTCCAACAGGACAATGATCCCAAGCATACCTCAAATTCCACCAAGGCTTGGTTGCAGAAGAAGTCCTAGAAGATTCTACAGGGCCATCAGTCACCTGACTTGAACCCCATAGAAAATCTCTGGTGGGATTTGAAGGCGGCAGTTGCAGCATGCAAACCAAAGAATATTACTGAACTGGAGGCCATTGCTCATGAGCAATGGGCTAAGATTCCTCAGGAACGCTGTCAGAAGCTGGTGTCTGGCTATGCATGTCATTTGCAGCAGGTCATAACAGCAAAAGGCTGTTCTACTAAGTACTAAAGATGCTATAATCTTGAGACTGGAAAAGTCATAAGTTGCATTTTCAGTTGAATTTGTGGAAACCACTTGAAGCATTCATTGTGTTGAACTATTTAAATTGCTTTTATGCGATTTGTTCATTGCAAACAGCTGAAAGTCTGTAAATTTCGACAATAAACCTGATTTGCAACGGGGTTGAATAATTTTGATTGTAACTATTTTTTATATATATATATATATATATATATATATATATATATATATATATATATATATATATATATATACATATATATACACACACATACACACACATACACACACATACACACACATACACACACATACACACACATACACACACATACACACACATACACACACACACACACACACACATACACACACATACACACACATACACACACATACACACACATACACACACATACACACACATACACACACATACACACACATACACACACATATTTTTTCACTGGGGTCAGAGGCAGGATTGGAGCAAATATTATTAACAGCGTACTTCCCCCCCCGGAGTCTTTATTTATTAATTGAGAATAACATGATGACTTAAGAGCATTGTTGTAGTCAAGTAATAATGTTCATATTTTTGTTAATGCACAGTTAACAAGGCCAGACATTTATACTGACACCCTTTGGCTTCATGAGTGCCCAGATATTTTGTGAACAAAGGAGACGATTTACTAAAAGAGATGAAATGCTCTTTCAGGAGCACAACCTGGTCCAAGATGGAAAAACACCTACTGTGGAAAGAATCAACAGAGATGATGAGTCACTCACAGACTGGCCAGTTATAGAGTTGATGGCATGATGCTCACTTTTTCTGCCCAGCAGAACTATCAGGCTTGTGTGATATAATGATTTAATAGTCGCTACATTACATTACACTGCCACAATATTCAGTGACATTTCCTCTGATTACATTAGCTCACCAGACCTGCTAACTTTTACGCATTTTACATAGGAGCGCCGCAATTTAACATCTTTCCCAACATTTAAACTTTCCTAACATTTTTCCAACCAACATTGTTGCGGAAAAGTCTTGTATGTCAGTAAATAAGATAAAATATAACACCAGGCCACTCTTCATACAAAAACAGAAGTGTGACAAAATGTCCAGAACAACTGTGGTAGATTTTCCAAGATGAACAGCACAGCTGTCTAAAATTTCCTTAAATTAAAGTGCAAAACATGTGACTGAGACTACTGATGCATTTTCAGAAAGCAAAGGGTTCTCACACCAGATCTCGACTTGGTTGAGGTTATTACTGTTTACTGCTCTTTGTAGTATATTTTTTAAATACATTTAATTTTCCATCTTTGCATTTCAGCATTTCTCTGCATGTACCAGAGACTTTTTCACAGTACTGTATTTATGGATATCTTATGAAATTAAGGCTCACACAAAAGCAGGCTAGTCAGCGCAGGTTATGTGGCTCTAACACGTGGTTTCAGAACATCATAAATGAAAAAAATTGATAAATGTTTGAGTTATTTAGCTAGTTATTTGTTTTTAATTTAATTCATGAATTGCTAGTTTGGTTTTTATCATCAAGAATCATGATACCACCAGAAGAATCATGAAAGAATCACCAAACTAATAAACACCAAGCCTTGCATATCAAGCGGACATACTAATTTTCAATAAGACACTGATATCAGAATTCTGGGTTCTGCAGACACTATATCACAACACTGTCATTTATAGCTTGACCTTCTTCTCGGTACGAGTCTGAATCCAACCTGACAGTTCTGATGTCTGCTTTAAAACACCATGTTTTGGATCATTTTTACTTACTCAATAATATGACTACAATTGTTCTTTAACAGCGAAGGCCTTTCTAAATATTAAGGTCAGTGCTTACATTAAGTTTGAGGTTTTTTTTTTTATGTTTATGACTGAAATTCATTAAACTAAATTAAGACAGTTTCACAAAAAGTGTGCATGTCAAAGGTTTTTCAAAATTAAGTTCTAGATCTGAACAAACTACCCATTAAGAGACGGGACTACTTTTTGTGAATACCACAAAACCTTTGAGAAAGCTTAATTAACCAGAATTACTTTCTACTGTATTGTTCCATTGTTCAAAAGTTTTCTATAACCATACAGAAACAGCCTCGTGGTCTCATGTCTGTGTCATCCTAAAAGCTTTAGTTCCTAAGACAATAACAGGTGTCTTTTTTGAATTAATGTCATAAACACACAAAGTATAATTGACTACTGACTTCCCCAACAAATCCCCTTAGACTTTCATTATTAGGAAAATTCATGTACATGGATTTTTGTTCTTTTATCAGTACAGAGACTGTTGAAATTACTGTCCAAGGCAGTTGCACATATGCTACAGATTGCCAAGAATATCAATGATTGCCAATATATTTATGAAAGCTCATTTAAATAAATAAAAAAAATGTTGACTTTCAAAATGTTTGTAGAAAATGTACACAGACCCCACATGAGAAATATGAAGAGAGAGGCACAACAAACAGCAGGCAGGTAAAGAAACAAATATCTCGGGTCTCAAATGGTTAAATGAGTGGAGTTGAATAAAATTTGAATGATTAAAACAAACTTTAAAAAAATCAAAGCTCCGCAAAATTTACAGCGGTTCAATTAAGCAATATCGCACAAGCAGGAGTGGTGTTATATTGAATATCGGCACGGCTGTGATTTGGCCGTAAGCATGAGCCCGATATTCAGTATAGCCCCACCCAAACGCTTGTGCGATAATGGTTTTATACAACAGTTCTATAAACAAGAAATTACTATCGAGTAAGTGACATTTCGGACACAATATGGACAAATGTTCTGTTTATTTTTTGCGGAAATAGATCCTGAAGAAGCCAAACTCACTTCATAGCAGATCATCAGCTAGCTCACACTGATTTGCATATTCCTGTTAAAGGTGCTGCCGGTAAAATTGGCTTCCTTTCACCCTTTTCATGTTCATCTGACGAGCTTTCACATTTTAAGCCAAAAGTTATATTCCTGAAAATTATCGTTTGCCATTTCCGCTGTTGATAACTCTACTGTAGTAACCGTTTCGAACTAGGAAGTGGAATTTTACCTGCTGAGCACAGACGATACACGGAGTGATGCACAGAGTGAAATGTCCCAGTGTGGTTATAGGAAATATAGTTACTCTTGGAACGAAGAATCAACTTAGTGGACCGGAACTAACGGTTATCTAACTAGAGTTACCATTAGTGAGGACGGTCATAACATCACTTAGTTACAGCCGAGTTACAGCTCTATAAACATGCAGCTTCTCCTCATAATGATTTATAATGAGTTGTTGGGGGCGTGGCTACAAAATGACTGATTAGAAGCCAATACAAATACCAACAAACATGCCGGACCGGAAGACAGGTTTCCAAACTGAGGTAGGGAATACACTTGTTCTGAGACAACGGCTTACACTGTTATTATTTTATCTTTTCTACATAATTTTCCACGAGTAAGAAATGAATAATATGGATTGTGGCACCTTTAACGCTTTATATCCCTTTATTTAAAACTAGATAGAAGCTCGGAATCTCAGACAAGAGATAAAAATGCCTTCCCTTGTGTGGGTTTGAGAAAGACTCAAGTGAAAAACGTTAGAAAGTTGAACAGACTAACTAAATTTTTCAAAGCTGCACAAGTGTAGAGATGTGTGCGTGCGTTTGTTGGGTTCTTATGTCTTAAACGCACTTACCAAACTGGGAGCAAAGGATTCATCCATATGAAGAAAAAGAGCTCTCTTTCACTCGGATTATTTACCTTCCAAGACTCGACAAACTTTCAGCACAAACACTGCAGGCGGTTCACACAGTCCCCGGCTTGTTTTTTCCCTTTTCATTCGGGTTACACTATAGCATTTGAGCTTTAATATCTTAAAGTGTTATCTTTTGATTAAAATTTCCTCAGAACAATGACGCGCACGAGACGGATGAAAGACGATTCATAAATCGTTACCTGGATCTTTGCTGCCAGAAATTGTTGTGAGAGTTTAAGTTGTTTTTTTGTTGTTGTTGTTGGTAGTGGTGTTTTCTTTTTTCTGTCCGGTGAGTTCCACAAGCAGCAGGAATTTAAAAAAAACAACAATGGAAAGGATCTGAATTATTTTCCTGCATTAAAAAAATCCCAGTGACACTCGCACACAGTGTGCTAATGTTGCTGTGAGGGGTTCAGAAACACGTAGGCCCAACGCCATTCCCCACCAGATTCCCCACAGCCTTGTGATTGGCTGACTACAGCAGCTGTAACGGGAAAGTTTCCATTCCCAACCACTGGAGAGACCGTGGTTACCTTCCTCAGCGAGAAGTCTGCAGGCTCGTCCGTCATATCCAACACCACGCACCTCCTCCTGGAGCCTCCTGGAGCAGGGTTACACATGAGGAGTACTACAGTCCCAATCCCACCCACAGCCGCAGCTCAGATTGGGTGCAGGCCCCGGAATATCCCCGTATGTTAGCCCGCCTCAAACACACTCCCATTGGCTCCCACTGGAGCAGGATGACGTATAGGGATCTGAGAATGAGGAAGTGATCTTGGATCCAATAGTGTATTTGTAGTTCTACGTTTTCCAGCATTTTCATCACCTGTGTATATGTTGTCAGTGTGTATATAGTGTTTCATAATGGGGAAAAAAATAAAAACATATATTTATAAATAATTATAATTATATATATATATATATATATATATATATATATATATATATGTCTCCATACAAACACAGGATTTAAAAAAAAATAAATAAATTGAACATCACCTACAATTTTTATAATTATAGGAGTACAGTACATTAAACAAAGGTCTCTGCATAGGGTTAGTAGTTGCTTTCTATATTTCCCAGTCTACCTTATTCTGCTGCTTCTTAAGATGTTTAATACGAGCACCATTTAATGCACATAAACTCCATCAGTGCGTCCTGTCACTGTTCCTCACTCCACTTATTTTAAAATATTTTTATTTATCAGGGCCTAAATAACAATTGTGTGGTCCTCACCAACTTCTATAAACAAACAAAAAACCTCAGGTGACAAAAATACAAAAACATAACAATATGCAGTCATTTTCCCAAAAAGTAAAACAACATTCATAAACCAGGTGGGAAAAAATAAGCACACCCTATAATTCAGTAACATGTAGAACCACCAGACAGTTTATGAGACTCTCTCATCGTTTTGGAGAAATTCTGGCCCACTCTTTTTTACAACATCGCTTCAGTTCATTGATGTTTGAGGCCATTTGTTTATGCACAGTTCTCTTAAGATCCCGCGACAGCATCTCACTTGGGTTGAGTTGCTGGTGTGTTTGGGATCATTGTCCTGTTGCATGACCGAGCTTGAGCTGCTGGACAGATGGCCCCACATTTGTCTTAAGAATATTCTAGTATAAGGTGGAGTTCATTGTTGTCTCAATGACTGCAAGTTTCCCAGGTCCTGTGGCTGCAAAGCAAGCCCAAATCATCATCCGTCCACCACCATGCTTCACAGTTAGTATGATGTGTTTGTGGTGATATGCTGTGTTTGGTTTTTGCCAAATGTGGCACTGTGCATAATGACTAATCATCTCCACCTTGGTCTATTAAGTCCAAAGGATATGTGAGCTTTGCCTTTTATGAAGTTTAGTGGGCTTCAACAAATTCAAATCAACTGTGTACAAGCCTGGTGAATTTCAGGTGGTTGGCATTCATCAACATACACGTTTCCAAAATGTTTGTACATCCAGTGGAAAATTTTAGTTTGATTTCACACATCCAAACATTTACACATAACTTTAAAAGACTAATATTAGGCCCAGTGTATCCAAGACTCAAGTTCTATGTTGTTTATCTTTCCAGAAACAGCTCCACACCTCCTTACAGTTACTTGCATTATATGCAAAACAACAGAAGCACACAGCAGGATGTGAACAATGACACTAGGCTTTGTGTCCAAGTAGAGAAAATCTCCGGGCTACACAGCTCTCAAAAGGTTTACTTCCAGGGTTTGCTACACTTTTTTTTAGTAGCTGAAAATATTTTTCTTTCATTAGGTTTATGGGAAAAAAAAGTCCAAACGTTGAAAATGCCATGAATCACCATTGCATTCACAAAAAATAATTAAGTAGAAACCAATTTTTTTCGTCAGTTCTGTGCTAGAGATTGATCAACTTGAAAATACTCTGCTCAGCACCTATTGAAAAAAAAAAAAGGTGGTTGGACTCTTTGGCGGCTGGAAATTGATACCACACTATGAAAACTGGCAGAACTTGCAACTTGCCTGTTGCCGAGATCATCAGATCCTTTGCCAGCTTATGCCAGGTCCTACTAGGAAGTGCTACTTCCTATCAGTAGGAGCTGTTATGACGATGAGCCCTTTCTGGAATGTTAAAACCATGAAAAATTTATTAACACTCAGATGAAGTGCCAGTCACATTGCATTATGCATAGTGTAATTATGTAATGCTTTATATCCACACAGTATAATATGTTAATAAATTATTTTTACATGGTTGTGCCATTTAACATACACAATAACATTATACTGTAATTTTGCATCTTGAATGTGTTGAGGCAGCACTGTTGAAATTAATGTGAATTTCCTGATTCTTACAAGAGGAGAATATGAAGGAATATTATATAATTCTCACTTTCTATTTGCTTGTTGGTGGCGCTATGACAAAGGCTTACTAAATTCCTTCACTATTTAGGAATATGAATATTATGATTCCTCAAACAGAAATATTAAGACATTCAATTTATTTGGGCCATATCAATTAATGTACAATGGAATTTTGCCACACTTTTTTGCTTGCACACCATAACCCATGAATTGATCAAGATATCAACATTTTCACTGCAGTTTATAATCATGAGTATAATAAGTAATGGATAGTGTAATAAAGTGGACTTACACACCTCCTCTTTGAACTGCATCACTGGTTAATTGATCACATTGCCATGGCTACAATGAATCACTAATCCTATGTGTATGTAACTATATCCCTTCGTTAAACAGACATGATAAGAATCTGATGAAACATCTATGAGGAAAATTGAAAAGTTTGGTTTATAAACCTTACTTTCTGTGTCCAGTTGGTGGTATGGTATATTTTTAGAGCACATGGTATATATTAAAGAAATCACTGAATAAATCAATATGTTAAGGTCAAACAATCAAAAGTATAATCCAATCATGTATAATCAATGTATGAGATATAAGAGAGTATTCATGTATATTAATCAAAGAAACCATGACAAGCTGATGTAACTCCAGCTTGTGGGAAATCACTGAGCACACATTTCTCACTTGCAGTTTGTATCTTTTTCTTCCTAGCTCCCTAATTTGTTATCTGTAGCGTGTATCCACTATTATTGCCAAAGCTTTATGAGTTGGCCAAACTAAAGAAGTTAGAATGTTCGGATAAGGCCACCTGTGTTAGAGGAGATGCGCCAGTGTTCAAGGATATGTGTGTGTGTGTGTGTTATTGTGGTAGATTTTCAAAGAGCAAATGATACATTCAAGAAATATCTATTCATGTGTGACCAATATATGAGATCATAAGAGAGAATGTGTTAATCAGAGAAGTTAAAATCAAAGTAGGTCTAGCTGGTGAGATTATTGAGCGCCCTTTCTTCAGTTATAAAAGTATCTTTTTTCTAGGCTTGCTCTGTTATTTCCCAGAAAAATCACCCTCTGCACCTTCATAGAGACACTGAGTTTGTACTCTGTCTTTTTAAGTCTTTATCATTAAAGACAGTTTGATGTTAGGGATTTCTTAAGCTGTATTGTTGAAATCCATGACGTAAGTCAGTAAATTAAAAAACTTCTTAAAAAATAAGCTGACCAAACTTACGCCCCCTTTATAGATAAGATATGGAGAAAGAAACATAACTGTGGCGAGTCGTCAGAAATGTGATCAAAGAAATGTGATCAAAAGAAAACATGGGAATACCCAGCCTAATGAGATCATTATTTTAGTATTGTATAAAAGCATGAACATTGATTGTACTCATCAGATGATCTGCAGACATCTCGGCTTTTTGATTGATTCTTCAATGAAAGTCTAATTTTTGAAATCCAGAATCCCTGGACTCTGAGAGATTTTTATTTTGGCTAAGGTGATTTTCCACGGCAGTGGCACTATGACAATGAATCATTCAGGTCATGTACAGGTATATGTGACTATTCCCCATTATCTAATACATATCAACATCACATCACACAATGTAATGTGGAATTATGCCACACCTTTTCGGTTTGTTCCTTAATTGATCGAGTTGGCATAGCAACACCATTTAAGCTATCAAAGATTTCTTTGAACTTTAGAATCAAGGATATCTTGCTGACCAAATTTGGTATGAATATGATTAACAATGTATGAGGAGGATCTAAAAGATTGTTTTATTACCCCTACTTCCCATTGCCAGTGGGTGGCACTATGAAAATTAATCACTATTGTAATTTGCTTATGCCTCATCATTGAACATACATGAGGATTTTGTGCCACATTGCACAATGTACAGTAGAGATAAGCCTCACTTCCTGTTTCCGTGGCATGACATGTTAACTGATTGCATCGCCATGACAGCACTGTTTGACAGACCAAAAATGGTATAAATGGTATGAATCTGATGAGGAACCTTCTAGGAGGATTTTTTTTAAAAGCTTGGATCCTGTCAAAATGCACATTATCCAAAGTAGCTGACTTCCTGCTGAGTTAATTAATGTGAGTGAATTTTGTTTGTCTTAAGAAAACCCATATACCCACCAAATTCCAGCTTGATTGGACTTGTGCTTCCTGAGAATCTGACCACCAATTTTGTCAGGATAAGTCAAAAATCCTAGGTAGTAGTCTTAAAGCTTCTTGATTATCTTGAGATAATCCAAGGAATCAGTGATTATATAAAAAAAAATTCAAAAAAAAAAAAAACCTTTTGTTTGTAGAGCTCACAATTCATCAGATATCAGAATCAGAATAATTTTATTTGCCATATACATTTACATGTATTAGGAATTTGTCTTGGTATTTGGTCACAACATGTTGCATTCAACACACACTCAGACAACACAACACAATTACCATCCTAATACACAAATATTGCACCTAATATACAAATATACAAATGGACCAAAACTTAAAACCCTGTGCTATAGCACCACTATTGTTCCGAGTAGGCTCATCTCACTTGCCTGAGTACTACCTTTTAACCGAGTTTCATGTCTTTATGCCTTGTTATTTGGGCTGCACCATTTGTTTAAGAGCAGAAAAATAATAATAACAAAGAACAAGAAAGAGAAATCCGATTGTTATTATCCTAATAATAATAATAATAATAATAATAATAATAATAATAATAATAATAATTCTACCAGACAAAATATAGCCCTTCACACCCTCAGGCCCTAATAACAGATATAATGAGTTTTTTTTTTGTGTGTGTGTTTTTTTTATTAAACAGTATACGGCCTATAAGCACATTATAAGGTTTGTGCACACCTGACTATGACACCCGTATGTCCTTGCTGAACATCCCATTCCAAAGTTGGTCCCTACTTTGCTGTTAAAATGCGCTCCACTCTTCTGGGAAGGCTTTCCACTAGATTTTGGAGCATGGCTGTGGGAATTTGTGTTCATTCAGCTACAAGAGCATTAGTGAAGTTTAGGTCAGGCACCGATGTTGGGTGAGGAGGCTCCGGTTCCAGTTCATCCCAAAGATGTTCAGTGGGGTTGAGGTGCAGGACACTCGAGTTCTTCCACCTTGTTCCAACCATAACCTCTTAGTTCCAGTGAACTGTGTGAAAATTGTAATGCTACAGCATACAAAGACATTCTGTACAGTTGTGTGCATTTCTTTGGGGAAGAACAACATGATGTTCAGGTGTCCACATATTTTTGTCCATAATGTGTAAGTGCTTCTCAGGTGTACAGTGTTGTTGATTATTTTTGTATCAACGGACCGCAGCCCTCTGATAAAGCAAACCTATCATTACTAGTGGGAAAGACACCATTTTGTTCCTTTGAGGACGCTAAAGCTGGTGTGAATCCTGTCCCTTTAATTTTCCTCCTGATTCTGTGTAACATGACTCCAGTTTCTTCTCCTCTGAGCCCCAGCAGCCCCACGGATGTGCTGACGTGTCGGCTTGTGTGTCAGGCACAGCGTGTGTGTATGTGTGTGTTAACCTGACAGAATGACTGGAATCAATTCACATTTTAATCTTTTTATTCTATTTATCTGCATATGTTTGTCAAAAACGTCGGCAGACCGGCGGTTCTCTGACTTTAAAAGATGCGCCGATGACGAATGTAGCAGTAAGTACATAGCTAACCGGTGGCGTGTTTTAACTTTTTAACCGTTAACGTTAGTGGTGGTGGCGGCACAACATCTGAAAAGCTCCAGCTACAGCGTGTTTATTTTCCGAAGTGTCGTAATAATGCCGTAATATTAATAGTTTACAGAACTCAAGCTTACAGAACTGAGTGTATTGTGTTTACAGTTTAGCTTTTTCGCTAGCAGCAACAGCTAACTCAGCCTTAGATATCGTTAAGGACAGGCTTCTGCTGGAAATAAGCTGCTTGTTTGGCTTTAGTTATTCACCTACATTTTGGTCCAGATGTTACTCATGATATATTAAATTACTGCTCATGTTTACCAGCATTTGGCCTAATTTTTACCATGATATTTTGTTACTTGTACCAGCTGATCAGTAACTTATTTTGAACAGCCACATTAGGTCTTGCAGCTCCTTGTGCAAGCTCAGTGTGTTATATCTGTTGAATAAGTCCTTACAACACATTACTTTGTCTCTGTTCACTGAATTTGTTTATCAAAAATACCAGTCTGAAATTTTATTTATTTGTGCTGACTGTAATGTAGTAAGGCCATGCATTATTATTTTTTGCGTTCTTGTTTTCTAGTGATCTCGAAATAATAATAAGCTGTTTAAAACGAGAAAATCTCTCACCATAACTCTGGTCAGCCACAAACCATTTAAACGGCGTCTTTCAAACATCATTCTGTGGCGTGCAGACATCCTGGTCCTTCAAGTTGGCTGGCAATGAAACTACATGTTCAGGGTTGCTCGCGGTATTGTCTTCGACAATAAAGTTGTAGACCTGACAGCCGCCTTCTCAAGGGTCGAACACTAATCTGCAAGTTGTCAATCACTGACAGACATAGAGCTATTTCAGCCTGAGTGATTCAAAGTAAAAACGAATTTGTTCATCCACGATGCTGCGGGATTGCGCAGAGGTTTTGCTGCCTCCAGAACAATAAAAACATGTTGTTATGTTGAGTACACAGAAGTCTTGATCATGAGAAAACACATTTTGTTATGTTGAGATTATGAGAAAATTCATTCAAGGTCACAAGAGAACAACTTATGTCGCGATCCTGAGAAAATGAACTCGTGATCACAAGAAAACGAGAGGAAAAAGATAATGCATGGCCTCTTAGGGCTTCCATAAAAATACACATGTGACCCAAAAAACTGTATTAAAATAACATCAGTGCTTATATAAGGCAAAAGCTTACCATGTACTTTGTAGAAGTGTATTTTTCATCCATAAGTATCTTTTCTTTCTTTCTTTCTTCAGTGCTTCTTTGTCGGGGGAAAGCCTCACAGGATTTCACTGGTCCAGACTGCCGTTTTCTGTCCTTTAAAAAAGGAGAGACTATATATGTGTACTATAAACTCTCGGGACAGAGGTCAGATGTCTGGGCTGGAAGTGTGAGTAAGACGGTTAATCATTCATCACTCGTTGTGTCATGTGCACACTACACTGTACGACTGGACAAATCACGTTGACGCTGACCCATACGCTGGTGATCAGTTGTTTGGTGGACATAGAAGTGTGAACACTACATGATTGATTGCACATGAGGTGCACACACTTCACACCTCTGTATACTTAAAACATAACCACTTGCTCTGAGGAACATAAATTAACATAAAGCAAAGTTCGGTATGAAAGGTGAACCAGTGTGTTACTCCATTTTCCTTACAGAAAGCGTGCAAATGAATGCTCATTAATTATAAGCATTTAAGAAATCATAAGGAGCCATTCATGTATAAATTTAATAATATATTTTAATAATATAGTTTTTCTACATAGACTTTAATAATATAGTTTTTCTACATAGACTTCCCCATACTTTTTGTTAAATTAAGTATAGCCCTAAAACTTTGAAATGCTCATTTGTTTATAAAGGTACAGTACTATGCAAAAGTTTAGGCACCCTATTTTTTAGTATAAACTTTTATAGATTTTTTTTTTATCACTTCTACATTATCAAGTCAGTACAAAAAACATTTTAACTAATGTTTTCCCAAACATTAGTTTTCTAGCACAAAATTAAATGTTACAGAAAAATGTTTGTCATTAAAGGAAGCAGCATATTACGTAAGAGACCACTTTTCAGACAAAAAAAAAACAATGAAGGCTGCTGGGTTTTGCTGCACAAATAAGAAGCAAGTGTGAAAGTCAAAGTCTCCAGAAGAACTGCAAGATGCTCAATATAACTCGCCAGCTAATTTCCTTATAAAACTGCACAAATTGTACTGGAGACTACTATTTTTATTTAAATTTTTTTAAATTTACTACTGTTTACTGCTGTTTACTGTTTTTTTTTTTTTTTTAAATGTAGAAACATTTTAATTTCATTATTTTGAAGGCATCTTTGCTCTACAGCATTTCTTTGCATGTGCCTAAAACTTTTGCACAGCACTGTATGTTAATAAAACATATTTCATACTTTAATTTGTATCATTAGTAACTAAATGAATTTAACTGGAAAGATGAGGACAGGTAACATAACAGTAGCAAGAACTGGCCACTACACGGAGACCTGTAAACAGATGTACAATTACACAACTGCATATTATTGCACTTTAGTATGAACAAAAACCTCAATTTTTTTTATTGTCTTATTTTTAGGTTGGTAACAGCTTTGGCTATTTCCCAAAGGACTTTCTGAACATTAATCACATATATACAGAAAAAGAAATAGAAGTACATGCTGAGGTAGGTGTATTGTTTTGATGACCACCATTCATACACTAACATACAGTATGTATGTAAGCTTGTTTCACATATACACTGTCAGTTTAATGGGCTGAATGAAAATTTGTAATAACCAATCACCCTTTTGTTCCGTATCATTGTGATAGTATTTAATATTTCCTGTTTATCATTTCAGTACATCAACCTAGTATGAAATGGTTTTCATAATGTCTTTCATTAATAGATTTAAGTTCTCCATGTTTTATATTATATTATATCTTTCATATTATTAAACAATTTCATAGAACTAGAGTTCATTTAAAAGTAATCTGTTTTTCAAATTAATCTGTTTTTCAATGTTTTTCAGGAAACTGACTTTGTCTGCTTTGACACTGGACTAGATAAATTTGAAAGCTATGACATTGATGTCCTGTTAAGAAACTCGTTCTTAAATGAGGTTGATGAACCGAGTGACAAAACAGATGATGTTCTGGACATCCTCAGCGAGGATCCTGCTGAGGATGGAGAGACAGAAGACACTAGCAGGGACGTTGTAAATTCTGACTCATTGCATACAGAGAGTGAAGCTGAACACAGAGTTGATACAGAAGATAATGGTGATTTGCCAGATTCTGACACTGCTCAACTGCCATTGGAAACAACATCTTCATATGAAAAGGATAAAGACAGTTATGTTGTCAGTGACACTGGTGAAGATTTTAAAAAGAGTGTTGTGGGTGATTCTGATCAGGAGCAAGCAACAGACAAAGACATGCCAGATAAACCTTCACCTAAGGAGGTTGGAGTTTTACAGGAAAGTGACCATACAACACAGGCAGGAGCCTTTTCCGAATTAAAAACTACTTTAGGCACAACTTTTGACGCTGTTACCTCAGATGATGAAAACACACAGAAGGTAACCCCCTATGATGATGAAGATCAGAGCAATGACTTAGTTGAGCAACCAGGTGAAGTAGAAGAGGAAAGTGTGAAAGAGCCTTCACTGCTAACTTTTGAGGAGAAGCCCCGATATTTTGAGGACAACGTTCTTGATGCACCCGAGTCAGAAGATAAACAGGCTCCATTTCAGAAAAAAGAAATCTCTCTCAGTGAGGATGCTGCTAAGGATGGAGAGACGGAAGACACTAGCAGGGACGTTGTAAAGTCGGACTCATTGCATACAGAGAGTGAAGCTGAACACACAATTGACACAGAAGATGGCGGTGATTTGCAAGATTCTGAAACTGCCCAACTGCCATTGGAAACAACATCTTCATATGAAAAGGATGAAGACAGTTATGATGTTAAAAAGATTGCTGATAGTGATTCTGATCTGGAACAAGCAATAGACAAAGACATGACAGATGAACCTTCGCCTAAGGATGCTGGTGTTTTAGAGAAAACACGAGTCGAAGAATTTTCTGAATTAAAAACTACTTTAGGCACAACTTTTGACGCTGTTACCTCAGATGATGAAAACACACAGAAGGCAACCCCCTATGATGATGAAGATCAGAGCAATGGCTTAGTTGAGCA
>CM042560.1:11720000-11885000 GCA_023630585.1 Cranoglanis bouderius | reverse complement strand
AGCACTGCTGTCATGTCATGTTTCACCATCGTGAATAGCTGAATATTTTTCGTTCATAAAGTCTTACAAATATTGAAATATTAATGTTAGTCAGAAGGCACGTTCCTAATACCCTGCTGGGGGAAAAAACCCCAATAGAAACCATCACTGAAATTCTAATGGTTTCCACTGCAAATACCATTACAAACCAACAGCTAACCATTACCAATATTGGTACTTAATGGTATCCACTAGAAATGCCATCAATAGAAGGCAACAAATTACCAGTAGAGACCCACAATGACCATTAGAGTTTCCATTGAAACCAATACAATTTCCCATTATAACCATTCAAACCATTACAAATTCTATGAGGGTTTCTGTTGGGTTTTTTTTCCAGCAGGGTAGTAATGTGGTAACCAGAGATGGTTAGTTACAGAATATCTGAGTTAAGATAACTAGTGAATGTTCGTGATGAGCAGTCTGGTTTGGTGTATTGGTTGTGGATATTCCGAAAATTTAGATGTGCGCCATGGAAGTTAGTTTACTAGTGTAGGATACCCTAACATCAGCCACTCCAACTAAAGATCTCTGTCTTCTTTCATGGTGTATTTGTGTATATTTACAGGTGCATCTCAATAAATTAGAATGTCGTGGAAAAGTTCATTTATTTCAGTAATTCAACTCAAATTGTGAAACTTGTGTATTAAATAAATTCAATGCCACAGACTGAAGTAGTTTAAGTCTTTGGTTCTTTTAATTGTGATGATTTTGGCTCACATTTAACAAAAACCCACCAATTCACTATCTCAACAAATTAGAATATGGTGACATGCCAATCAGCTAATCAACTCAAAACACTTGCAAAGGTTTCCTGAGCCTTCAAAATGGTTTCTCAGTTTGATTCACTAGGTAAGCCACAAACATTCATTGCCAAAGAAGCTGACTGTTCACAGAGTGCTGTATCCAAGCATGTTAACAGAAAGTTGAGTGGAAGGAAAAATTGTGGAAGAAAAAGATGCACAACCAACCGAGAGAACCGCAGCCTTATGAGGATTGTGAAGCAAAATCGATTCAAGAATTTGAGTGAACTTCACAAGGAATGGCCTGAGGCTGGGGTCAAGGCATCAAGAGCCACCACACACAGACGTGTCAAGGAATTTGGCTACAGTTGTCGTATTCCTCTTGTTAAGCCACTCCTGAACCACAGACAATGTCAGAGGCATCTTACCTGGGCTAACGAGAAGAAGAACTGGACTGTTGACCAGTGGTCCAATATCCTCTTTTCAGATGAGAGCAAGTTTTGTATTTCATTTGGAAACCAAGGTCCTAGAGTCTGGAGGAAGGGTGGAGAAGCTCATAGCCCAAGTTGCTTGAAGTCCAGTGTTCAGTTTCCACAGTCTGTGATGATTTGGGGTGCAATGTCATCTGCTGGTGTTGGTCCATTGTGTTTTTTGAAAACCAAAGTCACTGCACCTGTTTACCAAGAAATTTTGGAGCACTTCATGCTTCCTTCTGCTGACCAGCTTTTTGAAGATGCTGATTTCATTTTCCAGCAGGATTTGGCACCTGCCCACACTGCCAAAAGCACCAAAAGTTGGTTAAATGACCATGGTGTTGGTGTGCTTGACTGGCCAGCAAACTCACCAGACCTGAACCCCATAGAGAATATATGGGGTATTGTCAAGAGGAAAATGAGAAACAAGAGACCAAAAAATGCAGATGAGCTGAAGGCCACTGTCAAAGAAACCTGGGCTTCCATACCACCTCAGCAGTGCCACAAACTGATCACCTCCATGCCACGCCGAATTGAGGCAGTAATTAAAGCAAAAGGAGCCCCTACCAAGTATTGAGTACATGTACAGTAAACGAATATACTTTCCAGAAGGCCAACAATTCACTAAAAATGTTTTTTTTTATTGGTCTTATGAAGTATTCTAATTTGTTGAGATAGTGAATTGGTGGGTTTTTGTTAAATGTGAGCCAAAATCATCACAATTAAAAGAACCAAAGACTTAAACTACTTCAGTCTGTGTGCATTGAATTTATTTAATACACGAGTTTCACAATTTGAGTTGAATTACTGAAATAAACGAACTTTTCCACGACATTCTAATTTATTGAGATGCACCTGTATAACCGAAACTCACTGAATGTTATATGCTTACCATTGCGTTTAGCCCTAACCTAAAACAAACGTACAGAAGGTTATGCTTATGCTATGCTTTTATGCTTTCGCTACACTGACATGCCACTTGTGTCGCATCTGGTGCGAATTTTAGATAACTACTTTGACCATTTACAACAGGATGGTGAGATGGTAGCACAATTTCCTCATCTTGAGGTTAAAGGTAATACTACTCTGGAAAAAAGAAAAAAGAAGTCAATCTCAGCCTTTCAGCTGTTTTTCATATATAGAAGTAAAAAAAAAAAAAAAAAAAATTATAACCATGTTTTGCATAGGATATTGTAAATATTTTATTTTGGTAGTTAAGTCAATTTCCCAGGTCAACAAAACAGTAAAAATCATAAGTGACTTCAGTGTATGACCAACTTAGCAGTTTGAAACGTCAGCGGTTTTGTGGGGAAAAAATGACTTTAGACGGAGATATATAAAATATTTCTCCAGGATTGTCTCTTCTGCCGAACTGTAATAACGTGAGCGTACAGTATGTAAGGATTATACATTTGCTTGCTATCCACTACAGTATTATACATACCTGCATTCTTTGAGTGCAAGCCTACAGAGATGAAAAACATAAACAAATTTCTAATTCAACATTAAAGAAACAATTTTGAACAGTTTATTCTCATCCTTTAGTGGTTTCATTGTGAAGGTTATTTCTAACCTGTGTCCTAATACTTACGTTCAGTTTAATGCAGTGTATTATGATTAAAGTGACTTGACCTGACTGATGTGTGTCTTCTAGCTGATGGCTGCTTTGCCTGAGGAATGGCAGCCGGGTCCTACGTTCCATGGGCTGCCCTGGAAGCCTGTGGTGGCTACAGCTGTGGTGGGAGTTCTCACTGTGCTGGTGTTCATGTGGAGGACCGTTCTTGCTGTAAGATATTTCCTTTTGATCGTTAATCATTAGAAGGGGTGGGCAGTATAATATCGTTCACAGTAATACCGGTATAAAAGATATGATTTCACTGTATTGCAATATTCTGAAGCCAGGTTTAGAGTGTTTTGATTGTGCTGGAAGTTGAAGTTGGAAGGGCAAGACCAAAGTTCAGCCTACCACCGTGAGCTAATATTATTTATTTGATAAACAAAACTATACACATTACACACTAACTGTACGCACATTACACGTCATCGAAGGAAACATGAATGGAGAGATGTAGCAGGACATATTCGAGGAGGATTAATCAGTCAAAAAACTGAATCTGTTATTTCAGCAAGATAACTACCCCAAACATACAGCCAAAATAACCCAAGAAGGCCTTACTAGCCAGTCTCCTGATCTGAATCCCACTGAAAATCTGTGGAGGATTTTGAAATTGCGAGTCCATTAGTGGGACCCTCGTAACCATGGGGATTTAATGATGATTTGCCAAGAGGAATGGGCCAAAATGGAACCAAGATGCTGCAAAAAGATAATTAAGTCTTACCGCAAATGTCTCAAAGCTGTAATTGCCAACAGCAGCTTTGCATCTGAGTACTAATGTTGGTAATTTGTGGTGTCCGAATACATTTTCTCCTATCAATTCAGTTTTTTTTTTTAAATACATCTTTTTATACTTATTTTCTTCATATTTAAGTACAGAGTAAAAAGACATTGTCTTATTTGTGTAAATCCAAAAGTGAAATTATAGATTTTCAAAGCATTTTACCGTATTGTTACAGAACGTCATTGATGCAACAATATCCCAAAACCTGTGATGTTTTATGAAGGCCATATTGCCCATCCCTAATATTTATGAATAATGAAAGCTTCTTTTATTTTTGCCATTAATTCACAGTCTGTTCTGATTTAACCTGAATGTAACCTGGTCTATTTCCTCAGGTCAAAAACAGGATGTATCTTTGTAAGTGTCTCCTTTTATCGTAACTTGTCTATGGCTGTTAGGATCATAGTTATTTTTGTGTTTCTTGCACCATATTGTGCCTGAATTACCAGAGACTTATGTTTTTTATGTTTACCAGTAACTGAAAAGCAACTTGCAGAGAGGATTCAGCAGCTTGTCAGTGAGAAATCGGATGTCCTCAACAAAGTAACTGAACTGAACAATGCGGTAAAGGTTTTTTGTTTTTTTTAATTAAAAAAAGATTGGTTTTTAGTAGTAGTTCAGCACTGATCAGTCTTGCTCTGTTATTTATTTAGATCAAGCAATATGAGGAAAAGCTGAATAATTCAGAAGAGTCACGATGTTCTCTACAGGAGGAGTTTAAAGAACTCAAGGCAAGTCTCGAAATAATTCCATTACTTGCGATATTAATGTTAATGTTGGTTATAATCTAAAGATTTTAGCTACCTTTTGCATTATGTGCTTTAGACACATTACCAACATCTCAACAACCAGAAGGAGAAACTGAGTGTTAATTTTGCTCATCTCTGTGAGAAAATTGCAAATACACAGGAACAGAACAAAACTCTGAATGAGAAGGTAACCTTTTTGTCTATCAGCACTTTCCTTTTTAAAATATCTATGATTGGTGTCTGCTGAAGTGTTTTTTTTGTTTGTTTGTTTGTTTTTTTGTTTGTTTGTTTTTTGCAGATATCCACAATGCATGAGGGAATTAAGAAGTATCAGAAAACTCTGAAAGTGTATGATGATGAGCGCTCAAAGGTGGACTTCATATAAAAAAAAAAAATTTTAATGTGTTTTTTTTTTTTTTTTTTTTTTGCATTTCATCGTTATCCTTCTACTTCCTGAATTATTACAAAAAAGGTTTTATGGATTTTTATTACTTGGTTTTATTACTATATATTAATTAGATCCAAACATGTTTTGGGTCTTTTTAATTCTTTCTCCTGAAACATAAATGTTTGAAAATAAGGTGCAAAATGTCTGAAATTATGACAGTTTTTCTTACTTTGAATGTGAAAAAAATTAAATATAAGAAGCCTGGTGTTTTTTTTTGTTTTTTGTTGTTTTTTTGTTATGTAGGTCTGTTTCAATTCATGAATGCACATACTGTACCATTGTTCCATTATCGCATGTTGTTGCCATATGGCAACAATTACATTTTACCATTTAACAGAATACTCAAAATATATAAACTTGTTTAAATGACAGAAAATAAATGTGAACTTATCTCAGATAGTGTTTATTTTTTTTCCTTTAAGTAGTTTTGCTTAAATATTGAAAAATTAATCAAATATTGAGATCTCTCCGATGATGACGTTCATGTGATTGCAGAAAAGGAAGTGCAAACAGCACTTCCTGGTCATGTGACATCATTTTTTTGTTATGTCAAAGTTAAAGTCCCCTTTTTCCAGTTACATAGGAACATAGTAGTTTTGTATTGTTGCATATCAAAAAATTGGAGATAAATTAGTTGTTGCCATATGGCAACACGATGCAGTAAAGGGTTATAGTCATATTTGTGTCGCTTTGTGTGTATAAATCATGGATTCCTTTCCCTTGTTACTACAAATTGCAAGTACCAATTCTCTTATTTCTGTAATAATGATTTAGGTTCAGGTCCTCGTGGATGAAGCTAAACTCAGAGAAGATGCCTTGAAAGCTCAGGTGCTGTCATTTGAAAAGGACAATTGTGCCTTGAAAGAGCAGAAGAAATCTGTAAGTTATATGACCCTTGATTTGATCTTGTAAGCAGATTCTTTTCAGATATTAATTCTTTTGTGCTGCTGTGTCCCTCACAACAGCTGTTGCAAGACTCCAAAAACTGGCAGGAGAAGCATGAAAAATTGAGTGAGGAAATCAAAGTTTACCATAAAACGCAAACGGAGCTGGAGAATGCCCTCGTGCACAAAGAAAACGAAATCGATGTGAGCTAAACGTTGTGCTTCGATCGTGCTACATTCATTCACTTGTTTAATAGCACGGCAAGCCATGATGGAACATCATAGACTGTCTTCTCTGCTATAGGTTCTGTCTGGATGCATTGCTGAACTGAAGAGCCTTGAGTCATGTAATGATACAGCGTCAGAGGATGGTAAGATGACGAGCGTTCTGTGATTCTGGGCTTAAAAAACTGAATTTGGTTTTGTTAAACTGGTCTGGATGTTCAAACTCGGTTCTTTTCAGGCAAGAATGGTGACCCCCTGAAGTTGCACCTCAAACAGATGATGGATGTCTCAAGGGTAAGTATGTATAGAAATGATTGCTAGAGCAATGCTTTAGTGCACGGTTAATTTATTTTATTTTTTTTAACTATTGTGTGTGTTTTCTCCTCAGATCAAGGCTACCCTTTCAGTCATCGAGGATGAGCGAAATCGCTGGTTTGAAAACTTCATGACTGAACAGAAAGCAAGACAGGAACTTGAAGGTATTTACATGACTTATATATGTACTGTATACACTTAATGTGGAACCTGGATTTTCAACAGCTAAAGACATTGGTTTGATTTTTTTTTCCCCCAGAGAAATTTCAGAAGGTTGTTCATGACCAAACAAATCTGAAAAATGAGAAAACCCATCTGGAAAACCAGTACAAGAACCTCCAACAGAGACTAGAAATTACAACTGAATTGTACCACCAGAAAGAAAATATCTTACACCAGTAAGTATCATCTGTCCATCTTCATGTTTGTTGACCTCTTGATGTCCTTCTTGAGGGCTGCATTAGAGATCATATTTATTATGAGTACTATTCTACAAGGGCTATCACACTTCATGTGGATTTATTTTTAGTCTTACTATTTCTACAAACACATCATAGTTTTCCAACATCTATACTTTAGCTGTAGCATCTAAAAAAAATCATAGAATACAGTTGAGGCCAAAAGTTTACGTACACCCCAGTTTTTTTTTTCACAAAATGATCAAGACAGGTTTATTTCAGCTTTAATTCACTATATCAGAATTCCATTGGGTCAAAGCTTACACCAAGTTGCCTAGCTCTTTAAACAGTCTGGAAGATTCCACAAATTGATGTAATGACTTTTATCAGCATCTGATTGGCCAGTTGTCATAATTAGGAGTTATGTAGGAGCACAACTGTGGCTGTAAAAGGGCCTACCTTTACAGCCAGTGGCTTTTTACCCTTGAGACCATGGGAAAATCCAAGCAACTTGGCCAAGACCTCAGAAAAAAATAATTGCAAACCTCTACCTCTAAGTTCGGTTCCTCCTTAGGAGTAATTTCCAAACTCAAGGTTCTATGAACATTTGTACAAACAACTGTATGCAAATATAAAATGCTATGTGTGGAGGAAAAAGGGGTGAGGCTTTTAATCTGAAGAACACTATTCCAGCTGTGTAGCATGGAGGTGGTAGCGTCTACATGACCAAATCTAAAGCCTTCTGTATGGTAACTATTCAACTTAGTTTTAATAAAAGTCTATGGATCTATTTTTATACTGCTCTGATGCTCAGATCTACAAATATAAAATATTTTCATTGCAGTTATAGACAGTTTATTGTTAAATGTAACATGATGCAGCCCGCTGTGTCAGTTTTATTACAGTTGTATAAATTAAACTTATACGCTCGGCTGGTTGCTTATAAATCCAAATATTTCAGCAGATAGCTATTAAACATTTTATTTGTGTATCATTATACATTTATTATCTTATTATGGAGTTCCTAATCAAAATTCTTAATGGTTAGCAGTTCTGGTAATATAATATAATGCTAGGATTTTTTTTTTATAGCAATATGTACACCAAATCTATCTACCGATAGATTTTCAATGATGTTCGACTGTGAGGGCCATTCCAAAAGCTTCAGATATCATTTCTTACAAACCAAGCTTGACGCTTATGCTCATCTCGCAGGAAGTTGACTCAGGAAGAGCTGGAGCGCCACGAAAAGGAAACCAAGCTGTCTGAGGTGGATGGCCGAGCCTTGCAAGCTGAAGAGGAACTGAACCGCCTCAGACAGAAAGTGAAGGACATGCAGGAAGAATTGCAGCAAAATGAGAGATCTCTTAAGGCTGAGGTCAGGCACTTGCCTATTTTGAATGTGCTTTGTTTAGGATGTTCTGATATCTTCAGTTTGCAAGTAAATTTGCTACCCTATGTTCATAATTTTCTTTTATCCAATGTGTCTGCTTTTAGATTGCTGTTCAGGAAAAGAAAGCCCATGAGAACTGGGTAAGAAGTATAGGGATGAGGATGTATGTCTTTTATACTGTATACTGGGTCCTCTATGCAGTGCTGGTACTGAATACGAGCTTCCTTTTGTGTGTTTCAGTTAAAAGCCCGTGCTTCTGAACGAGCCTTGATAGAAGAGAAGAGAGAGTGTGCGAATCTGCGTCAGAAGTGAGTGGAGTTCGGCTTGATGTGGTCTTGTGAAATATCAACATGACGTGTTTTATCTGATCTCATGAGCTTCTTTTGCTTCTCAGGATTGTGGAGTGTAGTGACAAAATGTCAGATTTAGAACATGCACTGTACAAGTCAGGTCCTCTAGACCGTCACATGCCTCCTCTACAGAGAGGTGAGGTCCACTTCCCCCCCCCATCGTTTCCTTGTCATTACTCTTATTTTAAGGTTTAGTTTTAATAATTGTTTTAATTCAATTTTGCTGATTGTGTTTAAACCATTTAAACAGGGGATTCATATGGGCCTTCCCCTGTGAGTGGTGGTGCTCCTTCTCCTCCTTTAATGATAGAAGATCCCGGACGCCCCCCATCTGGTCCCGTGGGACGAAGGGGTGAGCCTTTTGGTGAGTTGCTGCCTGTCTTTTTCTGTTCCAGTTCAGTCTTATCCCAGCCACCAGTTTTTCATCTTATTTTTTACATCACTGTGACATCTACTCGTCATGGCTTTTTTAATTCCCACACTGTCGATATGATGGCTTTAAATAGTGAACGATTCAAATATCTTTATTCAAATGTTTTTGTAACACTAAATATATTTCATCACTTGCATTCAAAACACTCAGTCATGGCATCCCAAGCTGTTTTATGAAGTAGACTCTATTTACTCAGACACACACACACACACACACATATATATACACACACACACACACACACATACACATATATATATATATATATATATATATATATATATATATATATATATATATATATATATATATATATTTGGTAACACTTGAAGTAGTCTATATGGACTTGAAAAGAAAAAGAGAGCTTAATGTGTAAAACGTTAAGAGATATATCTACGAAACAACCAGGAAGAGTTTATTGTCAGGCTGATGAGGGTGAGCCTGAGCAAGATCGTGAAAACTCCTGTGAGAAAGCTAGTTTCATACAGGATGCTGTAACTAATATTGTTGATAAAGTGTCTGCTATGCTTGACACAAAACTGCAGAAGCTTCAGAAGCCAGTTCCTGACAAGTCTGGTAAAACTGATGTGTTAACATGTAGAATTGGTGAAGCAGAGCAGTTGGATTCTGATCTTGAAGACCAGAGCAAGACTACACACCTGTGTTGCAAGTCTAGGCAGATTTTGAGAGGAGAAGCTGCTGACTTGAGTTGTGGGACTAAAAGAAGGCATAAAAGTCACTGTACAGTTCTTCGAGAGCTGGATTCCATACATACTCTGCATGAACGTGAAGGACACTCGGGTGAAGCTAGAGCTGCTCATCGCACGCCAAGCCAACAGTGAAGTTTTCTCGTGAGGCTTCATATTTACAGGCGTAACGGAGCATTCTGGAGGTCACTGGAGCCAAGGAAGCCGTTCACCTGAGAGCAGAACAAAGTTTCCTTATTTTGCTGTGTGAAAGAAGAGGGTTGAAATGGCAGAGGCTCTGAGGCAACTATGTGAGGCTGGTGTACAATATGCACTCATTTACCCTGCTACAATCAAGGTGCTGAATGCACTTTGAGGAAAGGGGGTGTATGTATACATGGCTAAAGAACTTTCTGAGCTCTTCCAAACCATCAGTAGGCATCACGGCATTTCCTTAATGAACTGTTGTTCTAGCTTTCACTATTCGCTTCAGTCCCTTTCTTTAATCTTTTATCCAGAGTGTAACACTTTCTGCATAACATTTAATTTGAAATAATGGACAGTTTTGAAGAAGCTTCACCTGCCACTGAAGGCAGGTAGTATCGCTTTGCATCCCCTTTTCTGGAGTGTTGTAGCCATAGCGACGGCACTGTGACCTATGCTTTCAGTGTTAGGTTTACCTCACTGCCTATAGACGTGTTTACTGTATCAGCTGGCTCCTACCCATTTCATATTTACCCACTATAGTGCTTTGCAGAGGTAATATTACCTGATGATTTTGGTAAAAGTGAGAACACTGACGCACAGCTTGGCACATGGACTACATTTTCTTTAAGATGCATCATTCAAATCCATGAACCTTTCTGGTTTGTGGCTCCTCCGAAGCAATAAGAACTTGACTCACATGCACAGAACAATGCTGACGCAGTATTATGTTGGTATGGTGATTGTAGTGGTCAGCGTGTGTCACAAAACATACCTTCACTTTTCCAGGGCCGAGACTGCTTATGGATGGCCATGGCCGTTCCGCTGACCTCGGACATCCACTGCCATTTCGACCAGGTATGCATTATCACGTGTTCAGAATTCCTTTCATAAATAAGAAGGAAAATACCATTTACATTTATGGCATTTGGCAGATGCCCTTATCCAGAGCGACTTACATTTTTATTGAATTTATACATCTGAGTAATTGAGGGTTAAGGGCCTTGCTCAAGGGCCCAACAGTGGCAGCTTGGCGGTGCTGGGATTTGAACTCACGATCTTCCGATCAGTAGCCCACCGTCTTAACCACTGAGCTATCGCTGCCCTACCATACCATAAAACCATTGTGTTTTGTTTTTCTTTTAGAACTGTCTGCCCCCCGTACCTCCTCTCCTTGCATGCAGGATGGATCTGTAAGTATCCATGATCATTACCTGTGCTGATAATTTTGTGACTTTTCTACGTTTTGAACAGATGTTAAAGAAACCATAGTTATGCCGTAGTCTCGATAGTCACTGTATGTGTTTCTTCCTCTTTTTATTTAAAAAAAAAAAAAAAAAAAAAAGCAAATCGCTCCAATAGATGCAAAGGCTGAGGTCACAATGCAGGCCTCCACTGATCCTACAGAGGCAGTGAGTACTTTGCCCGAGTGCTGGGATATATAAAAAACAAAAAAGGGAATGTGTGAATGATCATAGCTTATGCAGATTCAAAAGCTCCCAGTGGCAGGTTGCTGATTTTTGCAGAACACGTTTGTGGATGCCTAACCAAGTGCTTTTTTTCCTCTTATAAAAAGGGTGAATTCAGATAAATTAGGACAGGTTTGGAATTTACAAATTTTCTAAGCTTTTTTGACGTATATAAAAACCAAATCACCAACGCATGATACATTTCTGTAATCCTCAAGGTGTTTTTTCTTCCCAGTGGGGGGAAAAGTATTTGATCCCCTGCTGATTTTGTACGTTTGCCCACTGACAAAGAAATGAACAGTCTATAATTTTAATGGTAGGTGTATTTTAACAGTGAGAGACAGCTTAACAACAAAAAAATCCAGAAAAAAACGCATTTCAAAAAATTTATAAATTGATTTGCATTTTAATGAGGGAAATAAGTATTTGAACCCCTATCAATCAGCAAGATTTCTGGCTCCCAGGTGTCTTTTACACAGGTAACGAGCTGAGATTAGGAGCGCACTCTTAAAGGGAGTGTTCCTAATCTCAGTTTGTTACCTGTAAAAAGACACCTGTCCACAGAAGCAAGCAATCAATCAGATTCCAAACTCTCCACCATGGCCAAGACCAAAGAGCTGTCCAAGGATGTCAGGGACAAGATTGTAGACCTACACAAGGCTGGAATGGGCTACAAGACCATCGCCAAGCAGCTTGGTAAGAAGGTGACAACAGTTGGTGCGATTATTCGCAAATGGAAGAAACTGTCAGTCTCCCTTGGTCTGGGGCTCCATGCAAGATCTCACCTCGTGGAGTTTCAATGATCATGAGAACCGTGAGGAATCAGCCCAGAATTACACGGGAAGATCTTGTTAATGATCTCAAGGCAGCTGGGACCATAGTCACCAAGAAAACAATTGGTAACACACTACGCCGTGAAGGACTGAAATCCTGCAGCGCCCGCAAGGTCCCCCTGCTCAAGAAAGCACATGTACAGGCCCGTCTGAAGTTTGCCTGAATGATTCAGAGGAGAACTGGGTGAAAGTGTTGTGGTCAGGTGTGGTCAGATCTCTTTGGCATCAACTCAACTCGCCATGTTTGGAGGAGGGGGAATGCTGCCTATGACCCCAAGTCATAACACCATCCCCACCATCAAACATGGAGGTGGGAACATTATGCTTTGTGGGTGTTTTTCTGCTAAGGGGACAGGACAACTGCACCGCATCAAAGGGGCCATGTACCGTCAAATCTTGGGTGAGAACCTCCTTCCCTCAGCCAGGCCATTGAAAATGACCTTAATGACTTGGAGAGGATCTGCAAAGAGGAGTGGGACAAAATCCCTCCTGAGATGTGTGCAAACCTGTGGCCAACTACAAGAAACGTCTGACCTCTGTGATTGCCAACAAGGGTTTTTCCACCAAGTACTAAGTCGAAGGGGTCAAATACTTATTTCCCTCATTAAAATGCAAATCAATTTATAACTTTTTTGAAATGCATTTTTCTGGATTTTTTTATTGTTATTCTGTCTCTCACTGTTAAAATACACCTACCATTAAAATTATAGACTAATCATTTCTTTGTCAGTGGGCAAACGTACAAAATCAGCAGGGGACCAAATACTTTTTTCCCCCACTGTACGTGTGAAGGAATTATATTTTAAAAAAGCATGGCTAACACTTTGACAAAACTGATTGAAAAAAACAATTTTTAATGGCATGATTAGTAATTTTCAGGTGATTAGGCTTTTACGTTGATCCTCAATGACACGTTTAAAACATTATTTATTTGTAGCATACTTATTCATGGCATCAATAAATCAAATTTACATTACAGGAATCTTCTCCAAGTTCATCAGCATATTGTAATATCTTCTAGTATGAACATGGTAGACTATGTAAAAAATTTGGAATGGTTTGGAAGCTCTTAGTATTTTCCAAATTCCTATCCAATCTTTTCTTTTCCTATATGATGCTACATTAATTAAGTTTCATTTATCAGGCCAAAAAAATCAATAAAATGCTGCTAAGTTAAACTGTCCCAATTGACCAGACATCCCAATATACCTGAATTCACCCAACAATGCTGAATGTGTGCTGATTCTGACTGCTCTGTCTGTCAAGAAAATCAATAAATTCTTTGAAATCACTGGTGTAAGATTTTATTACCAGGGCTTGTGGGACGTCTAACAAAGTGCTCACTGGTGGTGATCTGCTAAGTCTTTAGTGCATGGCTGAAGTTATAATGTGCTTAGTTCAGTTTATAGACAGCTATAAATTGGGCATAATCTCAGAAAAATCCTACTGTTCAATTTTTTCAGATCTCCAAGTCCCAGAGACAGGGATCATTTCTCCCATCTCCTATCAGGGAATCTCCTGTCCCGGCTTCAAATGCTATTCCAAAGGCTTATGCCCCCCAACCAATGGGTGGACCATTTCCTCCATTGAACGGACCACTTCCTCCAATGATGCGACCGCCCAATGGCCATTCACCCATGATTCCTCCTGGGCCTCCATTTGGACCCGACACTTGTTTCAGGCCACCCCACATGGACTCCTACAGACCTCCTCTTCCTTTGCGCCCATATGGACCCATCCCTCCACCCTTTGGTAAAATGTGTTAATATACTCCATGCTTATAAGTATAAATGTGTTAATTTACTCCAAGGATGAAAACCAAGAGTAGACATTCAGAGCTATTAATTCTTTAAACAATCGACTTAACAGGGTACATCTGGACAGCAAGAAACGCCTATCAATCACATGTTCCAATATTTTTGGTGATATGAGGAAATGAAGCTGAAATTCCGATCTATAGTCTCATATTCATCTTCTGATCTCAAACCCAAATGTCTTCAATGTATAACGAAAACAGAATTAGTCTTGCTGTTCCAATACTTTTGGAAGGGACTGTATGCACAGTAGAGCATTTTAAGAACTCAAGAACATAGTGGTTGAATATTTGTAGGATTTATATGGAATTATGGTTGTAACCAGCAGATAAACTGATTAGGTTTTGGAATTGATCCAAACAGGGTCATGGTCACAACTAGGCTTGTCAGTAATCTGTTGCAAGTCTGTGATTAGTCTGTGAAACAAAAATCCCTATCCATGATTTATAGTCATGAAATAAATCTTAACCCTCGCCTGCTTCTTCTCCTTTTTTTTTTTTTTTTTTTTTTTTTTAAGTTCATGGTCCACCTCTGAGGGACTTTCCACCCATGGGTCCACATCCATCATCGCACGGCAAGCATGACTTCCCACCGAATTTTGCCAGCCCTCAAGACTTGCCTTTCCCACGCCGGCCCTTCCCTTCTGGGCCTTTGCCACCCCCTGGAGCCATGGCTCCACCTCCAGCTGGTGCCCATGGACCAGCTCCACCTCCACCTCTGCAGCCTAGGGATGGCCAAGAGATGCCACATGCCACAGATATACCACCTGAGCAGAGGGTTGCACAGGATGCTCCAACACCTGCAATAACACAATCTTGAACAATTAATAATCTTGAACCAATAAATAAGCCAACTGTGCTCAGTGATGGACTTAATGGTGTTCTGTTATGTTCCTATGCTTCACATTTCAAAATGCATAAATATAATTTACACATTTTTTTAACCTTCAAGAAAGAAAAGGTTCACTTGCTCCAGGCTCTTGTGCAAGAATCTTAGATGTGGAGCTTTTCTGTAGGTCTGTACAAAAAAACACCTTTCATATTTAACTTTTGAAAACTTTGGAGGGTGTAAAAACAAATTTGGCTGTGTTGTTGAGTTAATGACCACTACTTAATCCAAACTGATGTTTCTTGGTGAACTGTGAGATTTTAGAGACTGAACTATTGTGCTTTTTTTTTTTTTTAACTTGAATTAAGAGAGAGTATAGTATTGTATTTGTTTGGCCAAAGGATTAAGACCTCAGGCTGTTTTACCCCATTAATGAACAAATGCTTTGCTGATATGTTGCTTTTGTTGCTGAGAAATGCATGAACACTTGATAAATTGAAATTTAAATCAAAATGCCTTGAATAGTTAAATCACCACATTATGCTCATCAAAAGTCCTTTCATGTTTTTATGATTTCTTTTCCTAGTGAAAAGACTCACTTGCTGTCATATTGACAAACTATTTGTGCATTTCCCTTCATATGTGTACAATAAAATTGCCATGAATCAAATGAACAGAAATGCAGTACAGTATGCTGTAGATTTGATAGCAGTGATGGGAACTATTCATTAGAGTAATTAGGGGTGGGCGGTATGACCAAAAATCTATTTCACGGAATGAGTAATTTTATTTTATGGTAACGATATATAATCACATAAAAAATAGTCATTCTGGTAAATTAACTGTAAATCAATTGTATGCTTTGACATGCTTCATTTTAAGATGATAAAACAGGTTACTTGTGCTACCGCTGCTAGCAGGAACATTCGCACGACACAGTTTGCAAATAACATTTTTCTGCTCTGTCAGATGTTGTAAACCTGAACCACGTCCACTGATGTCGCGCCTCTTTTTAATAACAAGTTCCTCCTCCTGCTCAGGATTGGTTTGTGGGACTTCTTCACCAGCGTGCTTATCTTTCTCCATGTTTTTCCTCTCACAACTACTCTTATGTGCAGCTTCTCGATCGTTCTCACGTGCAGGAGCGCTACGCACAAAGTTAACCACGCCCACTTATTTACATTTCGCGGTATACATGGAATAGAAAACTCTGTAACAGTAGACATTTTATTCCGCGGTAACGGTATATACCGCCCAGCCCTAAGAGCAATAATGTTAATTTCCATTTACTACATCTTTTTTTTTTTTTTTTTGGCTGGTACAAGGTTGACTCCATTAATGTTCATATCAAACATGAGAATGAAGAAAATGTATGATCTCTAAAGTGTGACTTTAACCGTGGCATGGTTGTTGTTACCAGATGGGATGAAACTGCTGATCTCCTGGAATTTTCACATACAGCAGTCTAGAGTTTACACAGAATGGTGCAAAAAAACATCCTGTGAGCGGAGGGTCTCTAGGCTGAAACATCTTGCTGATGAGAGAGATCAGAGGAGAATGACCAGACTGGTCTGAGCTGACAGGAGGTCTATAGTAACTCAAATATGCACTCTTTCCAACTGTGTTGAGCAGAAAAGCATCTAAAAATGCGCAACACATCAAACTTTGAGGTGGTTGGGCTACAACAGCGGAAGACGACATCAGGTTCCACGCCTGTCATCCAAGAACAAGAATCTGAGGCTATCATGGGCACAGACTCACCCAAACTGGACAGTTGAAGACTGGAAAAAGACCAGGTGATTTTTTTTTTTCCTGATGTGCAACTGTCTAGTTTTGGTGAGTCTGTGCCCATGATACCTCAGATTCTTGTTCTTGGCTGACAGGAGTGAAACCCAGCATGGTCTTCTGCTGTTGTAGCCCATCCACCTCAAGGTTCGATGTTTTGTGCATGCTGAGATGCTTTTCTGCTCACCACGGTTGTAAAAAGTGATTATATGAGTTACTATATCCTTCCTGGCAGCTCAAACCAATCTGGCCATTTTCCTCTGAGATCTCATCAACAAGAAGTTTCCACCCACAGAACTCTCGCTCCTTTTTTGTTTTTTGCACCATTCTGTGTAAACTATAGATACTGTTTTGTGTGTGTGTGTGTGTGTGTGTGTGTGTGTGAAAACAGCCCATCTGGTACCAACAACCATGCCACGGTTAAAGTCACACTTTAGAGATCACACTTTTCTCCCATTCTGATGTTTTATGTGAACATTAACAGTAAGCTCTTGTCCTGTATCTGCATGATTTTATGCATTGTACTGCGGCCACAAGATTGGCTGATTGGATAATTGCATAAATGAGCAGGTGTACAGGCATTCGTATTAAAGTTGATTCCTATTACAGTGAATGAAACTAGAATTCTGTCAACCAATGGCATTTATCTATCTACGTCTTAGGAAAGCCACTGTTATATTGGGAAAATGTGATGTGAAGACTTTCATGTTATCAGTGGCTTGTGAGCAAGATTATCCAGATGCATTCAGGGGAGGAGATGAAAAGACAGTCAAGTCAGACAGTGATGTTTCATGTAGTTTGCTGCCACTGGTTGCAAGCTTGGGTCATAGCAGATATTGTTGTAAAAATATACATAAGCAACTAATAAAAAAACTAAAAAATCTTTCTTGAATATATTTATGGTGCAGATAGTCAAAAGTAAAAAAAAAAAAAAAAAAATGTTGAAATTGTGACCAGAGAGAGAGAAGCTTTCCAGAGGCTCATAAACTAGCTATTAACCAGAAATACACATTTTAACAGGCTACATGCTGTTTTCTATACACATGATGCCAGTATGAAGGAATAGCTATTCTTTAATTCCCAATAGATTTTGAGACTATATTTAAGTCAGTTTATTTGGATAAACATGTGGATGATGTGATATGATTATGATTAAATGAAAAGAGATTGTTGTGTATAACATGACTACTATACAGTATAGGCTATTATTACACACTGGATAAAATCTACAGGCATTTATCAGACAACTGAGGAGCTTAGAATGTTTTTAATAGTATTCTTATTCAAACAATATTCTGTACACGTCCTCCAAAAACACACCAAATCATGTATCTTAAACTTTTATGAAGAGACATGAGACGTAGGGATACATAGTACATATTTAGGTCATTTTGAAATACTGGAAAAGAAGGGTAGTTTTTAAAGATTCTGTGTTTATGAATGTACACGGTATGGCCAAAAGTACATTTTGAGGATACCTGACCATCACACCCATATGTGGTTCTTCAACAAACTGTTGCCAGACAGTTGAAAGCACACAATTGTGAACAAAGTGAGCTCCATGAAGAAGGACATGGTGTGTTAAGGTTGGAAGAAGATGGAAGAACTCGACTGTCCTGCACAGAGCCCTGACCTCAACCCCACTGAACACCTTTGGGATGAACTGGAACTGGAGCCTCCTCACCCAACATCAGTGCCTGACCTCAACCTCACTAATGCTCTTGTAGCTGAATGAACACAAATCCCCACAGCCAAGCTCCAAAATCTACTGGAAAGCCTTCTCAGAACTGTGGAGCTTATTATAACAGCAAAATCTGGAATACGATGTTCAACAAGCACATATGGGTTTGATGGTCAGTTGTGCACAAACTTTTGGCCATGTAGTACTACAAATTGTAATGGGTTTTGGATAAGAGACTGCTGCTGAGCACCCTTCTGAAACCCTAAAGAAGAAATGGGACACACTCAGACACCCTTCTCGGCTCAACTGTAAGTCGCTTTGGATAAAAGTGTCTGCCAAATTAATAAATGCATTTTTAATGAAACTACATCAACCATTCTAATGCTACCCTTTGGAATATGATCACCCACCAGTTCAATAGTTGAAAATCCTGTTTTTGCACAGAGAATAAAGGTCATAGTGTGTCACTCCCTACTAATCTATAGATGTCTAGCAATACAGATTCATATATCACAATCAATTCTCACTAAATTTCAGACATCTGGGAGTTAAACATATGAATCGTGGCCATTACCATCAAGCCAGAATTCACACACACTTTTGAAAACCTCACAAAAAATATATTTGGGCCACATTTTCAGGGTAACATCAGTAAAATAGAGAGGTGTGACAAATTAAAGGAAAAGGCACTATAATGTGTCTTGATCAGGTGTTGGGCCACCACTAGAAAAACTTATCGGTGTCTTAGTATAGCTTGTACAATTCTTTGGAAGCGTATTAGAGGGAGGAGCACCATTCTTCTGAATGATATTCTCCCACTGCTCACGATAGTGAAGAGTGCTGAGATCTGATGAGATAATAACATATGATTACATGCTCATTTCCAACCATACAGTGACTTCTCATAACCTTGTGGATTGGTGCATTTTCAACCTGAAAGAGATCATTCTGTGGTATCTCATTTATTAGATTTTTTAAATAAACTTTCTTTGAAAGTTCCCCAATAAAAGACAGCATGAGGACGTAGTGATGAGACCAATAACACAATTTTAAAGTGTGTTCTTTAATAGCTACATCATACAATAAAGTTTGAAGTTTGCTCATGCCATTGTCACAGGCAGGACCAATCACAACAGAGAAGAGAAGGGGGCAGAGAAGGAGATGGGGAAAATGTGTGATTAAGATGGTAAATAGTAAATGGTCTGCACTTGTATAGCACCTTTTAACCTACAAAGTGCTTTACACTGTTTCTCATTCACCCATTCACACACATGCAGCGTGCTACCCTGCCATCGGGAGCAACTTGGGGTTCAGTGTCTTGCCCAAGGACACTTCGGCATGTGGGCTCGGGATTGAACTGCCAACCCTGCGATTAGTGGATAACCCGCTCTACCACCTGAGCCACAGCCACCCAAGGACTGATGCAGATATAAAGTACTTGCAGACACCCCACATGGAAAATGGAAAATCCCCTGAGTGGAATTGGAGTGGTGGGCCTGGTTTCATCACTTAGTATTCCATGTATTTCCTTAGCTGGAAACACCTTAAACTGACAGAGATCAAGATCATTGATGCCTGGAATTTGTTTTTATTTCACTATGGAGAATTAAGAGTAGTCAGCTACATATTTGAATAACTAATTGACTAGTAAAACTTGGGTCATTTTAGATTTTAATTATTTTTGAATTTTCCAAATGGTAGTCTGTGGAAAACAAGAGTACATCTTCTACGAATGTTGCAATTACACCAGTAGAGAAGTAGCATTCTGAGTGGTGTCCTGAGGGCACCAATTCCACAGGCACAGGCAACCAGGCTAGATGTGCAGACCTGATCAGGGGGATAGCCACCATGGTGTTCCAACCACTAGTGAAAGTAGAAGTGGGAACAAGGCCTTGTTGGCTAATTATGTGGCCTAGTTGCTGAATTCAGTACAACATGCAAAATATCAGCAGAAAGACTTACAGTACATGGGCAGCTGTGGATTAGTGCATTTTCTTCCAGCATGCTCTTTTGCTCTATTGTGGGAAAATCACAATAAATTGACTTGGCATTGGTGAAAAGGATGATTTGCTCCTTACCAAACTTGTCCAGATGTGGTACACCAATTCTTTGTGCAGATACCACTCTCCTGGGCATGTGTGATGTTTTGACTGCTGCACCATTGTATAGTCCCAGTAGTTCAGGCACTCTCAGTGAGGCTAAACATGGATAGGCCTAGTTGAGGCTCTTCTGTGCAAGGTAAACAGAGTCGTTCAACCTTGTGCAGTGGTGATGCTTGGGGTATCTGGACAACATTGTCCAAGCAGAATAACACATGACTACACACCTCTCTGTGGTACCACACCGCACCCTATCTGATGAGGGAGACAGCTCTCTCAAGCTAGAGTCTGTCCTCTTCTCCCTGTCTGTGATATATTTAACCCACTTCTGAAAGTCTCACAGTATCAACATGGCCAATGGAAATACCACTATGGCTGCCTTCAGCAGTCCTAACATCTGCAGAAGAACCCGATAACAAATGTAGCAGCCTAGCTGAATCTGACTGGCAAGTGCAATAATATCTGCCATGTGTTGAGGTGACCGGGTACTCTTCTGAGTTCACTGTGAGACCAAGCACAGTAATGTTGGAGGGTAAGACATATCCTGAATGGTGGGGCCAGTTGTCCAAATACAACAGTAGCCTGATACCTTTGGTCATTACAGGAGACAGGGCCATTTGTATACATTAAAAAAGACACCTAGTGAAAGAGAGACCCTGAAGGGTAAAGGTGAACTAGGTAACTGATTAGTTAGCTAGATTAGTTAGGTCAGCCAATAGGTCTAGCTACATAAACAACTTAGATGCCATCAAATAATGGTAGCCTGTTGAATGTGTTAATACATAGTTACTACATATTTAATGAACTTTCCAGGCTTCCAGTTGTAATGGCAGGTCAAGAACTGTCATTAGGAATAACAATTCCACAGTGTAATAAATTCTCTGACTCAAAAATTTCAAACATCTCCCTCTAAACAGCTGACTGAGGATCTGAAAATGAATCTAATTGAAGCCTACAAAGCAACTGAGGAAGTGAAAAAACCAAGAACACTTTCACACTGAACTGCATGTATGCTAGACAGAAAGGCAAAGCAAAGCCCCATATGATACTGGACCTGCATAAAGGTTTAGCTGACAGAGGAGTAGTGGTGCTCTGTTCCACTTTGCAGTGTTGCCTGCACAAACATGATCTGCATGGAAGTCATCAGAAGGAACCCTTACCTGCATTACAAAAGTGCATTTCTAGATAACCCAAAGGCATTTTGGAAATAATTGCTCTGGACTGATGAAGTAAAAATGGAACTCTTTGGCCACAATCACCAAAGGTATGTTTAGGGGAAAAAAGAAGCAGCATTTGATGAAAAGAATACCTTGCCAACTATTAAGGATGCAGGTGGATCTGTTATGCTTTGGGGTTGAGTGGCAGCCAGTGGCACAGGAAACACTGAACACGTACATAGAAGCATGGACTCCAGTAAATATCCGAAATGTTACACAGTCGGTCAAGAAACTGAAGCTATTGGCTTCTACAACAGGACAATGATTAAAACATGCCTCAAAATCCACCATGAACTACTTTAACAAACAGAAGCTGGAGCTTTTGGACTAGCCGTCACAACCCCCTGACTTGAACATTACTGTAAATATGTAGATCTTAAACATGCTGTGCATGCAAGACGGCCCGCAGAAAAGTGGATGAAAACTCTTTAAACAAGAATAGATAGACTCCTTGCTAGCTGTGATGTTATTAAGTACTGATTAAGTAGGGAGTCCAAAGTTGTGGTTACTTCCTTTCACTTGAAAAATCGACATTCAGGAGCAAATCTCTTCCATAGTGGTAATTAACAATGGACCATCATTAGTAGGTCATGAGGACACACACTGGGTGCTTGGCGATTATACTGGCTGGACGGAGCAAAGCCAGTGTCAATGCCTTCCTTGATCAGTGATGACATTGAAGGACCAAAGATGAACTAGTGAGAAAGCATGCAGATTACATACTCCATGTTTCTAACAGTGTTGCTCACCATTTTACAAACGTTTGGAAACACTTGACAGACATTTGAAGTAATTTTGTGAAATCTCAAAGCTGAAGTCTAGGGTCATATTGTTATATTCTTATAAAAGGCGTTGAACCCAACTTTAGTCGAATAACCAAAAAAGCTGGCAGGTGGGAAAAGTGCTGTTCCTTATTATCAGTTTTATGCTGGCCCATGTGTTGCTCAGTCTTTGTGTAGAGTTTGATGGAGGTGAAGGTAGAGTGGCTTCTTCGTAAGGAGATTGAGTTTCTTCCTCTTGAAATCAGTTGGCTTCTTGTACCTAAGATCACGGTCACACACGTTAGACTATCCCATATTCTAGACTGTGCTACAGTATCCACACAACTTTCAGTGGACGGAATCACAGCTATACAAGCATTGCCCCACCATGCCATTAAAACTATCACAGGACAAACTTTATATGGGTATAAAGTGACAATTTTAAAATACAATATACAAATTACAATGTTAACATTCAAAGGAATCCTTTTACATGTACATACTGTATTACAAACCTACCATCACAGTCTGATTTTAACTTTTTTTTGTATTACTCACAGCTCAATCACAATGGGGCCAGGTTTGATTTCATCCATCTCCATGAAGGCAAAACACTTGGTACTGGTGAACTTCTTCTTGGGCTTGTAGTGTTTGAATTCAAAGAAAATAGCAGCACCTATAAAAACAGTAAAACTCTTCTATCAGAGAGACCCAAAAACAAATAAGAACTTTACACTGTTAAAGATTTTTAGATCATTAAAAAGATGTGACACCAGACTGTTTTTTTTTTTTCCAGATTGCCAAGTGGGCCAGCCTAGAAGAGGTATTTTCATTCAATGACTGAGTGACTGACTAATACCTACTAATAAACTAGACATAATCTGGCTGATTTTGAGGCTGATTATTAACTCCTGACAATCATAACAGGTGTCCTGATTTTAGGCTGGCCTAAATTGATCATCTCAGACTCCTGTGTTGTGGGGGGGTGTAAAGTCCAATCTTAACATCTCCGATCTACTCACAGTCCAGTTATGGCCTGGTTAAATATTAATTCAATTCAATTCAATTTTATTTATATTGTGCTATTAACAACAGACATTGTCATAAAGCAGCTTTACAGCTATCTGGATATAGATTTAGATCTCCAATGATCAAGCCAGTGGCAACAATGGCCATTACTCTTCCACAGCTGTATACTATAAAGTCAAGCAGTACTGAGTACTGTTAAAAGGATCTTCAGTATGAGCATCAGGGTCTTTTGTGATTCCTGAAGAAGTTTTTAGCTTCAAATCTCCAGTGTACATGTGAAGTTATCCACTGAAGAATGGGTGAATTAAATATTACACAGGTTCAATATTGAACAATATTCAACAGTACCTCAACTTTCTTAAAAAAAAAACAAAAACAAAAAAAAAAAACCCCACCTCTCTACATTTTCAGTACACTGACGTGGTAATGTCTTTCTCTGTCCATTCACAATACCTCATGGCCGACTTCCCCAACTTACTACATGTGAGGGTTCTTGTCACTTTTGAGAGTAATTTTGACTCAGAGATGGGGAGTAATACTTAACTTTATCTTAAGTATAACCCCAATTCCGAAAAAGTTGGGACAGTATGGAAAATGCAAAAAAAATAAAAAAACAAACAAACAAAAAGTGTCATTTGAAAATTCAATTCACCCTGTACTATATTGAAAACACACTGTTAACACATCATTTGATGTTTTACTTTGTGAATTTAATTTATTTTTGAAAATATACACTCATTTCAAATCTGATGACTGCAACACACTCCAAAATAGTTGGGACAATCGACTGTTTACCACTGTGTAACATCACCTTTTCTTTTAATAACACTTATTAAGTGTTTGGGCACTGAAGACACCAGTTGGTTAAGTTTAACATGCGGAATTTTCCCCCATTCATCCATTATGCATTTCTTCAGCTGCGCAACTGTACAGGGCCTTCGTTGCCTAATTTTGTGCTTCATAATGCACCACACATTCTCAATCGGAGACAGGTCAGGACTGCAGACAGGCCATGCTAGCACCCGCACTCTCTGCTCACGCAACCATCCGGACAATATGGTTTGGCGTTTTACTGCTCTGGATGGCAGGATATGTTGCTCCAAAATGTGTACATATCATTTTGCATTAATGGTGCCCTCACAGATGTGCAAGTTACCCATGCCATGGGCACTAACACACCCCTGTACCATGACAGACGCTGGCTTTTGGACCTGACGCTGATAACAGCTTGGATGGTCCTTTTCCTCTTTGGCCCAGAGAACACGATGGCTGTTTTGTCCAAAAACTATTTGCAATGTTGACTTGTCGGATCACAAAACACGATTCCACTGTGCTACTGTCCATCTCAGATGAGACAGAGCCCAGAGAAGTCGGCAGCGCTTCTGGACAGTGTTGATGTATGGCTTCTGCTTTGCATAGTAAAGTCTTAACTTGCATCTGTGGATGCAGCGGCGAGTGGTGTTGACTGACAAAGGTTTACCAAATTCCTGAGCCCATATCAGGATATCCATTACAGACTCATGACGGTTTTTAACACAGTGATGTCTGAGGGATCGGAGATCACATGAATTCAGAAGTGGTTTTTGCCCTTGCCCTTTACGCACCAAGATTTGACTGGATTCCTTGAATCTTTTAATTATTTTGTGCACTGTAGAAAATGAAATGCCCAAAATCTTACCGATTTATCTTTGGGGAATGTTGTTCTCAAAGTGTTGGATTATTCTGTTGGCAGATTGGCGAGCCTCGACCCATCCTTGCTCTTGAAGGACTAGGCCTTTTTTGGAGGCTCCTTATATACTATGATTAGACGATTGCCTCACCTGTTTCACATCATCTTCTTATTTCAACTTGTCACATCACTATTAGTCCTAAATTGCCCCTGTCCCAACTTTTTGAATGTGTTGCATGCATCAATTTCAAAATAAACGTTTATCTTCAAAAACATATGCAGTTGATTAGGGAAAACATCAAATACCTGTCATTATACATATTTTTGTTTAAATACAAGTCAAAGTACATATAACTTGGCAGTTTTGTTACAAGTTGTTCGACAGTTCTCCATTTGTTCTCAAGTTGACCAGTGTTTCAACCTGCACATCAAAATTTGCAGCGGATTTGTCAATGTTTTTATTCAAGATGTTTCTCAATTGGTACAGTAGTTTGGTCTGTTTAATGCAATCTGCTCTGCATAACACTGAATCACAAAGGGAAAGGCAAATGAACCGACTATGAGTGTAATAAATTATGAACTGTAATACAAGGTGTCTCAAAAGTCTCCATACATAGGGGACTATGTACACCAGCACCACGTCAGTTGTGCAGTTGGTCAGTGGATGAAGTATGAAAAATGTTGCTAAAATTTTGTTAAAAAACGTTAATTCCCCCTATGTATGGAGACTTTTGGGACACCCTGTATAAGACCTGGTCCATTAACATTGCAGATACAAAAATAATGCTTAAAAAAAAAAAAAAAAAAAACCTGTACAAAAAAATTATTTTATGGATTCCAACCCAGAACTACCAACCTCTCGGTATTAGCGAGCTATCGATCTGTGTTTTGCTGATGACACTGACTTCACAAATCAATGTCTGACTGATAGACTGTAGGCAAAACTAGTCTTGTTATGCATAGTTAGTACGATTTATATAAAATATTAAGAATGTTTGAACTGCTATGTATCTTTTGACAAAGAAATTTTACTAAAGCAGTTTTTAGAGAAATACAGTATGTCCAAAGGATTATTTTTAGCATTTGAATGAACAATGGTATAACAAAATTAAAGAGGAGAAAAAGAAAAAAAAACACGGAGCAAAAATATAACTATTTTGACCTTTTGGTAGCTTCTCAAGATGTTTCTGGATTTCCACATCTACATCAAAATGAATGTATGTATCTTCTTTATGTGTTGACACTGGAGTGTCCTGAACAGGGTTTAAATCAACACCATCCAAGTCTGTAGTAGAGAAAAACACAATGTATATCATATGAGGTAAGCGCTCTACTATTTTTAGTTTTATACTGTTATGAGGCTTCATATAAACAAACAAAAATAATAATAATTATTAAGGAAATCACAGTTATACCTCTGACACTAATTGTCATGTAAGGTTCAATGCACTGCCCTGCATCTTTTAAACCGATCTTCTCGATTTTCAGAGTAAGCAGTGTCATTCCTGGCTCTGAGGGAAGCCGTGGTAATAAAGTACCTGTTGAAAACAATAAGCACATAATTCCAAATTTACAAGGGCTACACCTTCAGGTCTGTGGTGTAGCCTTGGCACAACTCTAAATATAGACGGTGAAGACACAAAAAAACAAGTAAATCATGCAAAAAACATTTAAAATGATCAAAAACGTATATACTTTTATTATCCTTGTATTGTATCCTTTTGAGAAAATTAAGCTATTAATACAGCTAAATTAGTCATTAGTGAGAGTTAATCAGCAGTGTTCGGTGGTGTTATAATATTTGTTTTATTCCCACTTGACAACATTAATCAGGCAGCTAACAAATTGAGTTAGCTCTAGCTACATAAACAGCCTATACCTGTGGTCACCAACCCTCTTCCTTGAGATCTACCTTCCTGCAGGTTTCATCTTCAACCAAAATCTAACACACCTGTTTTAGTTGATCAAGAACTTCTTAAGGCAATGATTAGATGGTCAGATAGGCATCATTATAGTTGGAGCTAAAGTCTTCAGGAAGGTTCCAGAACAGGGTTGGTGACCACTGGTAGTGGTCAGGTAGTGGTACCAGTATTTTTGGTACCAATTTTAACAGTAGTAGTGCTCCTTCACCTCCTCCTTCACCATGATTGCTACTTGTCACGTGAAATCTTTCCCACAAATAGAAAAGTCTTTTACAATGACACCAGCTGCAATTTGCACAAGAACATCTTTCATGCAAGATTTATATCTAGAACTTCATTTATTTTATGTAACTTGTATGCGCGCACACATATTTTTTTTTAGAAAGTGTCCGAATACCCCTTATCAATTTATTTATTTATTTTTAACATATTTGTTCATATTTATAAGTACAAAGTCGTAAGACATTGTGTGTGTAAATTTGAAGTGGATATACTGTATGCACTGGAGGTATAAATAACAACAACAAAATTGTCCAAATACTTATTTCCCCTCACTGTATGAACACTCTAAAGTTTATTATCCTGACTAAATAAGTTCAATATGTGTGAATCCGCTTCACGCTCAATGGGTTTTACATTGAGCATTTATTAAATTATAATGCTTCAATGAGCTTTTGACTTCTTTTCAACACTTCATGGCTCACATGTAAACACATGCACGAGAAAGACACAAGAAAGAAACTTCTGCTCTATGCTTAAATCTTTACTACATCCACTCATTATATATATATATATATATATATGTATGTGTGTGTGTGTGTGTGTGTGTGTGTGTGTGTGTGTGTGTGTGTGTGTGAAAGGGTATGCTTACTTATGATTGTCTCCTCCAATAACTATTACATTATCACTACAGAGGGAAACTGATTGAGTATTGAAGCATCACTTAGTTAAATATGGAAAGCGATACCTGGAACCCTTGTAGGGAAGGACTGTATTAAGCCTGTCCCTGTGGCCGTGTCCAGCTCCTCTTCAACATCTAGGTTCTCTTCCTCCCCGGGTGCAAAGATTTTCCTAAGGGCAGTATTCTGAATTAATATCATTTGTCACGCTCTCTACCCCACAGCTTAAGAATAACTGGAGAAAATAATGAACATGTCTTATATTTACCTCAAAGGCACTGGTTGGACGTCAAAGGGGAAATCTTTGTTGTAAGTGAGAATATTTTTGATGACTGTTAAAAAACAACAACAACAACAACATAAAAACACAGTGTGAAAAAAAACAACCCAGAAGTAACCAGTCTTTTGTTCTGCAACTGGATTGTGACCATGGTTTATGCCCCTGTTCCCTGTCCACTGATGAATAATCTGAAAGCTGGATCATTCTCAGAATCTCGGCTGGACGCACAGACAATCAAATGTGGACTGTGTATTTTAAAATGTTATAATAAAAAAAAAACATAAATCACCTCTACTAATGTCTTCAGTATTTAAAAGTGGTAATAAATGAAAAGGTGACTGACAGGCGAGTGAGGATTTTGTATTAAATATTACATTTTTATTAAACATTTCTTGTAGAAATTTTGGATACATACTTGGTTCCAGTTTCTTCAGATCCTGTAAGGTAAATTCCTCTTGGGACTGTGTGCTCTAACAAAATAAAAAGGAGAAAGATGCTGAAATGGTTGTGGGGGTTTGAGGTGTACCAGCTCAACAATGTGGTCAACAATTTTATTTTATTATTTTTTTATTAAGATGGTCTATTCAGACTGTCAATGAGTTCCACTTGCTAAACACTTCAGCAGCAGTGGACACATCATTTATGAAATCTCTGTTTGCATTGCTAGTTGTTGTAATGGGATCAATAAAGTGAAGAAACAACTTGATAGAGCTTCAGATTTTCATGAAATTTCAGTTCAGAGTTAAAATAGCTCATCTAAACTCTTAGAACTCTGGAACCCTATGGAATGAACAAAAACTTTTGCATCGTCAACCAATTTGAATATCAACTGGCTTTTAGCTGTAACCTCTAAAGCTGCAGTAAGTTAGTGCTTGTTGGGTGGTGGAGGCGGCACTTGGAAGTGGGACTCAAGGGGACAAAATCTGAAGATGTCTGCAATAGAGTTTTACACAGAACAATGCAAAAAAAAAAATCTAGTGAGCGGCAGTTCTCCAGGTGTAGACGCCTTGTTGATGAGAGCGGGGAAGAACAGCAAGGCTGTAGTAACTCAAATAACCACTCTTTACCATCACAGTGAGCAAAAAAGCATCTCAGAATTCACAAGACCAGGCAATGTTATTCCAATCAACAACTGATCATTTTCAGTGAACCTCACAGCATCAGATTCCTCAGACCACATTACACTTACATTAATGTCAAATGGGCCAGACCAAAACAATTTATTGATCAATAACACAATTAGACAAACTAACAACCATTAATTCAATTGTCATTTTTACTTGTTGCAAATTCTTTGCAGTCACTGACTCAAGTCTGAAATCCATAGACATCACCACATGCTGGGTTTCTTCCCCAGTGATGATCTGCCAGGCCTTTACTGTAGCTGTCTTCACTTCCTGCTTGTTCTTGGGGTGTTTTGTCTTCACACAGTGAAATTCACTCAGTTGGATTCAGCTCAGGACTTGGCCATTGCACGAAGATTCCACTTTTTTGCCTTAAAAACATTTTGGGTTGCTTTCAAAGTAAGCTTCAGGTCATTGTCCATCTGCACTGTGAAGCTCCATCCAATGAGTTTTGAAGAATTTGTCTGAACCTGATCAGGGAGTATCGCTCTGTACACTTCTTCAGAATTCATCCTAATGCTTTTGTCAGCAGTCACGTCATCAATAAATACAAGAAAACCAGTTCCACTGGCAGCCGTTCACAGCCACACCATAAGATGAGGTGATATGCTTTGTATCATGAGCAGTTCCTTCCTTTATCTTCCCAACATTCTGGTAATTTTTGTTTAAATCAAAGTTGAACTTTGTCTTATCTGGATGGTGATCCAGAACTGTATGGGATTTTTTTTTTAGATGTTTTTGGCAAACTCTAATCTGGTTTTTCTGTTTTTGAGGCTAACCAATGTTTTATATCTTATGTTATCTCCTCTGTATTTGCTCAGGTGAAGTCTTCTCTTGATTGTCAACTTTGACACAGATACGCCAACCTCCTGGAAGGTGTTCTTGATCTGGCCAACTGTTGTTCACCAGGGAAAGAATTCTTCTGTCGTCCACCACACCTGTTTTCCATGGTCTTCCAGGCCTTTTGGTGTTCCTGAGCTCACCATTGCACGGTTTCATTTTAAGAATGTACCAAATAGTTGATTTGGCCACACTTCATGTTTTTGCTTTTTCTCTGATGGGTTTGTTTTAATTTTCCAGCCTAATGATGGCTTGCTTCACTTGCAGTGACAGCTCTTTGGACTTCACATTAAGATTTAAAGGCAACAGATTCCTAATGCAAATGCCAGACTTAAAAACTCTAGACCTTTTCTGTGCTTACTTCTAAATGAACAGCTGAGCAGCCAATTGTTCAATTACTTTTGGTCCATTAAAAAGCTCAGAAACAATTAATTTCATTATTTTGAAGGCATCTTTGCTCTAGCATTTATTTGTATGTGCCTAAAGCTTTTGCACAGTACTGTGTGTATATATATATATATATATATATATATATATATATATATATATATATATATAGTATGCTGTAATTCCTACAATGTTCGCTCAAATTAAAGCTGAGGGTCTTCACATTCTTTGAACATTGAAAAACCTGATAGACAGCTAAAAAAAAAAAACATAACTTTTTCAGTGTCCAAATACTGTATTTATGGACATGACTGTATTTAATAGAAAGGTTATAAGTTGGTGCAAGTTACAGTACTCTTTTTAAAACATTTAAACTGAAATTACTACCGCTCAATCTGGCCAAATATTACAAAATTTCTTTTATGCTGTTTATACTATTAGTTTTCTACACACAACTTTGCTATATTAGTCATAGCCCATTTTCACAGATTGTTTTAGCCTGAATGTGTATGTTAGGGCATCAGAATAAGTGCTAGCATTTATTTTTTTTGTACACTTTCATTGCTTTCCAGGGATATAAACAAGCCATTATTAATCAAAATTAGAAATATGAAATACTTATCCTTCATTAAGGCAATTGCGGCAGCACTGAACCCCATTCCATTAATAGTGTTTAATCTGGTTTTTGAGGGCGAATGGTGGGGGTAAAGAAAAACTACCATTTCTCAGAGTTCTGCTTTTCTAGAGAATGAAAACATATCTGAAACTATAACACATGCATTTAAGCAATAATATTTTATAACCTTTCTTTAGCAGGTTTTCCTTTTCCTTTCTGTAAATCAACAGAACTTTATCATCTTGAGCATTGACTGTCATGAATTTGTCATGCCAACATCTTTGCTGCTTACTTTTTACATTTTTTTTAATTTCTTTAACAGAAAATATTATGTCTCATATAAATATTTTGTTTTAATGCTGAAGAAAATGTCACACATGGGGTGGGACGACTGACAAATCTGCAGGTCAGAGATTTGACTAATTAAACTCAGTTTAAGATTGAGTTTAATACTTTTCAAGCTCTCTTTGTGAATTGGATCCAAAACACACGTTTGGTTTTCCACAGTGTTTTACCCAACACTAGCTGCCTAGGTCACTTCCATTGGTATTGGCCTCTCTAGGAAGAGTGAATGACCTCAGACCCCAGCACTACAAGCCTTTCAGGCTTATGTTTTAGGTAGACAACATTAAATGTGCTGTTCTGATCCCTCAGAGCAAAAACACTGACATTGCAATGCTGATGGTTCATTCTTCTAACACAGAGAGCTTAAATTATCACCAACCTGTAAGGACGCGCTTCGCATTTCAAGACATGCTGCAATTTTTCCCAGGGTTTTCTAGTAAAGAAAAAGAGTTTGATTAGATTAACTATAAATATACTGTGTTAAATATGACAAAATGCATTAGTATGTTACTATGCACATTTCAGCTTTTTTTTATTCTTATTATATATGTGACAGAAATAAATACCTTTTGTTCCTCTGTGAAATCCTGAGAATTTGAGGACTGGACCTCTTTCTGCAGCTGCCGTGCAAGTCTGTCATTAAAAATATTTATACTAAACATAAGGTACGCATAAATGCAGCCTAATTAATAAACCATTAATTAATTTAACTAATAGATTAAATTAAATGAACAACTTCCACATATATACCTAATGTAAAAAAAAAACCTTTAAAGAACAAACTTTGTCTTCTTTTTGATCATACACCTCAAAAACAATTTAAATAAATTCCTGGTGAAATACCATAGCAACCACATAGCAATGCCTTCCCAACCATCTGGAATACCACAGCAACCACATACCAACCCCACAGCAACCACATACCAACCCCACAGCAACTACCTGGAATACCATAGTAACCAAAACCCTAGCAACCACCTTGTACACCAATGCAACAGCCTAACAATACCCTAGTAACCCCTTGGAATACCACAGCAACCACCTAACAACACCCTAGCAACCAGATGGAATACCTGTGTGCAGCACAGTGGTGGCAAACAGCAGTGTAAACAGCAGTGGACTGAGCACACAGCTCTGGGGTGCGTCAGTGTTCAGTGTGGTGGTGCTGGAGGTGGTGTTGCCGATCCTGATGGACTGGGGTCTCCCAGTCAGAAAGTCCAGGATCCAGTTACAGAGGAAGGAAAATAAACCCAGCAGACTCAGTTTTTCTATCAGTTGCTGTGGGATGATTGTATGGAACGCTGAAGTGAAGTCTATGAACAACATCCTCACATAATTGCCCTTTATGTCCAGGTCAGTCAGAGACGGGTGGATGGCAGCAGATATGGCGTCCTCTGTTGAGCAGTTAAGGTGGTAGGCGTACTGGAATGGGTCCAGGTCATGGGTAATTTTTTTGGCCCCGGGATATATGGTCATCTTGAAGCACACAGGGACAACTACTTGGCTTAGGGAGATGCTGAAGATGTCTTAGGACATCTGCAAGATGATCAGCACATATAGAATCCTATAGCAAGCACCTAGCAACACCCTCGTATCCAACTTGGACAACATAACAACCACCTAGGATAAAAGAGCACCCACCTAGCAACACCCTAGGAACCATCTGGAATACCATAGCAACCACTTAGCAACACCCTAGCAACCATTGGTGATACCATAGCTAACACCTAGCAACACCATAGCAACCACCTAGAACAGCAACCACTTAGAAAAAAGAAAAAGAAGCCTTTATTTGTCATATGTACATTACAGCACAGTGAAATTCTTTTATACGCAAATCCCAGCTTGTTAGGAAGTTGGGGTCAGAGCGCAGGGTCAGCCACGATACAGTGCCCCTGGAGCAGAGATGGCTAAGGCCTTGCTCAAGGGCCCAACAGTGGCAGCTTGGCAGTGCTTGAACCCCCGAGCCTTAAACATTGAGCTACCACTGCTCACGTAGCAACACATAAGCAACCAGCTAGGATACCATAGCAACAGCTTAGTGACACACTAGCAACCACCTATGAAGCCATAGCAACCACACAGCAATGCCAATACAACCACCTAGAATACCATAATAATTACCTTGGCCAGTGGCTTAAGAATGGCTGTGAATGGTGTGCTTGTATACAGCTTTTGACTGGTTGTGGGGGATTTATTGGAAGGTTGTGTAGACCAAATTGTAGGCTTTAAAGACATGAAACTTATTCAATACATAGTAAATCCTGTATCTACTCTGGCAAGAGAAGTGACCCTGACACATTTGTGATTTGTGAAACAGGAAGTCGGCCATTTTAAAATTGAACAAATTTTTGCTTCGTTTTTTTTTTTTTTTTTTAAACTAATTTTGTACAATGATCACAAAAGCTGGATCACAGCATCATGACATCAACCCGAACAAAATTTGTTCCTTGGATTTTTGATATGCGGGATGTTTATTCAATAACATGACAATAAATTTGGTGGCCAAGTCACCAAACAGGAAGTGATGGTATATCTCAGCAATGCCTGACACCAAACTTGTCACATACGTTTAGCAACATGGCTTGATGTTAACAAACATGCTTCAAGTTCATGTGCATCTTGAGAGGGCTAATGAAAACAGGAAGTGAGGCAATGGGTTGACATCTTGCACTTAAATTTAGTATATCTAAATAGTATTGGGAACATGTGCTGAGGTTCCCAATGGCTTCTGGTCCTCCAAAAAAAAATTTTTTTTCTTTGTGTCCTTTATATGGAATGCACTTTATTTTTTTAATAGATGAAGATTTTTATAAGTTTATTTTAATGTTTTTATGCTAAAATAATGACCAAAGTTTTACAAACATTCTGGCGCATCTCACTTCACCATTTTTGCTTTTCTAACCCAATTATCCAAATCACATAATTTGTTGAGGCAAAGTCACATGATTTTTTTTGATGCATATTGAGGAATGTATTCGGTAAATGTGTTTCCATCGTAGTTTATACGCATGTCTTCTTATTGAATAAAAATAGATCCGCCTCAATTGAGCGCAGACGTTCTTATGGGCATTTTGGAGATTTTATTCGCATCTGATGTTTCCATCCAGTGTTTTTTTTTTAATGCAATATCCTGATATTCGCATAAAAATGTGGATGGAAACAAAGCTAATGAAAAAGTTTATTGTGCTAGTGGACAAACAGGGCAAACTCTTTGAGCTCCGAGTTTCCGAGTTGGGGGAGAGTCAGTAAATTTGGTGAAATTGAATGTTTACTCGTCTCAGAAGCTGATTTCAGTTATTATGTGTTTGCTTTTTTATTTGCAATAAAACAAGCTAATTTCCTGCACAAAATACGATATCATCATACAATTACGATATAATACGTAATGATAAAGTTTACAGTGGCTTCATAATTTGATTAAAAACATTTTTCAAAAATAACTAAATAAATAAATCACACCTGATGTGCATTCTTTGTTCTTCATTTTTAAAATGTAGTTTTAAAAAAAAAACTTGCTGTATTTTTTGTAGTTAATTAAGAGAAGATACACCTCCATCTTTCTCCAACCAAAGAGAAGGGGGCGGTGGTAGCTCAGTGGTTAAGAAGTTCGGCTGCCACTGTTGGGCACTTGAGCAAGGCCCTTAACCCTCAACTGCTCCCCGGGCGCTGCAGCAAAAATGGCTGCCCACTGCTCCGGGTGTGTTCACGGTTTGTAGTGTGCGTGTTCACTACTCACAACTTCTAATGTGTGTGCACTAACTTGGATGGGTTAAATGCAGAGGACAAATTCCAAGTATGGGTTACCATACATTGGCCTTCACATGTCACTGTCAAAGTGACTTGAACGCACCTGACGTCGTAATTACGACTTCCCAACTCGTAAATACGAGCTTTCCAGTCGGACCTGAACGTACAGTTTGATACTTCAGGTTTAGGCTAACATCAGATATTTTGGTTATTTAATTGGGTGTTCGTTTCTGTTAATACATCTGTATTTTTAACCTTTGTAGTTGTGTATAGATGATGAACCATACAATCTGAAGCCTTTGTCCAGCTTGCTTAAAAAAAAAAAAAAAAAAAAAAAAAAAAGGCTTTGCAAGAGTTCTTGCATATCAGATTACATAATTGGCGTTCAATTTCCGGACTCTTGCAGTGTAGTGAAAGAACCGGAAACGCAGGAGCAGTAAATACAGAAGAATGCGGAAGTGGTCGTGCAACAAGCCTATTACGAGTTTTAATTTAGAGCGCGGATTAGAAGCTTTCTCAGGCCGGGTGTCAGGCTGCTTTCGAGGAATCAGACTCTAAAGAGAACTCCAGCTCTTCTGGATATCTGACACCGGATAGTGGGATTAGAATTTAAAGCACCGGAGCTGAAATGCTGTCTTTAGAACAAAAAGAAAGCAAAGCATTATTACCCCGTGCCAACCTGATGAAGGTAACTTACATCTGGTACTCATCAATTGCCTCCACCAGCTGCCCCCATGAATCAAAGTCTGTGCCCTTTTTCAAACTTGCATGCCATTTCAGGACGGTCTTGGTGACATCTGACATCTTCTCCAGCTGCAGGAGCCCGCCTCAGCTTTAACATCGCGGGTCACAGGCTATTGCTCAGTATGCGTTGGTGTTAGTTAAATATCTGAGCATGAGCTGGTGCTCGCGCTGCACCCAGACGGACCAAGCCCTTGTGCGCGTGCAACCGAACTTAACCGAACGCTGCACTCGGCTTTCTTCGTCAGTGGCAATTCACAGATCGGAATTTCTCGGAAGTCAGCGTCATTCAGCCAGGAATCATAAGTTTAAATCATTTTATTTCACCCTGGTTTGTTCAGACGCACCCCTTACCACCCATGTGAACTACTGTCTTAATAGGTTCATTTTCAAAACATTGTCTTTGTGGCCTGAAGTGGCTTACCATTTCCATTTTAAAATAAAAGTCCCTAATGACAAGAAAAAAATGTTTCATTCTGTAATTCAGTTTCAACTCATTAACTAATTACCAAATCCTTTGTGAAAGCCTGCGTGCACGATATTTTTGCGTTTAAAAACGAAACAAACAAAAAACAAACAAAATCATACCCACAGGGAGAGTTTTCATCACTGCATCTGAATACTAAAAGTATATAATTATCTAAGTACTTACTAAGTATATTTACATTCTTAGTGTATATACTCTGAAAAAGAATATCTTCCCACGTTGGAGATTATTAGAACAGTAATTGCTGTTTATAATGACTATCATACAGAATTAAACACTATTATTAAAAGCCCTGCTGAAAAAAAAAAACCCAATAGAAATGATTATAATGGGAATTGTATTGGTTTTTAATGAAAACTGTAATGGTCCCTGTGGGTCTCTACTGGTAATTTGTTGCCTTCTATTAGTAGTATGTTATATCTAGTGGATACCATTAAGGACCAATAATGGTAATTGCAATGGTTTTAGTGGTTAACTGATCGTTTGTAATGGTATTTGTAGAATAGAATTTCTGTGATGGTTTCTATTTATTTTTTTTTTCCAGAAGGGAGTTTTCTGTAAGCGACAGCAACACAGTGTAAACATTTAACACACTGAGAAAACACAGTGTAAACATTTAAAACACTGAGAAAACACAGTATAAACATTTAACACACTGAGAAAACACAGTGTAAAGGTCAGAGCAGAGAATATTTTGAAGATAAAAGATTCATTTATATAATTATAACAACAACAACAACAACAACAACAACAACAACATAAATAAATAAATAAATAAATAAATAAGCTGGATTTTCCAGCGGGGAACAGTGTGTGTGTGTGTGTGTGTGTGTGAGAGAGAGAGAGAGAGAGAGAGAGAAACTGCTCTATAGTGGTGATTATGAGGTGCAAATGTGTTCAAATTCTTGAAATAAAACACAATATAAAACACTCTTAAATCAGTCATATTCTTTACAATTAATCCAATTTTTGCTTTATTAAAATCCAGAATACCACAAAATTAAATTAGAAAGCTACAGTTGGAAAATGACATGGCCGCCTCCATCCATGTTCGTTTGTTTTTAGCAACATGCTAGCCAGCTAACTGTGATGAGTGACGTATATTTTCCCCAGAACAGTGAACTGTATAGTCAGTGTTATAGATTTAGCAAGAGAATATATCTGTATGTTGATAAATATAAAGATAATACAGTGTAAGTCGTTTAAAGGTAAAGAAGTGCTGCTTTGTTTACTGTTCACGCTGTCAGCCGCCATGTTGAAATGACGTCACTTGTTGAACTTGCTCCTGAGTGGGAATTCCGAGTTGAGTGAATGTTTTCTTTGTTTTTATTTGTTATTTTTGGGAATTACGAGTTACGACGTTTTCGTCAGTGGTTACGTAGACACCAGGAAGAACGTTCCCTGTTTTGGACTAGCTGTTTTTTTTTTGGAAGCGGTTCCGATTAAAAAAAGGTTTGACAGTCCAGTAGCTACTTTTCGCGTTACAGGTGAATTCAGCAGTTAATTCTTAAAGAATTGGTTGTTTTTTATTCGCTTGGTGTTTAAAGGGATGTCTGTGTTTGGCTAAATACGCTGTTATTCATGTTGCGTAGTTAACGCTAGCTATATTTCATGTGAATGTATAATATGTCATAGCTATACACATCATATATACATGATTGTCAGTGGATAAATAAGATAGGTATACGATTTTGTAAGAATATGAAAACATTTATTCGGTTCAATCAACAGTTAATAATTTGTTACAACGACTGTAATCTGTGACAAAGAAGAAGAAAAAAAAAACTAATTAGTACTGAACTGTCTGTCACATAAGAACATCAGCAATGGCCATGAAGACCCCCTCTAACTTAACAGTTTTATCAGCACAGGTGTGTAAGGAGCTCCACTATGACACACTGGTTTCACCGGAATCCTCTGAAGGCCACAGCGCCCGTCTCATTTAACCTGTATGGAGTGGCATCCAGTCCTGCTGCCAATAAAATCTGCAAGTAAGTTTCCTGAATGGGCTGATGTGACCTTAGGTGATGGAAATGATATGCCGTTTTGTGATTGTGTCCAAAAAACTTGATGATAGTGATTTTGTTTGCGATACAGCGATCTGAGGACGACAAGGGCCAGGCTTCTGGACATGTTCACAGATGCTACGTGCACTCCAGACATCATGAAGAAAGCCACTGATGAATACTTCTCTCTTTTACAGGGTTCGTTTTGTCTCCTTGTATAATACCATAAACCAGGTGCTACCAGGTATGCTATACAGCCAAAAGTATGTGCACACCTGACCTTCACACCCATAAGTGCTTGATGAACATCCCATTCCAGATTCCTTTGCTGTTATAATAAGCTTCACTCTTCTGGTAATGTTTTCCACTAGATTTTGGAGAGTGGCTGTGGGGATATGTGTTCATTCAGCTACGTGAGGTCTGACATTGATGTCGGGCCACTTGAGTTCTTCCACTCCAACCTTAACACACCATGTCTTCATGGAGCTCGCTTTGTGCACAGGGGCATTGTCATGCTGGAACTGGTTTGGGCCTCTTAGTTCCTGTGAAGGGAAACTGTAAAGCTACAGCATACAAAAACATTCTATACAATTGCGTGCTTTAGACTTCAGAAAGAAGCACATATGGGTGTGATCGTCAGGTGTCCACATACCTTTGGCCTTGTAGCATACCTTTGTTTGAACAGCAGACATAAATAAGAACATGTGCTTTGAGGACAATTTCTTACCTTATTTACATGACGCAAGAATATGGAGACAAAGTGCAAGTCGCTACCCAACTGAAAAGTGAAACATGAGAATAAGCTACTTATAGACATTTACATCAATTCCCTTATGCATAAGGTATAATGAATATCAAGACCTTTCAGTTCTTGTACTGCTTGACCTGTGTAGGGTTCATTGTATCTCTGGATGGTACTACACAAGAGAACAAACTGCGCTTCATTCAGAACTTTAAGTGGACTGACACTTTGCAAGGAAACACACCAAGGTAATGTAACCTACAGAGAAAGAAATATAAGAAAATAGTACCTCAGTAACTACATGTCTGTGACACGTGGAAGCTTTTCTTAAATAAATGTTATTACATTTATCATTTATTTCCTGTCATGTGTGAAAGTGTCTATTGATCAATCATTTAAGGAAACGTTTAATGCAATATGTAATTTCTATTGCAATGTAGCAATAATATAAATAATATAGAATTGTATTTCTTTTTTCTTATTCAGTTCTCAACAAGATGCTGTGTTTGAGCTGGTATCCATGGGGTTTAACATTGCTGTTTGGCATACCAAATTTGCATCAAGGCTCGCAGGAAAGGAAAAGTGGGTACAATAGTTCTTATTTATCCTTTACAACGGAGAATGAAAGTGGGGCTGCATGATTCCTGATGAAATAGGAATTATGATTGGCTTTTTTTTTTGTGTTGACACCATTCAGTGGTAGAGGCATTATGCTTTTGGGGTGTCTGTGCATTTGTCTAAGTTGCAGCAAGGTCAAGTGTCTAAAGTATTTTTCTTCAGTAGCTTCCTTCATGTTCGATGTGAATTTTCAGGGTATTTCAGTGTAGTGGAAGTATTCACATTGACACTATCGGCTGCTTGAACTAGAGGTCCACCGATTGATTGGTTTTGCTGATTAATTGGCACCAATAACTGATTGCTGGAACTTTCAGTTATTGGCAAGAATCCACACCGATAGTTTTTCCTGGTTGTGTCCGTTGCGGGAGCGGCTGAGAAGGGTCCGCGGTCAGTATACAGTACGAGAGCGGCCTCTAGAGGCTATCACCGACAAATTTTGTTTTTTATTTGAAGTGTTTTTTTTTTTTCATTTTGGATGTCTTTATTTTTATTTGTTATTTGAAGTGTTACTTTTTGGTTCAGTTTGGATGTATATTTTTATTTACTTTAATATTTATTAATAGTTAATATATAAATATTTATATATTTATTTTATTTTAAAAAGTACAGTACATTTTGATGGTACAGTCAGTACTGTTTATTTTTGTAATAAACTTACTTTGAGTGTTATGATTTCATTCAGTATAAATTTTAAAAACTCAGTTGATTAATCAGTTATCAGCAGGCACTGCCCAACTTAGTTATCGGTATCAGTAAAATCCGGTCGAACTTGAACTCAGGTATTCTTATAATACTTTGATGCACCAGTTATAAGAAACAGTGTGTATATTACATTATTACATACTTTACACTGACCAGCTCCTTTACTGTAGCAGACAGTGGTAGCTACATTTTCCTAGTGGTTGGTTGTGAATTATAGCTTGTGTGCATTTTTAATTAATTCTGGCAAACATATACTTCATTAGCCTGTAGTCTGGTCAAAAATAAATGCTATTAAAAAATCCATAAGAGAGCTCCACGAGTGCAGTGTATACTAGAAATAGGAGGTCACATGGTACAATGACAATGAGTTCATTGGTCACAGTGAATAAGGGGGAATAGTACCAGTCTTTGTTTTATGTCAAATGGGTGCCCAAGTGCAAATAATTTTATTTGAATCTTATTGCATTGAGAAAAAAAAAAAACGGGATATCAAAGTTTTATTCTCTTTTTTTTGTACAGCCCTAATATGAAGTCATGTATGATAAGTACATGTAATTGTTAACTACCTAATGTACCATCTATGTAACGTTTTAATCATAGCATCACTGAGGATGAGGCGAAAGATGTTCATAAGAATCTGAAAATTGCGGCTGGAATTTTCAAGTACCTCAAGGTAAATTTCTCTAGGGACAAAAAATCATGCTTCGATGTTTAGTGTGTATATTTCATACCTGCTACCTTTCTACTAGTAGTTTATGATATATCTTTACTGTAGATGCTTGACAGATTTCTTCCTTTCTTCATTCCAGGAGGTTCAGATACCACGCCTCATCACGCCAGCAGAGAAAGGCAGAGACATGGAGCCCAGGGTAATTGACACATACATTGTGCAGAGTCAAGCAGAGGCTCAAGAAGGTGTGGAAAGAACGTTCTTTTTTTACATCCTCTGTTTACTTTCTCCACCCCACTGGTGTATTGCAAGAACAAACAAATCATTTTGGGCATTGTATTTCTCCCTTTCCGTTTAGTGACCATTGCTCGTGCCATTGAACTGAAGCATAATGCTGGCCTTATTGCAGCTTTGGCACTTGAGACAGCAAACTACTATCAAAAGGCTGGTACGTTTGAGATAACACTAATAAAGAAGCATGGAAATGTGTAACCTATGTGTTATTTGCATATTGACATGTCCCAGTGAATAAACTTTCCATCTTACTAGATCATACTCTGAACACTCTGGACCCTGAGTGCAGCAATAAATGGAGAAAGTACTTGCAGTTGAAGCAGCACTTTTACATGGCTTATGTAAGTCTTTATTAATATCAGTGCTGATTTGCTACAGCTGTGTGACAACAATTAAGCAAAACTGACAGAAAGACCAGAGATCCTTAATCTCATCTGCAAGCAGCTGGCGTGGCTACAGGTTTTCACACAAAAGATTACATCATGAGAGCAGTACTGATGTGTGTGTCATGCACTGTAATTTCCAAATTTTAATCCCTTAATCACTTTAATCACTTTACAATGTGTTCACAAGGTGAAAAGAGTATTCTCATGATTATCCATCTTGGCGTTGATATTTTATAGCAGATTGTATTTCAGCTTCAATTCACACCTAAATGTGGCAAATCGTATTTTTTCTATCACAGGCACACTGCTACTTTGGACAGACTCTCCTTGCTACTGATAAGTGTGGCGAAGCCATTAGATCACTACAAGAGGCCGAGAAATGTGAGTATTTACAGATTAGAAGGAGGTTATTCCAAGAATACATTTTTATCATTTTTACACACATTTGTATCTCAGATATGTGGAATTATAATTTGGGCCCAAATATTCTAAATGGCTCATTTGGGTTGTATTGTAATCAGGTTTTTTCTTTTTTTCTTTTTTTTTTCTTTTCCCCCCTTGAGACTATTTGCGTGCAGAGGCACTGTGTAAAGAATACCGTCAAACCAAAGGCCCAGGCAGCACTGCCAAGCCATCTGAACAGCTCTTCTTCAGGAAGCTCGGCGGCGAGATCAAAAACACTCTGGAGAAATGTCAGAGGGAAAATGGTTTCATGTGAGTATGTGGACAGACATGCTGTACACCATAACACACATATTCCCACATTCCCATAGAGTTATTATTGCAGTGGTCAGAAATGGGAACTGCAACAAGTGCTGATAGACATCCATACATCCATAGGGGCAAGTTTTTGTGTCCCCCATGCTCCCACTATGAGCATTTTCAGTGGAGGAGGAGCAAACAGGACAGTTAATGACAGGGTTGCCAGATTGGGCTATTTTAAAAATCTTTTTACTGAATAATCTGAATTAAATGAAATAAATTTCCACAAAATGGCAAAGTATAAGTCCAGGCAGTGTGTCTATGATGTACAGAACCATTTCCATTGTATGATATATTTCAAATATTGGGAGAGGGAAATGAGGATTATGGAGTGGATAATGGCCGTACACCAGAAATTAAAAGAAAAAAGTCTAGTTTAAGGTATTTTGTGTGCTTGTTAAGATGTAGTTGGGCTGGAAATTTTCCTGAAACCTGGCAACCCTGGTTAATGATATGACCTCAAACACAGGTGAACAAAGGTACGTTTAAAGCTAAAACCACTCAAAACGAGCTGCTAGACATTACGGCGGATGACTGCATGTTGTCGAGTCTCAACTGCCGATTATGGGATTTACTCTAAATATTCACTAGATAGTAATCTATAGCATAAGTCAAGTGTGATAGCTTCTCGACTTAAATTTGTTTGAGGCTATGTCATTAGTAACAAAATATATGGTCACGTGCAGCTCCTGCTCATCGACTCTGATTTACGTAACCTGATCATGTATTTGTAATCAGGATATGTAATTCAGTTTACACCTAGCCCATTAATACCCCAAAATTCATAACCGATGACCAGCACGTGAGTTTCCTACTGTCAAACTGGTAGGTAGTGAATCTCTTGAATAGCTTGTTCAGTCTTGTTTGCTTGGTTTGGGGTGTTGGGGGCTGAAAGATGTGGACCATGTTTGGTCCCTGAAGATCAGTTTGGGGAAAACTGACTTGAGTGAACTGGCCTTGGTTAGATGATTGACTACAACCCCAGATACACATGTACCTGGAATAATGTTCACAGGAAAATGTACATACATTACTATGCAAAAGTTTTAGACACATGCAAAGAAATGCTGTAGAGCGAAGATGCCTTCAAAATAATTACATGAAATGTTTCTAAATAAAAAATACAGTAAAGAGCAGTAAACAGTAGTAAATGAAACAAAGTCAATATTTGGTGTGACAAAAAAATAAAAATAAATTAAAATAGTAGTCTCTGGTACAATTTGTGCAGTTTTATAAGGAAATTAGCTGGTAACTTTTATTGAGCATCTTGCAGAACCAGCCACAGTTTATTTAAAAACTTTATGGTTTATAGAAACTTTTAAAGATATGTTTTTGTTTGACAGATACTTCCATAAAGTGCCTGCAGAGGCACCTGCTTTGGAGCTGAAGGCAAGTTATGGTCTGGCGGAGCCCGTTAACTTTGAGCTTCCTGCTCTCAGCAGCCAGTGTACTCCTGAGGTCTACGCCACATTCGATCTCACTAGAGGACCAAAAGATGACAAGGTATTAGATGACCAATTAAGCAGATGTAAATTACAAAAAACATCATTTTTGTTATATTTGAAAGACATAGCAACATTCAAATGCTGGCTAGATCTATTGACAAATTAATTCTCTGATTGCTCCTAGGCAACTATGAAACCCAAGCAGGAGGAGGAGATTAAGCCTGTGAAGGAACCTGATCTCAAGCCCCAGAAAGACACTGGATGCGTGATCTCTTGAGCACTTACAGGAACGTCTGAGAATGCGAGAGTAGATACTTTTCTGGTTCATTAAGTCCTAACATGATTAATCAAAACTGGCTGATTGTTCATAGCTGTATGAGATCTAAAATACAGAGGTGGTAGGTAATACTCATGTTAATGTAACAGATTCACTTTATGTTTGTTTGTTTTGGGGTTTTTTTGCACAAAATTAGTCATTTACTCCATGAAGTGTTCTACAAGACAAGTGTAGTCAATAGAACATTTCTCCAATTTTATATTTATATTTCACCCTGTATTGAAGCCCACTAAAATGCTGAAAGCGCTGCACGAAAGACCACAATTTGTCAGTTTTATTTAACTGAAAGTAATTATTTTCTTTCATGTTCAAGCTTTTTATGCAAACTGAACTTTTTTTTCTTTCAATGTTAAAACATCTTACTGCTATCCAAACTCTAAATCTCTAGTTGTTTTGAGTAAAACGGATGTTGGGTAATATTGTAGAATAAGGTGCAAAGGTCACTAATCTGTAGAGCAACTAAATTGAAACACATATACACATTCTTCATAACTTATAAGCAAACTGATCAGTCTGTAAATGGATGCTGGCTATTAAAATATATTACAAATGGAAAAAAGCATGTATTGTTTTAACATTAAGAGTTAAAAGAAAATACTGGTAGTGTGCACATTTAGCAGAGTGTAAAATTTTATTCATTCGCATCCATTTGGCACATGAAAGGGGACCTATCGGACAGAAAAGTCAATCAAACAGCCGAGATTGTAGTTAGCAAGTCATTGTAATGGCAACAAGTTGAAAACGAAGAGAAAGGTTTCAAACAATGCATAACAATAATTCATTCAGCACTATCCACCTAGTTCAGTAGCAGTGTGTCATAACCATGGGTGTAACGAATGGACTATTTGGATCAATGCATTGATTTTAAATGGCAATGATTATAAGTAGAATATTATTGATTATAATTCATTATAAATCGGTTATTATGGATTATAAATTTGTAGCAGTTCATGGGAACATGAACCAAAATCTCAGAGTAATATTTCCAACACTTTGTGGAACCCATGCCATGAAGAATTGAGGTTGTTCTGAGAGCCCAGAAGGGGGTAGACCCGGTGTTAGTATAGTGTTCCCAATAAAGTGACCAGTTGATGTATGTAAAACCCATTAGATAAAACAATGGTTCTGTAAAAAGTGAGATGTATTATCAAATGTAACTTGATTTTAATGTTATCTAGTTAATGCAAACATGCTAAAACACTCTGTTGTCAGCTTAAAACTTGCTGTCATGTATTTAATGCCTTATACCAGTAAAATGTTTGTCAATTGTGTATTTTGGGAATTGTTTTATGTACCGTGTGCACTGTATGCATATGCTTGTAGATAAACAGATAAAATTGATAGAAATTCATGCTAAAAACATTGCACATTTACTGTGATTTAATAACCTGGAGCTTATAGTTCACACATAATTAAAAAAAAAAAAAAAACTACAACTATACATTAACAATAATCTGTGTAACTAAATTAAAGCATTACATGAAGAAATAAATACACTATTAGCCATTGTCAATATTTACATTTACAGTCAGGCACTTATTTACACAACCAAACATGAAGTACCATGTAAAACAAAATTGCCAGTGTTACATGAACTCTTATCGTGCTCGTTTGTGCCCATGTTTTGATATTTCTATTCCATATACATATAAAATATGAATTCTTAGAAAGGATGAAGACATTACATTTTTGTTATACACTGAAGACATTTGGGTTTGAGATCAAATTAAGAATATGACGCAATAGCTCAGAATTCAGCTTTCATTTCCTGATACTTACATCTAGATGCGTTAAACAACTTAGAACATGGCACCTTTTGTTTGAATCCACCGTTCGAAGAAGACTTTGAGAGCAGAAATATAGAAGCCATACCACAAGATGCAAACCACTCATCAGCAGTAAGAAGCAGAAAGCCAGATGGGAATTCACAAAGAAATCCAGAGATGATCCACAAAAGTTCTGGAACCAAGATTAACCTCTACCAAAGTGATGGAAAGGCCAAAGTGTGGAGGAAGAAAGGATCTGCTCATGATCCAAAACATACAAGCTCATCTGTGAAACATGGTTGAGGTACTGTCATGGCTTGGGCTTGCATGCCTACTTCTGGAACAGGCTCACTAATCTTTATTGATGATGGAACTCATGATGGTAGCAGCAGAATGAATTCAGAAGTCTACAAAAACAATCTGTCTTCCAATTTACCAATAAATGCATCCAAATTAACCAGGAGAAACTTCATCATCCAGCAAGACAATGATCCTAAATACACTGCTAACTCAACAAAGGACTTCATCAGGAAGAAAAGTGGAAGGTTTTAGACGGGCCAAGAAAATCACCAGTTATTGCAAGCAAGGGATATGCAACCAAATATTATGTGTTATTTACTTTAATTTACTGTAAGACTGTACAGTTCCTATACTTTTGCTAACCTAAAAATAGGGTGGTCTGCCACCCAAGGTGCCATGTTCTAAGTTGTTTAACACATCTAGATATCAGGAAATGAAAGCTGAAATTCTGATCTATCGTCTCATATTCATCTTTTCATCTCAAACCCAAATGTCTTCAGTGTATTGCACAAACCAAAGAATTAGCCTTGCTGTTCCAATAGTTTCAGAGGGGACTGTACTGTATATGGGTGGACATCATAACAGGGGTTTAAAAGTGGGTTGTCCACTAATCGTAGGGTTGGTGGTTTGATTCCTGGTCCACATGACTCCACGTCCTCCAAGTGTCGTAGACAACCCCAAGTTGCTCCCGATGGCAGGCTAGTGCCTTGCATGGTAGCTCTGCTGCCATTGGTGTGTGAGTGTGTGCGCGAATGGGTGAATGAGACACAGTGTAAAGCACTTTGTAGAACTGTGAAGGTTAAAAGGCACTATATAAGTGCAGACCATTTACCATTTACATGTAAGTGAACAGAAAATGAGTCAAATTTACCATACCTTAGCTGTTGTTTTTTTTGTAAAACTGTTTACTGTGCACGTGCACAGCACAACTGATTTGCATTTAGTGACGCCCACAAAACTCCATAAAAGGCAAAGTTCACAAAGTGGAAAGTGCAAAATGATTACTAAACAGCTAAAAAGAAGAATTTCTCAGAAGCAGAAGTGGAAGCACTTTTGACTCACGTCTGCGAGAATTGAGATATTATTATTTAGCAGCGTAATAAGCAGAGATACAGCACATGAAAAGGCCGAAATATGGAGAGAAACCAAGAGTCCATACTGATGTCTTGGAGTAACAGGACACTATGCTTCTTCCTTTAATAAGCCAGAATTTCTTCTTAATTGAAGGACTAGTTTAGTTAATTTTAATGGATTTGGGTTGGCTCGCTGTTTTTATTTTTTATATGTAACATTTCTTTAATGACATTAATATGAAATGAATGGATTAAACAAAAAAAGTATGTTTTGATATAAATAAGCGACGTGAACTTGACAGAGTAATCCGTATATAGTTTTATTGAGGCACAATCCATTGTTGTTTTTGTTCCCTGTGATTTTTTCCCCTCAAGCTTTAACTTTTTATTTGTGCTTATGGTATTTATGTTCATTGCTTTAATAATAATAATAATAATAGTAATATTATGATGATGATGATGATGATGATGATGATGATGATGATGATGATTATTATTATCATCATCATCACCAGTAGTAGAAGTATTGCTAGGGGACATTTATTTTGACAAACTCTTATCAAACCCGGAAGTAAAATGAGCTAAATTGTTAGTGTAATGCCGCAAAAAGACAGATGGCTTTGTAGCTTTGTGGCTGTTGTTGTGTGTTTATTTTTTAGCCACCTCATGAGAAGAGTCCAGAAAGTAGAGTTTAATTAAAGCTTAATTAGAGGTGTTGAGTTCATGTTGGTTCCCGCAGAGCACGTGGTCCCTGAGAAGCAGAAACGCTTTCAGTAGAGAAACTGCTAACGTATTTTAAAGAAACAGCAAGGTATGGATAATCTTCAGTCAGAACTGCATATTCCAGACGCAGATCTGAACGATGACACTTCGGAGGATGAGAGAAGTCAGACGACAATGAAACGGACCAGTTTGTTGCACGTCTATTCCATTAAAGGTAGGCTACTTAAAGGTGCAGTAGTCTATTTTTTAAATTCCTTAATTGTACAAATAACTTGGAAGATATGTAGAACATGTTTTAAATAAGCAATGGATTAAGCCGTGGCCTTAGCAAAAATGTATTAAGTCACTGAGAAAGCATGTATGGAAAACGGCTTCCGGTCCGGGGTGTTTGGATACTGCTACTGTCAGTCATTTTGCAGACACCTCTATGGTCCACCATAGATCCTGTGGGCGGGGTTTCGTGAACATCAGCGGGAATCATTGAAATGTTGAATCCATGTAGTATAGTTTGCTGTTAAAGTTTTGTTTTGTTTTTTTTTTTGTTTGTTTTTTTTACGTCTTTTTGTTTTTAAAAACTGAGCAAAAAGAGAGAAAACTGTATGCAGAAACCCATAAAGCCCTGGGTTTTGCAGCTATTCACCCCTTAAACTGTCAAACAAATCCAAAAGAACCCTTTCAACACATTTATTTATGTACATAGTCCTAAACAACTACTCAAATATTAGTCTCTTAATTGATATTCATACATTAATATTCTGGTTTTATATATATATATATATATATATATATATATATATATATATATATATATATATATAAGAGCAATAGAGCGTTTTATTTCCACCAGCAGAACATATTGGGTCAAAGTTCCCATTATTTATAGGATGTTTATTTCAGAGTTGAGGTTCAGTTTAAGGCATCTATGAACTATGGAATGTTTAATTAAAGAATCCATTTTTTAATAAATCAGTTGTTCCATAAAGGCAAAGTGTAAAACGGGTAGCAGAAACGAGGGGTGAGTAGCTGCGGATGTGGGTTTTCATGAGGTTTTGTGCGTCATGCTGTTGCGCAATGTGTGCATCAATTTTAAAAGAAAATAATTTCTCTTAAAACCTAAAATGACAATAAGAAGAGGTCCTTTATTTGTAAGCAGCGTGCTTCATAGCACAGGCTATAAATATTTACTCCAGTTATGTTTTTTTTTTGTTGCCTTGTTATCAATTGCTTAATTGTATTATTATATTATTTCATTTAAGGGAATAAAGAATGTAAAGAAAGTGGATTCCATAAAACTACAAGGTTATGTCTTCATGCCATTAGAGATGCCATTCTGCATCATCGCTGGCAAGAAGCTGCACAGTATTTAGATGTTTACACTCAAACACTGGAAGACACCACAGTTAGCAAGCAGTCAGTAGCCTGTGAGGTAAGTGAGATGAAAATCACCCCAACTTTATTCACCAATGGTGGTAAAGTCAGTCCAAACAGGATTTCACAGGTTTTTTTGTGATTGTTGCGGCCAAAATTGCTTGATTTTTCTGCGATTTTTCTGTGTTTTGTTTGCGGAAAACTGCTTGAATCGCGAAATCACAATTGCACAAAATAGTTTCGCCAGGTCTTTCGCAGTGATGTTTGTTGGTAAATGAGACCTTTTAGCTGTACTCGCGGTCAACGCACGTGAATTGAAGAGGGCTTTGGCTGAATGCACGTTGTGATGACGTCACATGACATGTCTTGGCCCAAATCTGTGGTTATTTTGAAAAATTGCAAGCTCATCCGAATATTGCAGAGTTTGCTTGATTTTGTATTGATATCTGCGATCACGAAATCCTGGAGGGACTGATTTTATAACAGCAAATCTCTAATCCTGACCTTATTCACCTTATTTTTCCTCACAAAACTCTAACACTATACAGTCGGTCATCTGAATGAACTTGTGGATGTTGAATGTGAAATATTTCTTTATGGTCTCATTGTTTTGTTTTTTTCCCCAGATTATTTGGAGACTCGGCACTGAAGTTTTCCAACATCATCCAAACAAAGAACTGGAAGATTTTAATGCTCTTTATGAGCGGATGAAAAACAGTGGCGTGAAAAATTATGCTAAGGTTTGATTTTATATCTGTAGTGTATTTTTTCTATTTTTTTTTTTTTAAACCAAAGCTTAAAGAAATAATCTAATTCACTAGTACTGATAAAGTCCTGAATCGCAAGAGCGACTTCAGCTGAAGTAGTAAGTTGCAGTAAAATATACTTGAGTGTCAAAAGTCCAAATAATTATTAAACAGTTATAATAATGTGACGGTGGATTTACAGTATTTCCTCTGTCCAAAAACATTCAGTTTATATACTGAAACAAAAGGATGTTGGATAACCAAAAAAAAAAAAAAAAAAAATGCCATTGGTGAAAGTAATTCATTTTTAAATGGTAGATATTTATTAAGTGTGTTTCACGCTATAAAACAAATTCATTATTAATTTTATTCTGTTATTCTAGCCTTTATTCATTTGATTCATTTTCTCTGCGTAAAAATTAAACTCCTGACCTCCTTATTTTGCTAAGATCTGTTTGGAACACGCTTTCCACCTTCTGTTGAATGGCCACATTCACAATGCCAAACAGCAGCTATCAGTCGCAATGAGCTGGAGGTATGGCAAGCAGTCTGCAAAACAGTCTCTGGAGTTAAAGCTCATCCATGCTTACTGCGGCTTTCTGGATTATTTGCGCTGGTCTTCGAAGAGGCCGTCCATCTCTGATGCAGGTAGGGAAGGGTCCACTTCATGTCTGTGCTTGATCTCTCTCATCTGTTACTATAATTAGTACATTAATTCATCTGGTAGACATTTTCAGAGGACAATCCAACCTCTTAGTGGTCTTGCTTGCTGGTTAAAACGGTATTAGACGTGTCCTTCAAAATTACTAGCAGGGATTTTCATACAATTTTGAAACGCATTAAGGTGTGCTAATGTGTTGCAGCCTGTATACTGCTGTCTTGCAAACTACCTCTCCTAAATACCACGAGGAGCAACTGTTACACTTAATAAAGCACGTGATTCATATGTAATGTATAAAATGCCAATGTATTCCTATATCTGAATTATATTTTCTATTTACATATGCAACCTTTGGGTCAAAAGAACACTTCAAGTTCAGTAAGAACAATAAAGTTGCATTCGTGACTTTTTAGTTAGACCGATCTCCTAAAGCTAAAGCTGTTCTCTCACCAATCCTACATTTTATATAAAATAAAATAAAATCCAAGACTTGTAAAGCCAGCTGGTGCCAGTTCCCCCCAAACCACTACTCACAACTACAGTTACTACCTGTGTTTGGTTCACATTCAGTCTTTGGTGCTCAAAAATGGAAGAAAAACATACTACTATACTGTATCATACAATTCAAGGTCATAGGACGAGGAGTTTACAGATACCACAGTTAGTGTCTGGAGGATGAGACCTTTCACCAGGACAAACAGTTTAAGGTTGTGCCACTCAGGAGCGCAAGGTTTTTTAAAATAATAATGATTAACAATAGCAGTTGCACGTCCACACGGGTCACGTGTGAAACTCTGAGTTTGTACTTTTAATAACAGCTTTCCAGTTTCTTTTTTTTTTTTTTTAAAAAAAGCTGCTAAATTGCAATCTGCTCACTTAATTGCCCCGATATATATATATATATATATATATATATATATATATATATATATATATATATATATATATATATATATATATATATATATATACACACACACACACAGGTGCATCTCAATAAATTAGAATGTCGTGGAAAAGTCCATTTATTTCAGTAATTCAACTCAAATTGTGAAACTCGTGTATTAAATAAATTCAATGCACACAGACTGAAGTAGTTTAAGTCTTTGGTTCTTTTAATTGTGATGATTTTGGCTCACATTTAACAAAAACCCACCAATTCACTATCTCAACAAATTAGAATATGGTGACATGCCAATCAGCTAATCAACTCAAAACACCTGCAAAGGTTTCCTGAGCCTTCAAAATGGTCTCTCAGTTTGGTTCACTAGGTAAATCACAAACATTCACTGCCAAATTAGCTGGCTGTTCACAGAGTGCTGTATCCAAGCATGTTAACAGAAAGTTGAGTGGAAGGAAAAAGTGTGGAAGAAAAAGATGCACAACCAACCGAGAGAACCACAGCCTTACGAGGATTGTCAAGCAAAATCGATTCAAGAATTTGAGTGAACGTCACAAGCAATGGACTGAGGCTGGGGTCAAGGCATCAAGAGCCACCACACACAGACGTGTCAGGAATTTGGCTACAGTTGTCGTATTCCTCTTGTTAAGCCACTCCTGAACCACAGACAACGTCAGAGGCGTCTTACCTGGGCTAAGGAGAAGAAGAACTGGACTGTTGCCCAGTGGTCCAAAGTCCTCTTTTCAGATGAGAGCAAGTTTTGTATTTCATTTGGAAACCAAGGTCCTAGAGTCTGGAGGAAGGGTGGAGAAGCTCGTAGCCAAAGTTGCTTGAAGTCCAGTGTTAAGTTTCCACAGTCTGTGATGATTTGGGGTGCAATGTCATCTGCTGGTGTTGGTCCATTGTGTTTTTTGAAAACCAAAGTCACTGCACCCATTTACCAAGAAATTTTGGAGCACTTCATGCTTCCTTCTGCTGACCAGCTTTTTGAAGATGCTGATTTCATTTTCCAGCAGGATTTGGCACCTGCCCACACTGCCAAAAGCACCAAAAGTTGGTTAAATGACCATGGTGTTGGTGTGCTTGACTGGCCAGCAAACTCACCACACCTGAACCCCATAGAGAATCTATGGGGTATTGTCAAGAGGAAAATGAGAAACAGGAGACCAAAAAATGCAGATGAGTTGAAGGCCACTGTCAAAGAAACCTGGGCTTCCATACCACCTCAGCAGTGCCACAAACTGATCACCTCCATGCCACGTCGAATTGAGGCAGTAATTAAAGCAAAAGGAGCCCCTACCAAGTATTGAGTACATGTACAGTAAATGAACATACTTTCCAGAAGGCCAACAATTCACTAAAAATGTTTTTTTTATTGGTCTTATGAAGTATTCTAATTTGTTGAGATAGTGAATTGGTGGGTTTTTGTTAAATGTGAGCCAAAATCATCACAATTAAAAGAACAAAGACTTAAACTACTTCAGTCTGTGTGCATTGAATTTATTTAATACACGAGTTTCACAATTTGAGTTGAATTACTGAAATAAATGGACTTTTCCATGACATTCTAATTTATTGAGATGCACCTGTATATATTCATGGAAAATTAAAAGTATGTGTAAATTTACCTAGGGGGTTTCCATTGATTCAGATTGCGATTTGGGCTCTTTACCTCCACCGGCGGTATGACCAAAAATCTATTTCACGGAATGAGTAATTTTATTTCATGGTAACGATATATATCACGTAAAAAAAATAGTCATTCTGGTAAATCAACTGTAAATCAATTGTATGCTTTAACATGCTTCATTTTAAGATGATAAAACAGGCTATTTGTGCTACCGCTGCTAGCAGGAACATTTGCGCGACACAGTTTGCAAATAACATTTTTCTGCTCTGTCAGATTTTGTAAACCCAAACCACGTCCATACCACCGATGTCACGCCTCTTATCAGAACAAGTTCCTCCTCCTGCTCAGGATTGGTTTGTGGGACTTCTTCACCAGCGTGCTTATCTTTCTCCATTTTTTTCCTCTCACAACTACTCTTATGTACAGCTTCTCGATCGTTCTCACGTGCAGGAGAATGCACACTTATTTACATTTCGTGGTATACACGGAATAGAAAAATCTGTAATGGTAGACATTTTATTCCGCGGTAATGGTATATACCGTCATACCGCCCTGCCTCCACCCACTTAGGCTGGATACGGATAGATCTGAAAACTGCACTTTGCTCTCAGTCTACACTGGCGTTTTTAATCATTTTCCAAAAATTGCTCGTCCACACTGAAATGTCTGAAAACACTCACATCCCTGTACTGCACATGTGTAAAAACGTATGAAGCTTTGGCAGCGTCGTTTCCGTCAGACGTTTATTTACATTCTGTCTCTTTGAATCGATGTGGCAATTCTGTCCCCTTTGAAAAAATGCAGTCTGAAGGTTGTACAAAGTGAAATTAATCTTTAACAACGCTATCAAACTGTATATCGGGCACAACAACCGCAGCACAACATCGTCCACCATCTTGTTTGTTTTGAGTTGAATGGGTCACGTGACTGAAAATACGTAATTGTTTTTGAATATCTTTGTTTTCTCAGTCCACAATACAATGTGAAAACGTAGCCTTAGATGGTCTAGACAGCCTTAGGGGGCATTGTGGGTAGTCTTGCTGAATCACCGCTCCATGGTACTTGGTTCGATCCAGAACTCGGGTTACTGTCTGTGTGGAGTTTCTCATTTTCTTCCTGTGTCTGTATCGGTTTTGTCCAGGTTCTCCGGGTTTCCTCTCCCCTTGTAAAACATGCCGCTGGTAGGATTGGCTATGCTAAATTGCCCCTAGTTCGGAATGAGTGTGAATGTCTACGTATATTGTGAACTCAGTCACATCCAGAGTGTATTTCCACCGTGACCCTGACCAGGATAAAGCGATTACTAAAGATTAATGAAGGAATAAATGAATGGATGAAGAATTGTGATGGACCAAATTTAGGCTTATCATAAAAAATAAAAAAAATCAATGAAATTAAAGTTGTTCAAAAAAAGAATTTCAATTCATCACTTAAAAACCAGTGGATTCTGATCTCAATGTTTGATGAAAATTGATAGAGACCCCCCCCCCCCCTTTTTTTTTTTAAACCCTAAGTCCCATCAATTCTTAAAGCTAAAATGAACTTATTACTAATGCCTACAGCAAATCCAGAATTCTGCGGTCAATAGTACCGTTGTGGATGGCCGGCCTAGCGTAAGGAAATTTGCAGATCATCATACAAAGATCATAGCAAACTTCATGAGAGAATTGTCAGTCAGTTCAAAAAGAACATTGCTCAATGCAAGATTGCAAAGACTTTAGGTCTTTCACCCTCTACAGTGCATAATATTGTGAAAAGGTTCAGAGAATCCAGAGAAATCTCTTTGCGTAAAGGGCAAAACCACTGTTGAATGTTCGTTACCTTCAAGCCCTCAGGCGACATTGCCTGAGAAATCATCATGCTACTGTGATAAATATAACCACATGGGCTCAGGAGTACTTCGGAAAACCATTGTCACTTAAAACAGTCCACCGCTGCATCCAGAAATGCAACCCGAAACTCTATTATGCAGGGAGGAAGCCACACATCAACTCTATGCAGAAACGCCACAGAGTTCTCTTGGCCTGAGCTCATCTCAGATGGACTGAAAGGCAGTGGAAACGTGTGCTGTGGTCAGATGAGTCCACGTTTCAGCTTGTTTTTGGGGAAAAACGGACATCGAGTTCTCCGTGCCAAAGATGAAAAAGACCAACCAGACTGTTATAAGCGAAATAATGTGTGTGAAGGTACCATTGACACGGAGGCATATATTGGGATTTTAGAGAGACATATGTGCCATCAAGGCAACATTTTTTCCCAGGAAGTCCATGGTTATTTCAGCAGGACAATGCCAGGCCTCATTCTGCACATGCTACAACAGCGTGGCTTTGTAGACACAGAGTGTGTGTGCTTGACTGGCCTGCCAGCAGTCCAGATCTGTCTCCTATGGCGCATCATGAAGAGGAGAATCAGACAATGGCGACCAAGGACTATTGAGCAGCTGAAGTCTTGTATCAAGCAAGAATGGGCAAAAATTCCACTTGCAAAACTGCAACAATTAGTATCCTCAGTTCCCAAACGATTAAAAAGTGTAATTAAAAGCAAGGCTGATGTAACACAGTGGTAAACATGCCTCTGTCCCAACCTTTTTTGAGTGTGTTGAATGCATCAAATTCTAAATTTGTTTAAATTTACAAAATACAATTAAGTTGGTCAGTGAAAACATTGAATAGCTATTCGTTGTACTTATGTCAGTTAATTAAAGTTTCAAGAGACTTGACAAGTCACAGATTTTTGTTTATTGCATTTTAGAAAAAATCCCAACTTTTATGGAAATTGGGTTGTATATAGGAATATGAATCCATTTACATATAGTATTTTCAAAAGGTTTTTTTGCAGTATGTCTGAATTTTCATAGGTTAGCTGTTTGTTTGGGATTTAAATTCTGAGAGATAAATTTAATTTGCGATGCCACATTGAACCAGATGATGGTCTGTAAATGTTAATATAGTATTTTTTCAAAATAATGCTTTAATAATATTTTAAATACTTTTTTTTTTTTTTTTTTTTTTAAATAACTTTATTAAGAATGTTATTTTCTGTCATCTTAAAGAAGGGAGTTTGCATACTTTGTTCTTTATAAGTTGCCAATTTCTTCTCTGCTCTTTGTGTGGCTTTCTCATTGTTCTCCCCTAGTCCTAATAAATGCTGTGCTTTATCTATTTTATCAGAGGATTGCAGAAATGACCATGAGATGCACAGCTACTTCAGACAAGCCTCTGTGACTCTGCAGGAAATTATCAAACAGCCAGGAGTTTGGGACCCTTTTGTATGGGGTTGCATTGATGTGAGTTGACACATTGCTGGCTTTGATTTCACTCACAATCTATGTTAATATTCATTTAATTTTGATGGCATACGTACTGTATTATGCTTGTTTTTCTGACAGATGCTCGAATTCTACAATGATGAAGAAGAAGCTCTGCAGTTACTGCAAAACTATGCCTATAACAAGGAATTTCCATCAAACCCCAATGCTCACATTTACTTGTACAGGCATCAGCTAAGACATAAAGCTTCACCAGAACAACTTATTAAAACTCTAAAGGTACAGTGTACTAAAAATCAGCTTTACGAAACTTGTTTTTAGAGCGACAGTCATTCTGAAACCATGCTGTGTGTTTTTTAGGCTATAGACCTCTTGGTTCTATGTGCTATGTGCCAACAGTGTGTTAAACAACTTGGGACACCTTTAGTTTGAACCCACCCATTTTTCAAGTGATCAGAAATATTGGAACAGGTGTTTCTTGTTGCCTAGGTGTGCCCTATTAGATTGATTGTTTAAACAATTAATAGCTCTGAATGTCTGCTCTTGTTTTGAGCCCTGGGAAGACTGTATTTGTTGTTAAAAAGGATAAACCAACATGAAGACCAGAGAGATGTCTGTGGGAGAAAAGGAAGCCATTTTGAAGCTGAGCAAAGAGGGAAAATCAATCAGAGGCGTTGTACAAAATTGGGCATAGCCAATACAACGATTTGGAAGTCCTGAAAAAGAAAGAAACCATTGGTGTACGAACAACCAGACATCAAACATGTTGACCTAGGAAAACAACAGCAATTCATGAACTGTACAGAAACATTGTGAGGGCTGTGAAGAAAAACCCCAAAACATACTCCCAACCACTCTTGTTGGTTACTTAGTTACAGTAAAGTGACCATAAACATTTATTGTAGCATAAACATTTATTACTTCATTCTCACCTGCGTATCTTACGGTATGTACATGGGTTTGTGGCTTGGTGAAGGACAGCCCACAGTGTTACGTAGTGGAGGGAGCCTCTTCCAGTTTATAAGCCCTGTTTGCTCAATTTGAATGAGGGAAAGAGTGGGAAGCACTAATCCAGTCTGGTGTGGTGGAATGGGCAGCTTAATGGATGTCCAGAGCAGTGGAGCAATGGCAGCACACACTCCAGCCAGTGTGTCACAGCACAGGAGAATAGGAAAACCGTATCTCCAACCGAAGTCACAAGCTGCACAGGATAGCACCAACTGGTCCTGGCTCTGGCATTGGCAAGTAAAAGTGATGCTAATGACGAAGTGACACTAGGTTGGATTTTTATAGTAAAGACTAAGTCAGCCATTTCATGTTGGAGGTCTCAGTATAGTAGAACACGACCATATCCAGGAGTTAAACACCACCCCTTGTGGTTAGAAGGTGTGAAATTGAACTTTGTTTTTAAAGCACTTCCAAACAAACTTGTCATGGTCTGCTTTGACCATGTATTAAAGAAAGTAAGTTGCCTTGGCAACCAAAGAGTTTATAACATAGTGGACAAAAATGTTTGGATTGACTAAAACAGTCCTTGTGAAAAGTGATTGATGGGATGCTTTTAAATAATAAAACTGCTTGCTTTTGGCGACTGACAGTAGGGTTTTGAAAAATTACACACGGATCCATATTTGTCTTAAATTGTTTCAGGTACTGCACTCGTTGGTTCCCAGCCATGAGCTGATGATGGAATATTGCACTCTGTTGATTGAGACAGGTAAAGTTGAAACAATTGTCTTATCTTTTAGTATAACACACATTTTTAAAAAATATCAGTTGATAATAGTTTAGGACTTGCTGTTCCTGCAGGATTTAAGCATATGTTTTTAAGTGACTGATGATAAAACGTCTTTACCAGGAGAACAGAAAAATCTGCAGCACGCTCTTAGTGTTGCTATGAATCTTCTAGAATACGCCTGCTGGAAGACTGACGTGAAGGCATGGACCTGTCTGCTGGCGGTTCTCAATTGCATCAAAAAAACGTAAGGGAAAATGCTCTGCAGAATTTTATGAATATTTAATTGTGGCATTTATTTGCATTAACAGTTGGCCGAGAATAAAATAGATGTGTAGCTACAGTGTAACTTTTTATTCCTTCTCTTAAAAGCAAAGAAATACATGTAAAGTTGTGTGTAAATGGTTGCGTAAGTAGAACTTTCCACCAGATTTGCAACAGTTTCATAAATGTTGATTTTCTTCATACTTGTGTGTTTGTTGATGGATGGCGATCACGAGTAAATTACCAGGCGTGTACGTGGCACAGCTGATTTGCATTTGATGACGCCCACAAAACTATAAAAGGCAAAACTCACAGAGCTGAAATGATCAGTAAATACTAAGAAAAAAATACTTTTCTAGAGGTAGAAGTGAAAGTTATTTTTGACTCATGTTATGCCAATAAACGTATATTATTGAACAGTGTAAAAGCACCTGAAATGGTCAAAATCTGGATTAAAGGTGAATTAGATGTCAATTAAGTGTGGTGAAAAGACATAAAAACAGGGACAAAAATTATACGTACGGTGCCCAGGGGCCTCATTTACAAAACTTTGCATGGATTCCAGAGTGAAAGTGTGCATACGCAGACAAAAAAAGAAAAAAAATCTGATTTATAAACCCTTGCATACAAACACACCTACACACCATGTCTGCTTTATAAATCAGTCTGTTGAAAGTATGCGCAGGTGAAAAAGCCTCTTCTCCCGCACAGTTACTGCCCACAAATATCCATAAATGGTCAATGCAAATGACCACCTACATATTTAAGTGTGGGATGTCTCATTCATTTTTGAGTTAGTGGAGAGAAAAGCGAAAAAAGAAGAATGTTTGGGAATGTGAATAGCAAGTTGTGTTTGGGGGGGGGGGGGGGACACACAATTACCTCAATCTGGCACGCTAGAACTTTTACATGCTTTTACACAACAGCCTTCTTCTTAACTGAATGATTGATCTATTGGTCTTAAATTATGGATTTATCCAAGATTTGATTTTTTCACTCACACAACTGGGAATCTACTTACTTTTTCTAACAAAAATTATTCTCTTAAGACATAATTTTCTTTTAAAAACTGTGGAATTATGAGGGTTTTTCCTGGGTCAAAATTGGTCTGCGGTAGTACCTACCTGAACCATACACTCACTGTGTTTACACTTAATAAAAACATAAGCGATGATGGCATGTTGCTGTTTTAATATTTTATAAAACACTTAGCTTCCTACACTGAGCATCATATTAGGGATTCTTAGCAAATATCATTTTATAATGAAAATAACATTACAGTTGCAGTTAAACATTTTTTTCCCCATTTACTATTCAGATTCCATATGGTAATGCACAATTATAATTTGAATAAATATCCTACTGCTCCAGACTGCTAAGTTGGTTTGATCTCATTTATTTGCATTAATAGAGTGCTGTAAAAATGAGTCCTAAAACCCAGAAATGAGTTAGCACTTTAGCACTTCCGGTTCCATCGTCCCAAAGTCAGTGGGTTTTTTGAATGGGTTTTTGGTTAAATTTCTGAAATAAGGTCCGTGGTTAACACAAGCTCAAGATATTTTCACATTTCATTCTATGACATAAAATACATCAGTAATACCCCACACGTGATTTTGTTATGATTTTACTTGTATTGGAAAAGGCGGTTGTTAACAAATGGCTAAATGGGATTACAGAGGTTGTCGGGGACATTAATTGTTGTCACGCCGAACAGGACAACTCCTCTACTACAGCCTCGTTGTGTTTATACTCGCGCGCTTGCAAACTATTCCAACTCAAACTTTCCATTTTGTAGATTTATAAATTTGATCAATTTATAGTATTTACCAATACTATTTTTTTTTTTTTGTTTGTTTTTTTCAAATTGTAGTGCTATTAAGCATACTGGTGGTGACACTGAAGTCATGCGACCGTGGTGTAGTTTGTTTCTACCCTAACTTTAGATTTTTTACTTGTGGTGATACTATTTAGTCTTCAAAATTCATAAAAGTTGTGTTCATTTGTGAAGATTATCTTGATGAACAAAAAGAATCATAAACTTTTGTTGGTCACAGAGCTTATTTTCTGCAATAATCCAAAAGCCAATGAAAAAATCCTATTGGATTTTTGTCGAGGGAACCAGGGTGATGCTAACTTCCAGGTTGGCCTACAAAAATAGGTCATCTGTAATTTTTTCAGCACTGTATTGTAGGGTTCTCTTAAATAAATGTGCATCAGAGCAGGCTAGCTAGCAGTGCAGAGGGGAAAACTGGGGGTTATTTAAACTGAGGCTAAAAAAATGTAGTGTGCACTAGGCTCAAATCATACATGTTGCTTTTTTCCAAGTGATTGCTGATACAACATGGCTTTGTTTTGTTTTGTTTTGTCTTTTTCATTTTGTCTATTTCATTTGTTATGAAGTTATATATGTCCTGCATATATGTGTCCTGTTAATTGTGGTATTTTCCAGAGCACTTTTGTTTCAGTACCAGCTTGGCACATTCTGACTGATATATATACTTCTTCTGTATCCTTAGAAAGCTTAAGAAACTTATAAAAGAAGAGTGGCAAGGAAGAAAAGACCTCTGGTTGAAAATGCATTTTAAAACCTTCCATAGCAGGAAGGACTCTGAAGGACTTATGGATGTCAAAATGAAAGTACTGATCCACATGGGCATATCTAGTAAGTATGATCATTGTTCTTTTTGTTTTTTTAAGTTGGTCTAATTAGAAGAACAATACATCAGCTATTAATGTTCACTTCAGTGGTGCTATATTAGAGTAACTGGCTCATATTATGTACAGGTTCATATATTCATTCCTTTTCCTTCCACTGTTCCTGGTGGGGGTCACAGTGGCAACAGGCTGAGAAGGTCAATCCAGACTTCTCTATCCCCAGCCACATATTCCAGCTCCTTCTGGGAGATCCCAAGTCATTTCCAAGCCAATTATGAGATGTAATCTCTCCAGGTCTGCCTCTGGGTCTCCGTCTAGTGGGACAGACCTGATACAGCTATACAAGGACCCGACCAGTGGGCATCCTTATAAGGTGACCAAACCGCCTAAAACAGGGTCCTCTCAATTTGGAGCTCCTTGGCACTACGGGATTGTTGAGCTCCTCATCCTTTCACGGAGAGTAAGCCCTCCAACCCTCCGGAGGATTGTCACTTCCACTGCCTGTACTCATGAATATTCTTTCTGTCATCACTATCCCCAGTAGAGGTCAACACTCCTCTGTACCGGCTTAGCAGAACTTGCATGGTGTCACTAAGTGGTGATGTTGACAGCTCTGCCCCTCTCCATCAGCTACCAAGTCATGATAAAATCACAAAATTGATCATTGAACTTTGACCCAAGGTACTCTGGTACCAAGTACACTTGTTTTAACACAGTGTTATTAGTCTAATAACATTTCATCACACCGGTTTAGATCTGGGAGGCCATCACTCCTAATAACACCGCTCCAAGCAATGTCACCATTCCCAACTTGAGCACTGAAATCCCCTGGGAGCACTAGGAAGTCAGTAGGAGGTGCCCTCTTGAGCATCTGCGCCATTTCAGTCTAACCCTGAGACTTGAAATCTTATGGAGGCAACTCTCTTGTCCACTGGGGAAAAAACTTGGCCCTGCAAGGGACTAGTGAGTATCTCCTCAACCACCTGAGGCTTCTCTCTTGTGGGAAACCCAGAGAACGAAACGGACCACCCCGATCCAGACCATTCCATCTCGTATACTAACTCGGGCAATGTGACATTCTGCATTCCCAAAGCCAGTTTCCATTCAAAGGGTCTAGTTTAAGACTGTCCATCACATCCCTGCCACCCAACTGCCAGTGCAACTGACCATCACCCCTCATATTAGGATAGCTCTTTGTCTGATCTGTTCACCAAGGGTAGCCTTGGGAGCGTTCAAGTACATAAACCCCTAAACCATGACAACCTCCCTGAGCTTGGATTCCTGTCTGTGTGGAGTTTCTGTGCATGTTCTTAACAAAAAAAAAACCCCAAAAAAACCAATACGAAAACACAAAATCACTGTATTTGAAATGCACAAAATATAAAGGCTTAAAATGTTCTGCATGGAGGGCTGAGATCTCTCTACAAGTGTTTCCAACCAAGTTAGACATTAATGGAATAGACTCCATGCTGTTATTCTTGTCAGGACAGGTGTTGCGATACTTAAAAAGGCTATTTGTGGTCTCCTGAGTGGTGCAACAGAAAAGCATTTACTGTATCTTCCAGAGATCATGAGTTCGAATCCTGACGATGCCACAAACATCCGTGGCTGTCCAAGAGAGCAAAAAAAAAAAAAATCCATCGCTTTTTGCGCTTTTCTTTTATCGACAAAGTGAAAATGCGTTTAAAAAAAGTTTGCAAAATTAAAAAAGTAATAATAATAATAATTGTTGCATAAGTTTTGGTGCTCAAATCTTTGTAAAAATGGATAGTATTGAGACAATTAAATGAAATTGGCCAGCTTACTGTCACTTTAATTTCACATATAATTGCAATTGTAAGAAATATCAGAAGACAATGTCAGAATGGAGCAGTTGCTCGTCTGATAGGGCTCCAAGTACCTGTCCTTAAGTGACGAGGCCCATGGGTCTACGAGGGAGTGGTGGAAAAGTCTCTGGCTGCAACATTTTAGAAAGTCACGGCGCATGTTTGAGATTGCCATTGCCATCGCCCTGTTAAAGCTGACAACCTGTGCCAAGTACAGAATAGTGGGGGAAACTTTCGGGGTTAGTAAAACGACCGTCCATCGACATGTATGTGCTGTGTGCACAGATATTTTAAAAAATGAATGCGGCATTATATCAAGCTGCCAAATGTAGCGGAAGCCAATGAACTTGTATACTGAAATTCCTTGGTGCATCTTGTGCCACAGGTTTGCAGTGCACTGGATGGCACGCACATCCCTTATTCTTCTCCTGACGGATGGATAAATTCTGTCATGTGACACTGTTTTTGCATGAATGACATTTTTCTCGACAAAAAACACAACATTTGAAGTATTGACATAAGATGAAAAGATTATTGTTGGCACTTGTGAGGAAAATCCCCACCCAAAAAAACTATTTTTAATAAAATGAAAGTGTCCTTGTATGTTTAAGCTCAAAGTATGTTACTGTTTGTTTTTTTTTACTTTTTATATATTAATATTTCCTCAATTTCATGGAGGGTTCCAATAATTCTGGATTGCACTGTATACATCTTATTGTAACATACTGTTTGTCTGTTTCTCATTTCAGACAGACATTACAATATGAAGTACTATCGAGAAAGGAAGGAAAGGACAGCTCAAAAGCAAAAGCAAAGAACATGATGTTTTGAAAGTAAGATGTTAAAATATCTTGAAATTACCCTGCAGGATATTATTGTACAGATTTGTGGCATTTCCTGTTTTGTGTTTTTGATTTGTACAGCTGTGTATGGACACAAGGGTGTTCTCAGGTTTTAGAAGAAGCAGCCGTTATTTGTCACACATACATTACAGCACAGTGAAATTCTTTTCTTCACATATCCTGGCTTGTTAGGAAGTTTGGGTCAGAGAGCAGGCCATGATATGGAACACCTGGCACAGAGAGGGGGTGCCTTAGTGCTTTTTATTTTATGAGCTGTTTTGTCCTTAATGTATTCTTTGTTGTACTGAAGTACTTTTTCAGAAGGTAAAATTAAAGTAGACTCCTCTAAAATTATTAGTAATTTTTTTGTTAAAAAATGAGTAATTTTGTAAAAATTACATCTGTTGATGGTCTGCTGCATACTACTGAAAAATTAAGCACTGTATATGTAGTATGTTTAAAGCAGGGGTTCCAGAAAGCTACTACTGGCCTGAGGTGTAGATGTTTAGTGTTACAATAAGCATTGCAAAGGCAAAAATAGCTTAAGGATCAGTTACTTGTTGCTGCAGTTGTTTAACCAAACCCTTTTTAAATCCTTGTTGTTTACCACTGAATAAACACCCTTCCAGTGTTTATATTTCTATAAATCTCCAGTGTTTATTCTATAAATCAGCCCCTGCTAATTTACTTGGAGGATTATAAGTAAACACATTTTCTTACAAGATTTCACTTCGTTTCTCTTCATTGGTGCAGACTGAGGGTTTACTAAAAGAGACCAAAGTAATTTCATTTGTTTAATTTTATTAGGAACAACAGAAGAGTCCAGGTTGTTGTCCCTCTGAAAAGTTGTCTTGCAGTCAGTTCTTTGACCCCTGGGTCTCTGCTTCCCAAAAATGAAGATTTTCAGAGCAATGATTTGCTCTGCAGCCATTAAATATTGCTTGTGTTTCTTCGCAAAACTTAAAACTGAGACTATAAAAAAATGAAACCGTAGATATTGGCTTGGTGCCTTATATGGAAACACATATTACATGTGATCTAACCTTGAACGTGCACTACTCATTCTCACAGGGAGTGAATTCTTCTGATCATCATCATCAGAGTGGGTTTGTTCAGTCATAAATTCAATCATAAAGGTGTTTTTCACTTGTATGTTAAAGATATCTTTTGATAAAATAGTTTGGATGTATAAAACCACAACTCATTTTTCCCTACGGCTGCATGGAGTGTGGTTAGAGAAACGTGGTTTTTTTTTTTTTTTTTTTTTTTTGCTTATTCAGGTAATGGCTGCTCCAGTGCACAAATAACTGAAAACACATACCTTGGAGGTTATGCATGATTTCTAGGTCTGTTAGCATAATAAATTAATAACTAAAACAGCAATAAGTTTAATGAGTTGATGGTTTGAGCTTGGGGAAAAAAAACCTCAATCTTATAAAGGGCAAATTTAAATTCACTGTTCTGGGGAAGAGAACAGACCCAAACAAACAGCATTATGAAGACCAAGAAGCTATCAAAACAAGTCTGTGAGGAAAAAGTAGTGAAGATGTATCAATCACGCTTTAGTTATTGTCTGTGTGGAGTTTTGCATTCTCCCTGTGTTTGCATGGGTTTCCTCTGGGTTCTCCGGTTTCCTCACACTGTCTTTACAGCATGCATGTAGACAGATCCCCCCAGTTTGGCATATGTCACAATTGCAAATGCTTTTTGTAGCCAGCTATGAGTCTTTCTATGCTTCAGTGAGAAAATTGATGGTGAATCGGTCTTTTTTTTTTTTTTTTTTTTTTTTTAACATACAATAAAAATCTTGGCCAACATTCAGCGTATGCTTGCTATTTGGGTTAGGTATCGTCACATGCTTTAGTCAGGTTATATTCTATAGGAACATTGTTACTCAGTCAGAAAAGGAAAAGAAGCTGTGGATGGAGTTTAAGTAACTATCTAGTTGACTTGTTTGGAAACTGACCCAGAAATCGCTATTATACACTTTATCTTTTACTTTACAAAGGCTTAAAAATAAATACTTCTCTAACTATTATCTATATTAATAAAAGCCATTAGTATTGTGTCTACATTGTAAGAAATTACAGATTGCCTCTAAGCAGATTCCACTCCATGGTAGGTGTTATAACAAGTTAATCTACCAGAAAGTCTTAATTAACATAGGGACAATTCATCTTGGTCTCGGTAATATATGGACAATACCACCTGAAGTGACATTCAATCTGTTATAGCATGGGAGCAGCAGTGGGACACAAGAACCGTCCCTGAACAAAGTGGAGAGTGACTGGAATTATCATTCAGAAAGATATCTGCCTAGACAATCCCATCATCTCACCATTTGGGTGGTCACATCTGTAAGGACCTAAATAATGTGAGAACGGAAAGTGATTGCGTCAAATGTTATCCGTAATTTACATTTAGAGCGAGACTTCATTTACATTATGGGTGGGAAAACCTGGTTTGAAAAACAGTATAAAATGTTTGAGCTGATATTGTTTGAGGTTCACTTCGACTCCGAAGAACCTAAAGTGCTTCATGTAATTTGTCACTGCTGTGCTGTAATACAGTTATTCTTCTTTGTGATCTTTGATGTCATCATTTTTTTCTTACAACAGACCTATTTTTAAGCTATTTAGCTAGCTAAAGTCCTACGGATCGTTTTAAACAAGTATTCATGAGTGCAGGAAGTAACGTTGTTCTTCCTAGAACATATGCAGTTGATGAATTTATGTCCAAATAAAGAATTAGGACCATGTTGTTTGGTTGTTGGATGCTCCTTCAGGCCAGGAACAAACTTGTTTTCAGAAATTAAATTAAACATTAAAAGAAAAAGTAGAAATTCAAATAATCTGTGTTCTTACATTCTTGTTGAAAGTATCAGGTAATGAGCATTGATCATTTATTATTCATCTTTGTATGCATTATACTGTGACATGCCTGTCCATGAGAAGTGTTTCTTCCTAATGGATATTACTGAGAGGTGTGCCCGTCCAGGATGTCTGCACTCACTGCAGGTACCTGGGCATCACCATATATTTTCTCAAGATCCTACAAGGTCAACAGGTGGTATGAGAGGTGTGATCATCGGCGAACACCTTCCCAGTCAGCCACAGGTAATTCAGTTCCTCATGACCTTGTGGCAGGGGCATCCAGGTCTTAGACACTACTTTTAATGGTTAGAAGGAGTGAAATCGAATACTAATTATGGAGAAAACCCTGGTTATATGAACAAAATGGTTCCCCATCATCTGGATCAGCCATCGACCTGATGGGTGCACGATGAGTAGGTTCCAAGGACAGAAATGAAATGGTGTCCAGGTATTTATAACAAATACTAAATCACTTGACACTTTAATTTTGTTGAAGGTCTTGGCATACATTTGTACACACACTGGGGATATCCAGATGTTAGACACTGCCCCTGGTGGTTATCTGGGGTTCATAAAAAACACATCTGTAACTAGTGTTTTCTTGGCTCTCAGACACACACTCCACAAACCATTTTATGGGGGGCTTGAGAATTAAATCATGTGGTGAAATAGTTGTTTGTTTAAAAAAAAAAAAAACATTCAGCAAACCAACTAATTTTTATGTAATTTTTATCAGAATTTTTTTTTTTAATGAGAATTTAGAAGAATTTATGTAAAATGTAAAAAGTTCAACTAATGCTGATAATATACAGGAACTGACTACCATACATTTTTTGGCCCAGCAATGTAAAAGCTGGCAATATTCGTAGAAAATGCTACAGAGATTCATGGCCTTATACCGCCATCTAGTTGCTGCAAAGTGCCTCTGTTTTAAACAACAGAACAAACAGAAAACAAGGATTCAAACCAATCAAACAGAGGTGGTGTCCTTTGGGGGATGTCCTCTTAGTTTAATATGAAATATAAATGAGAAATTAACACAGAATGTGTGCCTGGGGCTTTCTGTAATAATGCTAATTAACATCTAGGGCCCTTGACCATATTTCTTCAATAAAAAGAGACAAACATTACATGCACCTCAAGATCAGAAATAATTTCTGAACAAGCTATATCATAACATTTTTAACTGCTTCTTGGAATATTTTTTATTGGAATATCTTGTACAGAAATACTAAGGCTAACCTCACTATTTCAGATATCAGCATTATTTGTTTCCCCCAGAAACAAATATGGGGATATTCCTTATAAATATTGTATTCACAATAAGATACAAGAATTTCATTCTTGTTCCACATAAGGGGTATGCTTGCAATTCCATTGTTATTCTTTGGATTTATCTGACTTGAATGTATGTTGTGAATTGGAAATAGAAAGTATACCACATCTATTTTATGAATGTAAAAAAAATTTTGTTCCCTCTGGCAATCTCTTTCTCTTAAAGATATAATTTGCTATTTCTTCATATTCATGAAGATGGAATTAACTTTTCCTTTTTTTTCTTTTTTTTTTTAAATCCTCATCACCAAATACTTCATACATGAGAATAAATGCAGCAAAACTGCTCCTAAATTTACCATTTGGATGGTAGAAATTAATTAAATAATCCTTAAATTACTGAAATGCATTAATAATACAAAAAAACAAAAAACAGATTACTGAAATGACTGAAATCATGACTGTTTTGTGCCTAACGCTGTTCTTCTTTGAAGACTGGAAAAAGACCAGGTGATTTATTTTTAATGTATCGTGTTGCCTTCTTGAGCTTCAGTGAATGTTTGCACCTTTTGTAATAGTTGTGTACGACTCCCTCAGTTGTCCTCAGTGTGAAAAGGTGGATCTCAACATCATATAGCCCACTGTTGGAAAGGGGTCAAATATGCAGAAGATGCTGGAAAAGCAAAGAATGTGCAGGACCTGGAGGATTTTTCTGAAGAACAGTGGGCAGTTTAACTGCTCAGGACAAACAAGGGACTCATGAACAACTATCACAAAACGTAAACACAGTTGTTGATCATCCAGGTAACAGCACACAGTGTTAAGAATCAAGCATATGTAAACTTTTGAACTGGTTCATTTGTGTAAATTCAGTTATTATTGTGTCTTGTGGACACATCTGTTATGTGAAATAGCTTATTCAGGGCAGTACTCAATAAAAAAAAATAAAAAAACAAGATGCAATTTTCATGATTCCTCTTACTGTGTGTATGTGTATATATATATATATATATATATATATATATATATATATATATATATATATATATATATAATCTCACAAAAGTGAGTACACGCCTCACATTTTTGTAAATATTTTATTATATCTTTTCAGGGGACAACACTGATGAAATGACACTTTGCTACAATGTAAAGTAGTGAGTGTACAGCTTGTATAACAGTGTAAATTTGCTGTCCCCTCAAAATAACTCAACACACAGCCATTAATGTCTAAACTGCTGGCAACAAAAGTGAGTACACCCCTAAGTGAAAATGTCCAAACTGGGCCCAAAGTGTCAATATTTTGTATGGCCACCATAATTTTCCAGCACTGCCTTAACCCTGTTGGGCATGGAGTTCACCAGAGCTTCACAGGTTGCCACTGGAGTCCTCTTCCACTCCCCCATGACGACATCACAGAGCTGGTGGATGTTAGAGACCTTGCGCTTCCGTTTGAGGATGCCCCACAGATGCTCAATAGGGTTTAGGTCTGGAGACATGCTTGGCCAGTGCATCACCTTTACCCTCAGCTTCTTTAGCAAGGCAGTTGTCATCTTGGAGGTGTGTTTGGGGTCGTTATCATGTTGGAATACTGCCCTGTGGCCCAGTTTCCGAAGGGAGGGGATCATGCTCTGCTTCAGTATGTCACAGTACATGTCACAGTACACTCCCCAGTGCCCGCAGCACTCATGCAGCCCCAGACCATGACACTCCCACCACCATGCTTGACTGTAGGCAAGACACACTTGTCTTTGTACTCCTCACCTGGTTGCCGCCACACACGCTTGACACCATCTGAACCAAATAAGTTTATCTTGGTCTCATCAGACCACAGGACATGGTTCCAGTAATCCATGTCCTTAGTCTGCTTGTCTTCAGCAAACTGTTTGCGGGCTTTCTTGTGCATCATCTTTAGAAGAGGTTTCCTTCTGGGATGACAGCCATGCAGACCAATTTGATGTAGTGTGCGGCGTATGGTCTGAGCACTGACAGGCTGATCCCCCACCCCTTCAACCTCTGCAGCAATGCTGGCAGCACTCATACGTCTATTCTGCAAAGCCAACCTCTGGATATGATGCTGAGCACGTGCACTCAACTTCTTTGGTTGACCATGGCGAGGCCTGTTCTGAGTGGAACCTGTCCTGTTAAACCGCTGTATGGTCTTGGCCACCGTGCTGCAGCTCAGTTTCATGGTGTTGGCAATCTTCTTATAGCCTAGGCCATCTTTATGTAGAGCAACAATTCTTTTTTTCAGATCCTCAGAGAGTTCTTTGCCATGAGGTGCCATGTTGAGCTTCCAGTGACCAGTATGACAGAGTGTGAGAGTGATAACACCAAACTTAACACACCTGCTCCCCATTCACACCTGAGGCCTTGTAACACTAACGAGTCACATGACACCGGGGAGGGAAAATGGCTAATTGGGCCCAATTTGGATATTTTCACTTAGGGGTGTACTCACTTTTGTTGCCAGCGGTTTAGACATTAATGGCTGTGTGTTGAGTTATTTTGATGAGACAGCAAATTTACACTGTTATACAAGCTGTACACTCACTACTTTACATTGTAGCAAAGTGTCATTTCTTCAGTGCTGTCCCATGAAAAGATATAATAAAATATTTACAAAAATGTGAGGGGTATACTCACTTTTGTGAGATATATATATATATAAAATTTTAACATTTTACAGATTCTGCAAGGCGTATGTAAACTTATGACCTCAACTGTAGCTGCAGGTGTACATGTGTACATTCCTATTAAAGTGTACATGTGACCAAAAAATGCTTTCAGGCTCAGATTTGTCTCCCAGTAGACCACGTGTAGTCAGACCAGAGCAGTTCTGTTCGTGACAGTGTTGTCAGTGATAATGCATCCATGCCTGTTGTCCATATTACTGTACGCTTCCATACTCGGGACGCTGAGTAAGCACTGCTCTCTGATCAGGCCTCTGAAAGCTGACTTTACATTCGTCCAGCCTCCTCCTCCTCCTTGTTTTTTTGCTTCTTCTTTTTTCCTTTTTTTTTTTTTTTTTTTTCCTGGGCTGGTTTTGCTACATAGCCAGTAGAACTATGATCACTGGATCGATGAGGAAATCTATTGGCTCGATCCGGTGCCACTCTGAAGTGAGACTCTGTAATCTGTACCATCAGGGAGCAAAGCAGAAAGTGAAAATGCTCTGAAGAAACGCTGCTGTCTGAATGATTTGAAGCTTTGCAAACGCCTTTAAAATATCAGCAAGGACCGTTTGTTCTTCATAAAACACGCCAAAGGTGAGTTGCATGGTGATTGTGTACCGTTTCCGTGCTGTTGTCGGCAGGTGTGGATTCATGTGTTTGACTTGGAGCTTTCAGAACTGGCAAGTGTGTTGTATGGAAAAGCGCTGTAAACTGTGCATCATGATCAGTCAGAAATGTGTGTGTGTGTGTCTGTGAGGTCGGATGCAGGACGTGTCTGTATATCATATTCTCAGCACGTCCTCATGCCGACTTTCGGAGAGGGCTGGTGCTATTTATAAACGGGTCCGCAACCTGAGCAGTTCATGAAAACAAGGATATACATTCACCGGCCACTTTAATAGGAACACCCGTACCTAATCATTCATTCAATTATGATTAACCAGTCAGTCATGCGGCAGCAGTGTAATGCATAAAGTCATACAGGCACAGGACAAGAGCTTCTGTTAATGTTCACATCAAATAATGTGATCTCACTGGCTTTTGGAAAAACCACCTGGAACTCTTAACTGTCCAGTTTGCCTAGTCAAGGCTCAGATCCCTGTTCTTGGCTGACAGGATCAGCACCTGATGTGGTCTTCTGCTGTTGTAGCCCATCCACCTCGAGGCTCCATATGTTTCCCCCAAGAATGAGGGAAAGTGTGAGCTGAGTGACTTTGACCGTGACATGGTTGATGGTGCCAGTTGGTTCCAGAGTATTTCAGAAACTGCTAATCTCCTGTCTCTAGAGTTGACAGAGAATGGTGCAGAAAACAGAAAATATCCAGTCAGCAGCAGTTCTATAATCAACTACAGGTTCTATAGTTCAGTCCATCCAGGGTTTCATAATTTTGTGCTCGCAGAAATTAATGCAGAATCAAGCAAACTCGTCCGCAATATTCGGAGGATCCTGCAATTTTTCAAAATTACCGCAGATTTTTCACAAATTTGGGCCAGGACAGCATTCAGTCAAAGCCCTCTTCGATTCATGTGCGTTGAACATGAGTACAGCTAAAGGGTCTTGTTTACCAACAAACATCACTGCGAAAGACTGTGCAAAACAATTTTGTGCGATTGCGATTTTGCCGATTCAAGTATTTTCTGAAAAAAAAGCACAAAAAATTCAGCAAGTTGCATCGCAAATTTTGAAAAAAGCCACAGCAAAATCAAGCATTTTTGTCTGCAACAATCACAAAAAAACTGTGAAATCCTGTATGGACTGATAGTTGGTAATGCCTTGTTGATGAGAAAAGTTAGAGAAGACTGTTTTGAGTTGACAGGAAAGGACTTTTTTTTCTGTCTTATTCTTCTGTAAATGTATCGAAGCAATTAATTCAGCCAATTATAGATGAACTCCACCTGGTATAGCTATGTACAGAAGTATGAACATTACAGCTTTATTTCTTTCTCTTTCTCTCTGTCTCTTTGTGTGTACTGTGCCTTGTGTTTTTTTGTGAGTAGAATTTATTTATTTACCTATTTATTTATTATTATTATTATTATTATTATGACAATTTTAATTTTCGTGAATACAGTAGCAGTGTGGTTGCCACTATCAGATTAATTAGGTTAGTTAACCTACATAATTTGTGTATGCACCTCTACTTCCAGGTATTCTAGATATTTTATCAGGATTTCTTGTATTTATGGTCGCATGGCAGAATTGTCCTTTATTGTCTAGACAATAAAACATATTGTCTTGTTATTATGATGTGCTATCACTGGACAGTAAATTAATAACACTATGAAGTTTTCATCCTATTACCCTGGTCCCCCTCCTCCTGGGCTCAAATATCAAAGTCCACCCATGCGTGGTGTGCTGAAAAACATCACAGAAAGCATGACATATGGAGCCTTGAGGCGGCCGGGCTACAACAGCAGAAGACCACGTCATGTGCCGCTCCTGTCAGCCAAGAACAGGGGTCTGAGGCTAGAGTAGGCACACGCTCACCCAAACTGGATAGTTGATGATTCATGCGATGTTTTTCCAAAGTCACAGAGATCACATTTTCCCCCATTATGATGTTTAATGTGAATATTAACTGAAGCTCTTGACCTGTATCTGCATTATTTTATGCATCGTGCTGTTGCCACATGATTGGCTAATTGGATAACTGCATGAATGATCAGAGGTACCCGTGTTCCTTTTAAAGTGGCCAGTTAGTGTACATCTGAGCACAGGGAATTCACCTAGACTTAATATTGAGCTATAGTGGAGATGTAGCCAGTGCGAATGTGTTCTCAGATAAGTGAATATAGACATAACTGCAGTGTTTTATTTGACATTTTCCAGTTTATAAGTTATTGATTTATGGATAAGCTGCAATAGATTATGTTATCAATTCAGACCTCAATAGTTATTTCTTTTTATACCACAGCACTGTTGAATTCTCGATTCTGATTGGCTGACAGACGTTGTGAGGTGTGCAATTATTTTTTAGTAAATGCACAACTAAAGTAGTTCCAGTCAGGTCTTGACCGCATTACAGTTCCATATCACTTCGGCAAGTTAACTGAAATAACGGAAAAGTTAGCCTACTCTCCACCACAGCACACAGAGCTAACAACAAACAAAATGATAGAAAACTATGATTTTCCAGAAATATGTAAGGAATAATTGATGACAGGCCGTTGAATTATTAGAAAAATAATGCGCACCCGAGGTGGTAATGCGGCCATGAGGCAAAGCGGAGTCTTGAGGCATTGATATGCAGATATTAGAGAGAGAGAGAGAGAGAGAGAGCACATATGATAAGCTGGTAAACAAATATCAATATTTCTTTATTTAGTCGTTGTATTTTCTGCAGTAATAAAAGACAGAAAACCCTGTAAACAAGTAGGCTTATCGATATTTATTTATTTGTTCTATTTTTATATTATCAGCATGAAATGAAAAAAAAACATGAACTCACTCACTCACTCTCTCCCCCCCCCCCCCAATAATTGCTTATCAATGACTCAAGCCTCTGTTACTAGCTCTAAAATGATGTTTTGGAATTAGCAATGGAGGCTTGAGATGGGATGTTGACAATTTGAGAATTTAAAGCACTCTTGTACGTTGCTCTGGATAAGGGCGTCTGCTAAATGCTATAAATGTAAATGTAAAATGGATGTTCCACACACACACGAGCGTATAGTTCCACACACACACGAGCATTTTAAGGACAAAAACCTGACAAATGTCTTGAAATAAAACATCTGAACAATGTCTTGTGGTGTGGGAACTGTGGTATAAGCGGAACAATTGACTCCGGTCCGTTGAATTATTAGAAAATAATGCACACCCGAGGTGTAACGGCCACTCTGCATTAAAACCTTGGGGTGTGCATTATTTTCTAATAATTCAACGGCCCATTGTCAATTATTCCTTACTTACTATGTTAGTTTAAACATGCAATCATTTAAATAATTGTCGCTTCTCACTCCCCCACAGAGTGGCCAGCTGGGTTCTTTGTTGACTGCCAGCCTTGCTCTGTGGTTTACCCATGCCTCCATCTTCCCTCGATGACAGATTTGTGGTGCCGCTCCAATTTTATCTGGACACAACCTACCTGGAAGCCACCGTGGGTGCCATTGTGGTGGAGATTCAGGTGACCAACCTCACTTATATGCCCTCATCCAGCAGTTCCACTCGTTCCCTGACGTGTGGATGCAACAGTGCCAGCTGTTGCATGGTGAGCACTTACGAGAAAGACAGCCAGACCCAGACCCTGACCCAAACACTGAGCCAGGTCAGTACAAGTAGCCCCGACTTGAACTCCGGCATCAACTATGGTGGGCACGGAGGTTTATCCAGGCCAATGGGGGGCCAGAGTGAAACCTACAGTGCACCCAGTCTCACGTCCAGCACACCCAGAGGTGGTGTGTGCATTATCCACCCAAGTGAGCTGGCTCAGAAAATGACATATTGCCCCACAGGTCATCCAGTGGGGCCAATAATAATAGACTGTAGGCCCTTTATGGACTACAACAAGAGCCATATCCGAGGCGCTGTGCATATTAACTGCTCAGACAAGATCAGCCGCCGGCGCCTGCAACAGGGCAAGATCACTGTGCTGGATCTCATTTCCTCCCACCAGAGCAAAGACTCCTTTAGGGGCATTTTTTCAAAAGAGATAATCATTTATGATGAGAGGACGCTGGACCCAACTCGACTGTCATCATCTCAACCTTTGCATGTAGTTCTGGAGTCTCTACGTAGGGATGGGAGGGACCCAATTGTTCTCCGAGGTTGGCCACTTTTTTTATTTAATTTATTTTAATCAATCAATCTATCCATCTATCAATCTATCTATCTATCACTCTATCACCTGTTGTTAATATATTGGCAGAAACTTATATCAAAGGTAAGAGTCTTGCCTTGCTTGAAGAGCCAACAGTAGTTATTTGGCAGTTCTCGGAACTTGAACTTAGCCCTCAGGTCCGAACTTTAACTGTTACACCACTAGTTCATCACTATAATCATAAAGAGGCCAGTTGTTGCCTCAAGCTCTGTTACTTCTTATTAGTGATATTTAGATGGAGTACAAAATGATTGCACATTATAGTAGTTATGATATAGGCCTAGGAATTATGATCTGTTTCTATGGTTTTTGTACAGGGCAGACTTCCTGTTTATTTACACTTTAATTCAGTTTGCTACAGCGATATTATCTTGTTCAAATAGTAGTTGAAACTAGGTCAAACAGTGCATATTCTCTTCAAATAAGCACATAAATTTTTCTGCATCAAATCATTGAGTACTTTGTACTTGTTTATGCCATGTAACATGGGCCATATTGATTGCTATTTTTTATCAGGCTGATTTGGCACCTTTCAAGTAAACAGATGTACTTTTCAAGCTTACATAAGCTGGAGGAGCATCTGCAGCTCATGTTTACCAGGACAGTTGGTAAAATATTTACAATTTCTATATCCATCTGTACTCAGCAGGGAACATACACGCAGAGCCCAGAAAACTGGTAAAGTTAAAGTTTCTTAATGTTGAAGGAAATCATATACAGCAGTAGACAGTGAACTGTCTTTTATCATTAGGCTACTTGTCTTGAGAACACTGCCATGTTTTTCACATTTTGGCTGGGCTAGCAGGCATGGAATCGAGAGGCTAGTGCATCTGTCAGTTTGCTGCTTGCTGAGCACCACACTGTGAGGCCACACAGGGCCTTCATCTGTTCCCTCATAAACAATGTTCTTTGCATTCCTTCTGTTTCATTAGTTATCTTCTTGCTGATTTTTGTTGTCTTTTCTGCTTGTTAATTATAATTTGCTATTGTGGAACATTTTTGTTTGTTTTTATGTGTGCACCAAGAAAAAAATTTAGTTCTGGCTATAACATGAACAATACTTTAATATTAATATATTAATATCAATAATCTATAGTAACAACTTATACACAGGTACTTGTACGGTGGATGCTTCATGTGATTTAAAAACATATTTTAACAAAGTAAAACATGCAAGTGGAATGAGTGAAAAAACTTTTCCCTCCTAAATCAAGTTATTAATCATGGTGAGTTAGCAATTAGCATTTTTATTTTTCTGGTGCTTAGTATAAGCAATGTAAAATTCAATTAACTTCAATTCAGTTATATTTATATAGTGCTTTTGACAATGGACATTGTGAGGTCGGGGGGAATCAACAGCATCCAAACATCCCAGTTTGTGAACCCCAGAACACTCTATGCCCATGATCCCTCCAGATCTGCGCCAAGCTTTATTAACATAAGGCTTGACTAAACAAATATGTTTTCAGCCTAAATATTGAGACTGTGTCTGAGACTGTCCTGAACACTACTTGGAAGGCTGTGGGGCTTTGTAAGAGAAAGCTCTGCCCTCTGCTGTAGCCGTCATTATTTGAGGTACCAACAAAGAGCCTGCACCTTTTGATTGAAACAGGTGAGACAGATTATGAAAGACCAGGCGTTCACTCAGGTATGGTGGTGCAAGACCATTCAGTATTTCATAATCAATGCAAAATTTTACTAGGAGCCAATGCAGTGTGGATAAGATAGGGGTGATGTGGTCATATCTTGTTTATGCACCTACTGTAACATCCAGACAGTAAGGCATTACAATAATCCAACGTAGAGTTAACAAAAGCATGAAATAGTTCTTCTATTAGAAGTACTTCTGCCTTTCCTTGGAGGAAGGACTCAGCATCCAGTGTCCTTTACATTCCTCAACCTTATTAAGCTGGCGTCTCTCATCTGGCTTTGCTGAGTCATCATGCTGTGTCATCAGCATAACAGTGGAAGCTAATGCCATGTTTATGAATAATTTGACCCAGAGGTAGCATATATAGAAAAAAAGCAGTGGGCCTAAAACAGAACCTTGTGGAACACCAAACTTTACCTTAGTATGCATAGAGAAGTCATCATTTATATCTACAAACTGATAACGATCAGTCAAATAAGACCTGAGCCAGAAGAGAGCCGTTCCCGTAATGCCAACAACATTTTTTAGTCTGTCAAGGAGAATAGTATGATCACTGGTATCAAAAGTTGCACTAAGGTCAAGCAACACGAGGAAGGAGACACAACCCTGATCAGAGGTCAGTAGTAGGTCATTTACCACTTTAACCAGTGCTGTAATGAGGCCTAAATCCTGCCTGATACATTTAATAAATGTTATTCCTATGTAGGTATGAGCATAACTGCTGTGCTACAACCATTTTCTAGGCTCTTGGAGATAAAGCAGAGCTTTGATATTGGCCTATAGCTGGAGAGCACACAAGGGTCTCGCTCAGGTGTTTTAATCAGGGGTTTGATAGCTGCTAGTTTAAAGGATTTAGGTATATACAGGTGCATCTCAATAAATTACAATGTCGTGGAAAAGTTAATTTATTTCAGTAATTCAGCTCAAATTGTGAAACTCATGTATTAAATAAATTCAGTGCACACAGATTGAAGTAGTTTAAGTCTTTGGTTCTTTTAATTGTGATGATTTTGGCTCACATTTAACAAAAACCCACCAATTCACTATCTCAACAAATTAGAATATGGTGACATGCCAATCAGCTAATCAACTCAAAACACCTGCAAAGGTTTCCTGAGCCTTCAAAATGGTCTCTCAGTTTGGTTCACTAGGTAAACCACAAACATTCATTGCCAAAGAAGCTGGCTGTTCACAGAGTGCTGTATCCAAGCATGTTAACAGAAAGTTGAGTGGAAGGATAAAGTGTGGAAGAAAAAGATGCACAACCAACCGAGAGAACCGCAGCCTTATGAGGACTGTCAAGCAAAATCGATTCAAGAATTTGAGTGAACTTCACAAAGAATGGACTGAGGCTGAGGTCAAGTCATCAAGAGCCACCACACACAGATGTGCCAAGGAATTTGGCTACAGTTGTCGTAGTCCTCTTGTTAAGCCACTCCTGAACCACAGACAACGTCAGAGGCGTCTTACCTGGGCTAAGGAGAAGAAGACTGGACTGTTGCCCAGTGGTCCAAAGTCCTCTTTTCAGATGACAGCAAGTTTTGTATTTCATTTGGAAACCAAGGTCCTAGAGTCTGGAGGAAGGGTGGAGAAGCTCATAGCCCAAGTTGCTTGAAGTCCAGTGTTCAGTTTCCACAGTCTGTGATGATTTGGGGTGCAATGTCATCTGCTGGTGTTGGTCCATTGTGTTTTTTAAAAACCAAAGTCACTGCACCCGTTTACCAAGAAATTTTGGAGCACTTCATGCTTCCTTCAGCTGACCAGCATTTTGAAGATGCTGATTTCATTTTCCAGCAGGATTTGGCACCTGCCCACACTGTCAAAAGCACCAAAAGTTGGTTAAATGACCATGGTGTTGGTGTGCTTGACTGGCCAGCAAACTCACCAGACCTGAACCCCATAGAGAATCTATGGGGTATTGTCAAGAGGAAAATGAGAAACAAGAGACCAAAAAATGCAGATGAGCTAAAGGCCACTGTCAAAGAAACCTGGGCTTCCATACCACCTCAGCAGTACCACAAACTGATCACCTCCATGCCATGCCGAATTGAGGCAGTAATTAAAGCAAAACGAGCCCCTACCAAGTATTGAGTACATGTACAGTAAATGAACATACTTTCCAGAAGGCCAACAATTCACTAAAAATGTTTTTTTTTATTGGTCTTATGAAGTATTCTAATTTGTTGAGATAGTGAATTGGTGGGTTTTTGTTAAATGTGAGCCAAAATCATCAGTTAAAAGAACCAAAGACCTAAACTACTTCAGTCTGTATGCATTGAATTCATTTAATACGCGAGTTTCACAAATTGAGTTGAATTACTGAAATAAATAAACTTTTCCACGACATTCTAATTTATTGAGATGCACCTGTACATAGCCAGGGCTCAGCGAAGAATGGATTATTTGTAATTTTTGATTGTTTCTGGTAGTATCTGTTTGAAGAAATGTGTATGTAAGGGATCTAGTACACAAGTTGATGATTTTGACGAGGAAATTAGTGAAATTAGTTCAGTCTGTTGAAGAGAAGTAAAGCATTCTAACCATCTATATGGTTAGTTATTAAGCTGTCTGACTTTAAATTAATAGTCTGAAATTTTTGCATAACATTTTCAATTTTGTCATTGAAAGTCATCACTACTAAATACTGATGTTGTGCATGCTTCTGTGGTAGTCTTATTCCGCCACAGTTCAGTGACCATAACCTGCTGTAAGCTACATCGCCACAATGCATTGGGATGGTGCCAGAACACTAACTACTGCACTACAGAACTACTGCACTGGACATTGCCTTCGCTTATTTACACACCACTACAATATTACTATAGTAAACTCTGACTGATGAAGGTGAATATCGTTAGCCCCTACGTGAATAACTATTTCTGGAAACCTATGTTCATCTAAGATCCTAAGATTACCTGCTATGTCCAGTGTCGTGGCACCTAAATAAAGCTGCTGGTGCCCCTAAAGGCCTAGCTAATATCATGTGCTGTAAGATAAAGTCTGCTATAACCAGAGCTCTTTCAACAGGCTTCTTGGTGGATGCATCATGAAGTGGAGAAGAGTGGTGCTCCTGTGGGCGAGCCTCAGCACTAGCTTTGAATGTGCAGTTATTCTGCTGAGTTGTCACCCATTCACCCTGCTGAATCAGACTCTCTGTTAATGTTAAAATCAGACTCTGTGTTAATTACTAAAAATTGGACATGTGTGCCATACAGGATGTCTATGCCCTGGCTTAGAGGAAAAGATTTCTGCCCTTAGTGGTAACAAATGTTTTTCCATAATGAACCTAAATTCTGGCAACTCTCAGGTGAAAGTTGTATTTGAATTAAGTGCTGTTCCTGGATGACCTGACTGTCTTTTGTAATCCGTTTGAGGAGCATGAATCCAAGTTAATGAAGGTGCTTAATTGTCTTGGACTGTCTTTCCCTCAAACCAGACAGCTGAGACATTTGCCATGTAATAGTCATTATTTTACTTTACTTTACTTTACAAATTTGATCACAAATTGAGCACAAGCACTTTGGGAGAATTTCATTTTGTGCTATAGGTTTCCTAGTTGTCTACTGTGATCAGAGGAGAGAGGAGAGTCACAGACTATTAAAGAGCTGTTTTCATTGATTGGAGCAGAAAAGGTGAGAAATTCACCATATTATCCCTGTGGTAACCCTGTTGAGAGGCTCAACAGAACACTCCTGAGTATGCTTGAAACTCTAGGGTGGAATGACCACTGACCAAAAGTACCACCGGAGATGTTGTCAACCCCTTGTTCATGCATATAATCGCACAACACATGACAGTACCATTTACATTACGTTTATGGCATTTGGCAGACGCCCTTATCCAGAGCCAGAATACCAGAATTATACCAGAATTTCACCATATAAATTCATGTTTGGCAGACAACCTATGTTGCCAGTTGACCTCATCCTTGGTACCAGTCCTGCAGGGAAGGTAAGGAAGCCATTCATACTATGTTAAGCAGCTACGACAGCACCTTCTGGAGAGTTACTCTGTTGCAGCCAAGAATTCCCACAAAATGGGACTGAATATCAAAGCGAGATTTGATGCAAGTATTAGAGCTGCTGAGCTTTATCCAGGAGACAGGGTTTTAATCAGGAATCAGACTGAAGCATAAATATGCTGATAGATGGGAACATACCAGTCACAGTGTGATAAAGAGAATTGCAGATAGTCCTGTTTATGGAGCTGGGCCATAAAAGGGTGAAGGACCTCAGTGTACTCTCCGTCAAGATCTTCTACCCTGAGGGTTCCTACCAATATTCCAGCTTTTTAATCAATTGTTAACCATTGAGGCAGATGTCTGTGTTTTGAAAACTCTTAGAGAGGATGCTATCAGTGCACCTGTTGTGCAGGAGAGCTGCCAACCACCTTCAGGTTCCCCAGTGCATCATGAGAAGATAACAACAGAGCTAAGCCCACATGCCACAAAGTTTGTCCTCCAGCTGAATTAAGCCCTCAAACTGCTAAGACTGAACTAGGCATTGATTCCACAGCTGATGTTGCTAAATTGACACAAGAGGAGCAGAACCATGAGACAGCAGTCAATCCTGAAGCATATCAGGGATGCCAGGACTTTGTTGTAATAGAGATAAAGCAGTTTTCTGTAAAAGCTGAGCATTGTAGTAATTGTGTGTGCAGACTGGTTTTTTTTTTTTTTTTTTTTTTTTTTTGATACCTTCAACTGGTGGAGTTGTTCCTGCTGGAGATTGTTCACAACTTAGCTGGACCATAACTGCATTCCTCACTCATCAAATGCAAAGCAACTTACGAAGGGGTGGTAGTAACTAAGTGCACTCAGCGGGTCAAAGTTGGGACTTTGGGTACTTTTATTTATTTTTTTATATGCTTCAATTGAGATCTGTTTTGGTTAAGAATTTCTGTTATAGAACCTAACATGTTAGAAGGAAATAAGAGAAAAATAAGAGTAGAAGTGAGGATCTGCTGATTCATAGAGTCAGTGATAGGAGAACAGAAGAATTGTGTAAAGCTTCAGTTACTGCAAGGAGGGCCATTTCCATAGAACCAGACTGGTTGGCACTACTACTACTTATTTTGGTTGAAGATATGAAGACAGGTGTCTGAGCATTGCACATTTTTGGGACTTGGATAGAAATGAAAGGAGGAAAACAGGTCTGTAGTTAGAAACATTAGTGAGTAGAGTGTGGACTTATGAAGCAGAGGTGTGACTCGAGCAGACTTGAAGATGGAAGGAACCAGACCAACTGATAAGATGTATTGATCCTAGTGGTCACATTCAGAGAGGTTGATGGAGATTATCTGGAGAAGTGTGGATGGTATTGGGTCAAGTGAGTCAAGTTACAGTCAGTGACTTTCTGAGCAAAGTGCATCATGAAGTCAGCAGTAAGAGGATGTGCAGGAAGGGGAGGAAGTGGTTAAGTATGGAAGAGAAGGTAGAGAACCATTGAGGTTGAGCTAATGACATTAATGCCATTACTAGTATTCCATGTGTGTATGTGTCCCTTACAGGTGGCTTCTCCAGTTTCAGACATGGCCATGAGGATTTATGTGAGAGCGCCCTACAACTTCAAGAGGGTCACGATGCTGGTGCAGCTGTTGCCCTGTCTGGGGCACTACCTCACTTGCTGCCCTCCAGCCCTGATATTGAGAATGCTGAGCTGACAACTATTCTGCCCTTCTTGTACCTGGGCAACGAGCATGATGCACAGGACCTTGACCAAATGCAAAGGTTGAACATTGGATACATTCTCAATGTTACCACGCACCTCCCACTATACCTCTATGACCTAGGGATGTTCAAGTATAAACGCTTACCTGCCACCGACAGCAACAAGCAGAACCTACGTCAGTACTTTGAAGAAGCATTTGAATTTATAGGTATGGTAACTGCCTTCTGATTTTATCAATAAATTCACTGGTAATACCTTGAACACAGTAATCTAATAATCAAACCTTAGACGATCAAAGATGATTCAAATGACATTTCAGCAATGTAGTGATTCTCTAGTCCAGTCATTATGAAGTTTAAGTCAGCGAGACCATACAGTGTGCCAGCTTTTCCATACTCCAAACCTTAGATACAGTGAGGAGAGATAAGTATTTGGACACTTTTGTTTTTGTTTTTTAATATAAACTACCATTCAAAAGTTTGGAATCACACAGAAATTGCCTTGTTTTTTAAAGAAAATCACGTTCCGTCCGGAAAATAACTATAGCGTGATCAGAAATACAGTCTAGACATTGTTAATGTTATAAATGACAATTATAGCTGGAATCAGCAGCTTTTGTTTACAAAAATGTGTACTACTCCCTTCAAAGACCAGCGCAAACTTATTCTAACCAGAACAGAAAAAGAAGTGTGATTCCCCACTTGAGTTCTCAGTTAGCAGCTTTATTAAATAATACCTGCAAAACAGCAGTCTCATCTTCAACAGCGAAGAGGCGACTCTGGGATGCTGGCATTATAGAACGAGTTCCAAAGAAAAAGCAATATCTGCAACTGGCTGATAAATGGAAATGGTTAAAATGGGCAAAAGAACACAGACACAGAGGATGATTGGGGGAAAAAAGTGTTATGGACAGATAAATGTAAGTTTGAGATGTTTGGATCACAGAGAAGAACATTTGTAAGTTGCAGAACAAATGAAAAGATGCTGGAGGAGTGCTTGACACTGTCTGTCAAGCATGGTGGAGGTAATGTGATGGTCTGGGGGTGCTTTGGTACTGGTAAAGTGGGAAATTTGCACAGGGTATAAGGAATCTTGAACAAGGAAGGTTATCACTCCATTTTGCAACGCCATGCCATACCCTGTGGATGGCACTTGATTGGAGCCAATTTCATCCTATAGAACAATGACCCAAAGCATTGCTCCAAATTATGCAATACCTATTTAGGGAAGAAGCAGTCAGCTGGTATTCTGTATGTAAAGGATTGGCCAATGCAATCACCAGATCTCAACTCTGTTGTGGTGGGAGCAGCTTGACCAGATGGTATGAAAAAGTGCCCAGCCAAGTTGTAGGAGGTGCTTCAGGAAGCATGGAGTGAAATTGATTCAGATTCCTCAACAAACTGACAGCTAGAACGCCAAAGATCTGCAAGACTGTAACTGCTTTGATACACAAAGTTTGAATCACTAAAATGTAATTCCAAGCGTAAATCATTATTTCTAACCTTGTCAATGTCTTGACTATATTCTCTATTCATTTTGCAACTCATTTAATGAATAAAAGTATGAGTTTTCATGGAAAATGTGAAATGTTCTGAGTGATTCCAAACTTTTTTCTACTTCCAGAGCACATATCCACTTCAAAGTATGTATTCATATGCATAAACAAAGATGTGTTTAAAAAAAACAAAACTGATAGGGGGAAAAAAGTATTTGGATGGTATATTAAGAAAAAAACAAAAAACAAACAAACCCTGAAGGAGTCGGACAAATGACCTGGTCAATGCCCAAATTATTTGCGACATGAATATCTGTGACCAACGCTTACTGTATAATGACCTTTTCTGATGCTACAAAGCCAACAGCAAACATGGCTACAGATACTGCTAGGGAAAAAACGTAATCTCTTTAACTGCATAGCAGCAGCAGGAACTAAAGCTGTGAAATGCAAGAGCTGTAAGCAGAAATGCAACAGTTACTGAAGTACAGAACTTGAGGGAGCATAGTACAGCCTCTTCACAGACAAAGACAGATGCTGATGTGCTATCTGTGGCTGCGTCTCATTCTCTGAAGATGAGGCTCAGTTCAGAAGAGAGTGCTGATATCTCATCATTAACTCAGACTAAAGACTGTGCAAAGCAGGAGCACAGCACAGCAGTGGAAATTAATGCCCTACAGGCTAGTATTAAGGCTTCCTTGGTGAAATAACGTTCAATCCAATATAGCTGGACAAGTGCATAATCCATTTTGTGGTATATCTACCCACACAAGTGCACATTTTAGAGCATGTTGAAGCTGTGATGTGCTTAAAGAGCTGATGTAGAAACCCTGTGCTTCAGATCAAGTGTATCAGCAATATACTGGCGCACAGGCTACTGGAAGGCTACACATAGGCCCATGAAGTATTAATTGATTGCCTCCTTATGTCTGAGATGCAAGCAAAACATACAGACACAACAGACTGCCCTTACACACGTATCTGTGCTGGGAATGAGCTACGCAGGATGCACCAGGGACCACATTGGTGCCACCACTGCAGCCCAGAACACAGAGGAGGTTTTCTGACAATGAGATGGTTCTCCCCTCTACACCTAGACCTTTGAGCAATCCCACCCACTATCATAGTTATTTTTGTTTGTAGCTATCTGTGATCTTTTCTAATGAATACAATTGGGCCAAAACATTCTTGAGCATGTTAAAACAGTTAATAAAGAAGAATGAATAAATGATGTGCAAGGGTCCAATTTGCTAACATGTTAATCACCATGGTCTTTTTGTCCCATAAACTTCATATCTGACTGCAAGCTCCCATGAATTTTTGGATCCTGCTGAATGTCCTGATGCACACTTTTAGCAAAAATGTGCAAGTTACTCAACTGAAGGATTGAAGCTGATAAAGATCCACATCTGTGTATTCTGATTCACATTTTTGAATTATATGTTGACATTACACCCCAATGTGTAACTTCACCCCAAGCTCCAGAATGCAGAAAGAGGTACTTGGACCAAGCAAACATCTCTATTTGAGACACCATCTCCTCTGAGCTCCTCCCTCAGCACAAAATAAAGTAGTGCAAAGGACCCCAAAATGACCATTATGAATTACGACCCTAAGCCTTGACCACTTTACTGTTTTTAAAGAAAAAAAAAATCCAGATTTATAATTTAGAACTATTGTAACATTTGAACATTTTTATGTTAGTAACATATGTACAATGCCTATAGAAAATCACCATACCCTGTCAAAATCCTTACCTTTTGTCACATTACATGATTGAAATTAAAATAAATTAAGTCTAACTTTTGCCAGCTGTATTTACACATTACAACCCTCGACACCTTGCCTGTTTATGTTATTTGAATGTTGTAAGGCAGAATGTGTAAATAAAGCTGGAACAAAAAATATATTTTTTAATTGTTTTTGATTTCAGGCTGTAAGACAAAAAAAGTGACTATTTCAAAGGGGTATGATGATTTTCTGTAGGCACTGTATGTGTGATGTAAGTGACTAAAAAACAAAGGAGTATTAAAGGATTTAAAGGGGCATTCACTAGACGGCACATCAGAGCCAAAACATCCCAGTATTAAATCAGGTTTCCAAGGTGAACTGTAAAATGTACAGAGATTTCATGCACAGCAATGTTCAACACACTGGCAAGCTCTGTCTCTCTTTAAAATTTTCTGCTGTCATTGTGATTGTTGTCATGATCTGCATCTGAAATTACATTAAAAAATATTTACTAATCTAGAAAATCCAGAAGACTGGTACACAAAACAAACCTTTTGGTAGGTGTGAAGGTGACATGAGAGATTTTTAAAATTCAAACAGTAATTGTAATCAGTTAGTGGTAGTAAACTCTATGCAGTTAGTCTAGGATAGCATGTAAGTAAGCAATTTGAGACTCAGTGCTATTTTGTTTAGCAGAGGTACAGTTGCAACCAAAATTATTCAAACCCCATTGCAAGTCAGGTTTATTGTGAAAATTTACAGACTTTCAGCTGTTTGCAATGAACAAATCAAACTAAAGCAATTGAAATAGCTCAACATAAAGAATGCTTCAAGTGGTTTCCCCAAATTCAACTGAAAATGCAACTTATAATGATTTCTCCAGTCTCAAAATTATTTAACCCCCTGAATAGAATTCCTCACAACAGCACAAATATGCAAAACAGGTGTTGTCTCAAGCACCCCTGATGCAACTAATCAAGGGCTTCATTAGTTGCACGAGGTGTGCTTGAGCTGGAACACATGAAATACCTGAACTGGCTAGGGGTTTGTTGAGTGTCACGTTTGACTAGATGTTAGAAATATGGCTAAGTCAAAAGAATTAGAAAAGAATTAGGTCCAAAAAGTTAAGAGAAGAGATCATTGCCCTTCATAAAACAAGGAACAGGATACAAAAAGATAGCGAAGGCACTGAATGTTCCTAGAGACACCGTTGAAAGCATAGTTCGCAAGTTCAAAGTTAAGGGAACAGTGGTTACACTACCTGGACGGGGCAGAAAAAGGAAGCTATCAATGGCTGCAATCAGATTTCTGAGAAGGCAGGTTGTGAAAAACCCTTTAGTGATTGCAAAAGACCTGCAGCAAGACTTGGTGGCAACAGGCACCGAGGTTTCAGTGAGCACAGTAAGGCACGTACTAAACGCAAAAGGTTTCCATGCCAGAACTCCAAGACGTACACCACTACTGACCCAAAAGCACAAGAAAACCCGGCTCAAATATGCTCAAAATCATATAAATAAGCCACAGACATTTTGGGATTAAGTTCTGTGGAGCGATGAAACTAAACGGGAACTTTTTGGCATGATGGATCAGTGGTATGTCTGGAGGAAGACATACGCTGAAAAGAACACTCTGCCCACAGTCCAGCATGGTGGTGGCTCAGTGATGCTCTAGGGCTGCTTTGCATCCTCTGGCACTCGAAACCTGCAGCGTGTGGAAGGCAAGATGGATTCACTGAAGTGTCAAGAAATCCTAGGAGAAAACATCATTCCGTCTGTGAGCAAGCTGAAGCTTGGGCGTCATTGGGCCTTCCAACAGGACAATGATCCCAAGCATACCTCAAATTCCACCAAGGCATGGTTGCAGAAGAAGTCCTGGAAGATTCTACAGGGCCATCACAGTCACCTGACTTGAACCTCATAGAAAATCTCTGGTGGGATTTGAAGAAGGTGGTTATAGCACGCAAGCCCAAGAATATTACTGAACTGGAGGCCATTGCTCATGAGGAATGGGCTAAGATTCCTCAGGAACGCTGCCAGAAGCTGGTGTTTGGCTATGCATTTCGTTTGCAGCAGGTCATAACAGCAACAGGGTGCTCTACTACTACTAAAGATGCTTGCCATGAAGGGGTTGAATAATTTTGAGAATGGAGAAGTGTTTATAAGTTGCATTTTCAGTTGAATTTGGGGAAACCACTTGAAGCATTCTTTGTGTTGAGCTATTTCAATTGCTTTTGTTTGATTTGTTCATTGCAAACAGCCGAAAGTCTGTAAATTTTGACAATAAACCTGATTTGCAATAGGGGTTGAATAATTTTGATTGCAACTGTAGATGAATTTGTCTATGTTTATTGCTGAACTACTCTTCAGCAACTAAAATAACTATAACTAAAGTAACTAAAATAGCATATACACTATTACTTTAAATGTTGCTTCTTTGAATTTCAAGTTACTAGTATACAAGCACTCTTCAAAATTTCTAATATATATTTGTAAAACAAATTAATGAAACAAAAGAGGAGATTGTTCTTTTCGGTCATGGCCTCTAGTTTGGTAACCCCTGGTTTAGTTAAAGAGTGGACAGTTCCTAAGATTAATTATTTCATAATGTAATAATTACATATTTAATTTTGTCCCCAAATACCCTCTAAAAAATGATGTCATTTTTTGACATCCCCCCACAAACCCCCCATACTACAATCCAAGCAGCGATTCAATGATAAGCAATGCTTGGTCTAGTTTTTAAACGGTTGTCTTTTCATCTGCATCAACAGAAGAAGCTCACCAGGCAGGCAAGGGACTGCTCATTCACTGCCAGGCGGGTGTGTCACGGTCTGCCACTATTGTCATTGCATACCTGATGAAACACACTTGGATGACCATGACAGATGCTTACAAGTTTGTCAAGATGCGAAGGCCTATCATCTCACCCAACCTCAACTTTATGGGCCAGCTCCTTGAGTTTGAAGAAGATCTCAATAATGGCATCACTCCTCGCATACTCACACCCAAGCTTATTGGAGTAGAGACCATTGTATAGATAGGTTGACTAAGAGTTGATTATGAGTGCATTCTCCTCCAAAGTATTTTTCCTTTCATTTTTTTTTTCACCGGAAGACTGTCTATGACTGGGATGCATGCCTCAAAGACGCAAGTTTTTACTTGTTTTTGCTTTAGCATGGATTTTGGAATATGCACGTTGTCTCTAAAGATGCCTGTCAGAAAATATTTGTTTGGTGTGTTAGTTGTTCTTGTACTATTTTTATAACAGAGTTGACCATGATGAGCCTTATGATGAGGCTTCACTGTGCAATACTTTGAGTGAAATGCAATGGAGGTTTAAGCTATCTATATAGTAGGTGATGGTGAACACCTTTGCAGATCTCTGCTGTATGTTCAAGATTCTATGTATTTTTTAAAAAGATTAATATTGTGTTTAGCTGAATGTGAAGCCAATGTCCTTGGCATGAACCTTTATTAGATATATTTTTATTTTTTAAAACATGGAAGGAAATGTTTTTGTCTGTATATCATACCAAATGATTTAACTTGATTATTCTTTGATAAAATCTCAAAGGCTCTGTGTATGTTTGTCTCTGGCACTTCTACTGTGGTTATTCCTGGTGCCAGAAATATGTCCAAATAAGAAATCTATGCTGCATGAACACCCAGTACATAAATATTAATATTCAGCTGTAATCCTCTTTTATTGTTATATGATATTTACCATATACTGTGGTTTTGAATTACACTGTTACCTTACTCAGTGCTGCAAATATCATCTTGGCATCCACTTTTTTTCTTTTCAGCTTGTTTGTATGTGAATGTAGGAGAGCAACCAAAAGGTTATGGTGTGCTTTTACATAATTATCTCTTATTTCTAGTAACATACTAGCACCTTTAGCCATCTGAAATGCACTGAGCTCTAACTGGGTACGTAGCCAAAAATTTAAAGGAGACAGCTTTTTAATTGGTAGTAAATGTGGGTAACTGATTAATGCAACAATATCCATCATTTGCACTTAATTCCATTGCAAAGCTACCAAAGTTTCTTTGGAAACATAAAGCACTGGTGTTAATTGGAGTTATAATACATGTCTCGACTCTATTTTCTTTCCTGTTCTTTAGTGTAAAGTAAGCAAACTGGAAATACTCTGTTTTGAGTGGCACAGCAGCACTGCTTTCTCTACAGTATTATCGTATTCAGCTATTCAAACTAAGGATAAAATGTTTTCTTTGCTATTAAAACCATGGCTTGCAGTCATTCATAATTTGTTTAGTTCATCTAGTTTATAAGTAAGGGGTGATCTGTTTTTTTCGTTATCAAAATGACAGAGGGATATTATAAATAACTTCATAATTCAACTTTAAGCCGACTGCCTGTAATTTTGAAAGCTTTGTCTAGCATTATAGTTATCACTTTACGACATACTTAGGTAATGTCATTAACATTTAGCCACACTTTGAACTTTGTTTTATGTTTTTGTTCAAAACAAAGTTGCATATGCAAGCAGTTACCGTCAGAAGATTTTACAACAGACTTCGAAACTTATAAATACAACTATAATATACAGTAAATAAGATTAACAAACACAAAAATAAGCAGATGCTCCAAAAAGGAGTAACAAACAGTTAACACCATAATAATTGGCACCCTTCAAGAAAAAGGGGGGAAAAAAACCCCAAAACAAATTCAGACGCTGTACTGTTTTATCGTAAGACTATATGAGATAGTTGAGTGTAAAATGAATTTTAAATCATTTTTTAAAATTCATATGCATATTTTGAAAAGCAGAATGTCTTTTGGCACTGCTTTTTTTAAATTTATTTTTTAACCAGATTAGGCCTTAATTCACATTAGATACCAGTGTTTGAAATGTTGTCCTTTAAGAAATTAGTCTGAATGTCCTCACTGCTCACTTAATAAAACTGCAATGTGTAAAATTGTTGCTTGTGTGTATACACTATACCTTACTTTATTTGTTCACTCAATTCATTTGACCTCCTTCATGAAATGATTTATTTATATTGTTACTTCTGTGAAACATTTATGTATGGTCAGATGGTGCAAATGATTGTGCAACTGAAACAAAAGGTAAACCAGTATTTCTGGGATATATATGGATTGTCTATGTGGGTTTGCTGTTTTATATACAGTGTTATACAGTATACAGTTAAGATATTTTAAGAGTGACTCAAAAAGAAACAGCAAAATATGTATTATGTTTGCCTGTCGTCTGATATACCATAGATAATCGTGTCTCTTTCTGTCTATGCATTACACTAGGTGTGATCATTAGTGTGTTTTCGCACTGGCTCAGAAAAAAGGTGCTATATTAATGGAGGCCTTCTAAACCTTATTTGTGATATGTTCTGGTACATTATTTTCTTTCCCCAAGGTTAAAGTTGTTTATATTTCTTATTATTGTTTTTAATAATAATAATAATAACAAATGTTAAATCCTGACATATGATTTGGAAATAAAACAAGAAGAGCAACAAAAACAACAACAAAAAAAAAAAAACATATAATGGACTGTACTGTGATTTTTTTTGTAAAGGTAATATCTGAAAATATCTTTAAGCCTGTAATCTGTCTGGCTGTTCTGTTTTTGTATGGATTGTTATTGCTTGCAAATTTTTTATTACAACTAAAATCCAAGCTAAAAAAAAAAATCTGTGCAGTTACTGAATTATGTCACATTCATAATACTGGCCTATATTTACCCCAGTGCCTGTGGGCCTCTGTGTGCTGGCCCATGCTTACAAAGGTCGAATTCTCTTCATAAGGAACAGACCCCAAAATAAAACTGATGAGATGCCAGCTTCATTATCAGTATCCTGTCAACACTCTGCAGGCCCACAGCACCAGAATAGCCTTGGTCTTAACACTGCTAAAAGCACCTTTGAGAATTGCTTCATAGACATATTAGGCAAGGTAGCAGCAGCCACCACAGAGCAGAAGTCCAGCGAGTCCTTGTCTCACACGCATCTATAGTTAACAACATAATTATTGGCACCCTTCATGGAAAAATTACTATATAATAGTGATATTTTGAGCTTAAACAAATGTAGACACTATATAGCTTTAGAACAACACAATATTTTTCAGTTACACATCTTAAGTGCTATTTATTCTGCAAAAATACACTGGTTTCAGAATTATCTGCACATTCACAATTATTTGGGGAAGCCCTCTCTAGAGAGAATAACAGCACAGCCTATTCCTGTATTGTCTAAAATGGTTGAAGAGACTTGTAGGGATTTTAGACCCTCCTCCATTCTGAACATTATAGGCTTCTTGCAACACTCGTGCACCCATTATTGGGATGACTGGATGTATGTTTGTAGTCATTACCTTTCTTAAATAGTTTTAAGCAGCTATCAGGTTTTTGGGCTTTTTTTTCTGGTGAATTGGGACCTTCCCCAGCAGAATTGCTCATTTGTGTGGAGTTGACATGGTGGCATTTGTGTGGGTTATGGGTTTTTAATGGGCTGGGGTTTGTGTTCCAGTTAGGTAGCCCAAATAGGGCCCATAAAAATTCTCTGTGGGCTCTCTGTGGGACCCATTTGCCTTAGCCCATGTGGGCCCATGCTTGGGCGTAGGTGAGTTACATCCACTTGCCCCAGATGAATCCCATTTATGTCATCTTGTTTGGGCTACCACCCCTTGGCCCCACATATTCCCCTTATTTTGTTTTGGGTGTTGTATTGACTGTACGTTACAGTATGTTACGGCAACATGACAAAACAGAAAACTTGACACAGAATAAAGGAAATTCGAAAATTTTTGAAAATTGATAAAGAATAAACAACAACAATGATAAGCAAAAACAGTAATAATTATAACACCAATAATATCTACTGTAATTGTTGAATACATTTTAAATATAAGAGTTATTTCAATACAATTGCAGAAAAATTAACATTTTAAAATATGCATCAAATAGGGCCACTAAACGGACCTATATAAAGACAAACAAAATTACATCATGTGACGGCTGGGTGTGTGTGCGTTGGTTACCTGGGGAAGAGGTGGCACTAGGATGCACTATGGGAAGAAGGCAAGCCAGTGTGATGCTCTGGGCAATGTTCTGCTGGGAAACCTCGAGTTCTCTCATTCATGTGGATGTTACTTTGACACGTACCACCTACCTAAACATTGTTGCAGACCATGTACACCCCTTCATAGCAATGGTATTCCCTTATGGAGGTGGCCTCTTTCAGCAGGATAAAAAAATGTTCAGGAATGGTTTGAGGAACATGACAAACAGTTCAAGGTGTTGACTTTTGGCCTCCAAATTCCCCAGATCTCAATCCAATTGAGCATCTGTGGGATGTGCTGGACAAACACGTACGATCCATGCAGGCCCCACCTCACAACTTACAGGACTTAAAGGATCTGCTGCTAACATCTTGGTGCCAGATACAACAGCACACCTTCAGAGGTCTTGTGGAGTCCATGCCTCAACATGTCAGAGCTGTTTTGGTGGCATAAGGGGGACCTACACAATTTTAGGCAGGTAGTTTTAATGTTATGGCTGATTGGTGTATGTGCTCCATAATGTTCCAGCACATTTTTGATACAATGCAATTGAGTGGTCAGCCTTCATGTTCTTAGATCTTGGTCAGTAGGTCAGGGTGAAATTTAAGCTTGTATGGACAAACTCACTACTGGAACTTGAACAAATGCATATTCAAAGATCCCTACTTGCAAGCCAATACAGAAAACTCTGAATCATCTAAAATGTGTCTACTATTGGCATCTCAGCTATAGCTTACCTCAAGGCAGTTGACACAGGGGGTTGGGTTGGGAGTATAACCATGTCGTGTTTGTCATGGAAAAATCCAAGTTCACCTTGTCCAGTGATATTGGCAGTTGAAATGGCAGATTTAATCTGCACTGACATCATAATTGTGTTAGGTTACATTCACAACACAAATAGAAGATTTTATGTCTATGTTGCCAACAGAGTTGCTTGAATTAAGAGGTCTACCAACCTAAAACAGTGGCACTACTGTACATTACTGATGACCTGTTTGGAGACCAACAGAAATTCCTTCCTTTATTTCAGTATCAGTTATTTTGGGGAAGCATCGGTCTTAAATATTGAAAACCTTCACCCTCCTTGTTCATTGCTTTCACAAAAGTTTTATCACGAGCCACTGCTGCTCATGCATTGTGGCATCTTCATTAGCTCCCTCTATGCTCCATGTCTCCGGTGACCTTGGTATTGGCAGAATGTCATCGCTCTGGCTTCATGGCTGAAGGCACATTGGGATATTCAGTGGATTTCTTGTTTTTAGCAGAAAAGCCATTGGTAACAGACATTGGTTATGATCCCTCTGTTCTCACCATATCATTGGGATAGCAAATGACAAAGATGCTAGCATTTTGTTCAACAAATGTGAGGCTCTGTCTTCATCACTAATTTTACAACCAAAGCAGAGCTCATTAATAAGTGCAGTCATGGTCCATCTTTATGATTTAAGTCACCAACCATGTTCCTGGAGCTCTACCTTCCTGAAGACTTTAGTCCCAACCAGAATTGTGCCCACCTGACAATCATTGCCGTAAGAAGTTCTTGATCAACTAAAACAGGTGTGTTAGATTTTGGTTGGAGATGAAACCTGCAGGAAGGTACATTTTCAGAAACAGGGTTGGTGAACACTGGTTTAAAGTGTATATTTGCCACAAATGAAACAGAATTTATTGTGGTTGTTGCAACATTGGCGTGACAATTTTGCTAGGGTGATATTGATCCCCCCCCTTGCAATTTTTCCTTTTAAAATAATATGACTGAAAATACACTTATTTCTGAATCATAAAACAATGCAAAACAATGTGCATTTTTTGTCTGAATAAAACTAAATAAATCTAAAACAAACAACTAAAACTAAATAAACAATGTACTACAGGTTCATCATATCTTAAAAATAAATAAATAAATGTGTAGGATGTTGATTGTAAATATAATATTGATTGAATAAACAAAGTCTCTGACCTTGCGAAAATGATTGCTTAAAATATAACAAGCTCTGTAGTACTGCCTGAGGTCTCATTTTAACTGGAATTAGGGGTCCAAAGTCAGCTAAAATGTCTGAAATTTTCTGACATTTTCTGAAAGAGTTCTGAAATTTTCTGCTGTAGCTCTAATAATTATAAAAACAAACAAACAAACAAAAAAACTGATGGTAAATATCACACCCATATGTACTTCTTTCCCAAACTCTTGCCACAAAGTCTGAAGTACACAGTTGTATAGAATGTGTTTGCATGCTGTAGCATTACAATTTCTCTTCACTGGAACCAAGAGGCCCAAACCTGTTCCAGCATGATGATGCCCCTGTGCACAAAGCGAGCTCCATGAAGACATGGTGTGTTAAGGTTGGGAAAAGGTGGAAGAAGAACTCGAGTGTCCTGCACAGAGCCCTGACCTCAACCCCACTGAACACCTTTGGGATGAACTGGAACTGGAGCCTCCTCACCCGACATCAGTGCCTGACCTCAGCCTCACTAATGCTCTTGTAGCTGAATTCCCAAATTCCCACAGCCACGCTCCAAAATCTAGTGGAAAGCCTTCTCAGAAGAGTGGAGCTTATTATAACAGCAAAAGGGGGAATAAATCTGGAATGGGATGTTCAACAACCACTCAGATATTAAACTGCAGAATTCCTTCACAAAATGCATAAAGGTTGGCAGGTCTGGTAATAGAAGGATTTTTTATTTTTTTAAATTTGTTGTTTAACAAAGATAATTGTTGATATGGTGAAGTTTTTCTTATGAGATGTTTATTTAGCATTTATGAATCTCCAGTTTCCAGTGTCACAGCATTAACTTTTTAATTTTATTAAGTAATTATAAATGTTTAAAAGATTGGTGTTCATTAATAAAAAATAAATTTAAAAAATATATATTGTTGGCAAATTGCTGTGGTATTAAGAGGAGTAACACACTTTGGACCTTGCTATTATACAAAAATAATCCACTTATTATTGGGTGGTAATAGTAACTCCACTTTAACTCAGGCTGTATCACACCAGCATGGATTACTTTCGTATAACATGAGATGTGTTAAGACACCCATGGCCTTTGGAAAAACATTATGTAGTTGATGGTTGAGCCATTTGGTCTAAAGCCAAAGTATAACATTTGGCACAAAACCAAATAGCCTACAGCCCAGCACCCAGGTAACACCATTCCTGTGATGAAGCACAGTGGTGGTAGCATCATGCTCTGGCGTTGCTTTTCAGCAGAAGGACAATGCACAGGACAAAAACTACAAAGGAATGGCTTGAAAAAAAAAAAAAAAAACCTGACAGTTTGTTTTGAAATGGCTGAGTCAAAAACCAGACTTAAAACCAATTTAAAATCTGCGGCATGACCTGAAAATTGCTGCCCACCAACATTTTCCATCTACTTTGGCAGAGCTGGAGAAAATTTGCATTGAGTAATAGAAGAAAATGCCAGAATACACAATGTGGAAAGCTCATAGACACACTCAAAACAACTCAAATCTGTAATTGATACAAAAGGACAATTCACACAGGTTTTTTTTTTAGGAAGTTTGAAGCAGTTTTTAGATTTTTTTATTTACAAATAATTCAGAGGACATCTAAATACTTTATTTAATTTTATTCCTGTAGAGTCAGTTCAAAAGAATCAGGAAAATAAACCCATTTCAATATGTTTAAATTTGCAATAAAGTAAAAAGGTAATCAATCACTAGGGGTGAATACTTTCTGGAGGCTCCAAATATCAATGTTACAGTGATGTATAATATACAGTGATGTGTGTTAGGTAAAACAAAGTATTTAATTCGCACTGCTCTACAAGAAATAAAACATCCAGACATGTAACCAGTAAATGTTCAAACTTAAGACTGTTGGGTAATGAGTTAAATATCAGTAAACCCTCACAGACTGCAAAAAACTGTAACCAAACACTGAGCATAAAGTACAATTAAGCAAAACATTTCCCATGTATAAATGTATAAACTCCATAAATGCACACAATTTAGTTTAGATATAGTTTGTGAGGTACATCTGATTCCACTGATTCAAACTTTCATCCTTTCCTCTAAATATGGATTAATGGGCAATTCTGGACCCAGTTTTCCAGAAACATCGTGCTCCTGGAGTACTGTAAATGCAGCATCTATGATCATTTCTGTTTACGCTATAAATTGCACATCCTCCGATGTGTATAATATCATTATCTGCCTCATTATCTTCTTTAGCTATTTGTCATCATTAAATGCAGGACCCAGTGATGTAACAAACAATAGAACATTAAGGTACGCATTACATTTTAGGGATACATGAGCAGAATTCAAAAGGTTTCAGGCTCATGTATCCCTTTAATGCGTTATGTTGCTGAAGCCAGCAATGAAACCACTACAATGCTCATTTTAAAGCCTAGTTACTTCAACACATATGGATTGGGCCAGTGCACCCCACCATGTTTAGTTTCTATGTAATTTTAAGCATCAAAAGAACTACAAGGAATACAATAAGTAATCTGCTTTGCTTAAGTATTTTGCTCATCATTTCTCACACCGGACATGGAAAGAATCACTTTGCGTAAATATCGCCTTTGCTTTATTTTGTTGTGTTACTTTTGATGCTTTGTTTGCCTCTGGCTTGTTTGTGGATCCAAATCAAGCTCATACATGGACTAATTTGTGGCTATGTGTGGCAAAATGGTTATCCATTTGCGTCGCGTTCGGTAGCAACGTCTAAAAATACAGTTAAATATACAGTGGATATAAAAATTCTACACACCCCTGTGTGTCCAGAGTACACACGAACCATTCGTCACTACAGTGCTGAAGTCTGGGTCTTTCAGGATGCCTGTACATGCCTGCATAATCTCAACAGAAATGGTTTCTGTGTAATCCTGGACACTCCCTCCACCATTTTATAAACAATATTTTTCACAGTGCTGCCATTTGCATTTGGAGTGACAGCTCACAATTATTAAATACATTACAAATACAAATACATTTAAATAATCGTTCAGGAATTTCAACTTGAAAATGGCAGTAAAGAAAAAGACATTTTCTCAAACCCCTTTCCTTTTGAATCATATTTTAGAATACATTTCCTTTTAAATTCAAACCACACTGTTGTTTCACATACGCTCACTCACTCACAAAAAACCAAAACAAAAAAACAATTAATTAAAACATTTAAGGCTGATTTTCTCTAACACTCAATTAAAAGTCATACCCTGTAAAACATCATTCAAACTCTCAAAATTCAAGCATGTGAAACAGATTGTTAAAGATTCATAAACAGTTCATTGAATGAATCAAAGTTCATTCATTCACTGAAGATCATCTCAAATCAAACAGGCCATTACATCCTTCAAGGAATTAAATTAACCATCAGCATGATTCTGCTTTTAATACTTGCGGAAAGAGACCTGAAACTAACCTTACCTTACACAACCTTACACAAGCAAAAGCACACAGGCAAAGCTGCAGTAAAAAAAAAAAAAAAAAAAAAAGGGCACGTGGCAGCAAATCAGCAGCAGCTTTTGCCAAAGTCACACAAACTCACTTTTTCTTTTCTTTTTTTTTTTAAACTAAGACTTAGTAGTCCATCCCTTCTTCACTTTCATACCAGTCTGAAGGAGCATCTGTTCCAAAATAACGGTCCCCGAAGTTTCCTGTAAAAGACCAGCATTCGATCAACGACAACATGCCAACATATGCTGATTATCATTGAAAGAAATGTTTCAAACCAAAGGTCTCCATTCTCTTACTTTTCATTTTTAAATTAACTAAGAGATTTTTTTTAATTCATTCATTCATTCATGTCCCAGCTTCAAAGGTTGCTAGTGTTAGAGGTCAGAGTCAAACATTGTACCCATGTTCCCAAAACAGCTGCAAATTAAAGGCGCACTACATGGCTGAGAAAACCCCTTCACTACACCTCAGTCTGAAATCGGCAAGCACCCAGCGGAGCCAGATAATTATCCTGTAGTAATAGATAGGAAAAAAAAACTTAACGACAACACACAGTTAAACAAGACACAGAATTACCCTACATTCACACTTGCGCTGAGCAATCGCTTTGTTGTGGCACAAGTGCGGGGTGTGTATCTACAGCTCAGCATACTGTACTACAGTATACGATTTGTCCTTAAAATGTTCTTAAAATTAATTGGAATATTTTAATAAAATGAAAAAGTTGGTTGTTTGATGTACACGCTACACGCCAGGCGTATTCTTATTAGCTATTAGCCACACAAGCTAACTGTACTAGCTATAAACACTCTCCAGAGACACCAACGATCTTTTCAATTTTCTTCAGAGCTTCATTTTTCTTCGTAATGCCTCTATACACATACACTGAAAGATTGTATATAACAAGAGAAGACGAAACCAGACGTTTTATATTTGTATTCCTTTTTCTTTCAAGTCAGGCAGGACATAGGAAGTAATTTCAGGTAGGAACTAAAACTGTGAAGGGGAATGAAAAAAAAAAAATGTTGTACTACAGGCGCCATATGATTGGTTTGAGACAATCATTTGGATTTGGCACTTTACTGCGTTACCTAATCACTAATGTGAACATACGTTTAGCAACATTGCTCCTGGACATGTATGTAAAGGCAATCTGTATAAAGCTTTTGGCTAGCAATGCTAACATGCTAGTTAGCGATGTGAAGAGCTTATTAGAAAGAATAAAGGATAGCGACTGCTTTTGTGAACATCCTCAGAAATCAGTAAGAACTGAATTTCGTGTGTTTATAGTGTTATAACTCGGCTTTCAAGTAGATGAACAGTCGCGTATGCTTAAAACTGATGTCATGACTGATTTTTCTAATGCTAACTCTAATTGAGTTTTGTGTACATGGGCACTAGAAGTAAATAAACAATCAATCAAACCATATTTATCTGTTAGAGACCTAATCTTGACAATTTCTTTGGCAAATCTTGCCTGACAACATTCTGGTCACTAGCACAAACCCGAACCCCTTCTCATGTGAAATAATCCTTTACTCAAGCAGACTAGCTTACCAATGCCTGGGATGATGTGAAACTCATCATTGACCTTCTTGTCCACGGCTGTGGTGATGATGCGCACCTTGGGAAAGGCATAGGCTACGGAGTGAACACCCATCTCAGCCATCAGCAGAGACAGCAGAAAGATCTTATCCTCCTCAACATCATGGTCCTGAAACCAAGGCACATTGTGATAATGCTCTGGTCCCTGCTTATCAAATACAGACACTGTGAACTGCAGGAATGCACAGATGGCCTATGATATTTTGCTGTTTAATTTAAGTAACTGTTCTGTACTTTAATGAAATTACTGCACCTTTTACTCTGTAGATATGGCATATTAATATTCAAATCAGCTATTGTGTTCAGCAGTGAATTTATCTGTGATGTCGCCCTCCACAGTAGTGGTTAATGGCTGACATGAAAGCAGACACTCAGGGCTTTAAGAATGTTATAAATGTTTAAATGTTATCATTTTATTGTGGCATATACAGTATACAATGTTTTACTATCAAAAAAGCTTTAGTTGTGCTCTCCGTTTTATCTCTGTACCAATGTTATTGTGGAGAGGTGTGAATTATTTGCCCAGCAGGGGGCTCACACTCCTCTCCTTTCCCATCGCCCTGTTCACCAGCAGCTAAACAGCGTCACAATACTCTACACACAGAAACCCAACAGCGTCCTGACTAATCTTATAACAGACTTGCGGTGAGAAAATAATTCATTTGTTTATATTGATTGAAAATGTCTGATAAGTCGATTTCCATTCTGCCAGCAAAATGGAATGCCAGTGTACTGGGAGAGAGGGTTAAAATGTAAACACTGATGTTGTGAAATGCTATATCATATAAATGATAATGATAAAATATGTAATTGGCACCAGATTATAAAAACTACTCAAGCCACATACGAGTAAAACTCGAACAGCCATGAGAGCAGCTGCGCCTGTGGACACGGTGCTGTCCATCAGAATCACGTAGTCCTCACTGATGTCCTTCGGCAAGCGCAGGTAGTGGAGCTGGGAAGCAAATCAGATCAAATGATCAATTATGCACAAACATTTTAAACATTTTCACTTCTGTCATGTATCCTAAAACATGGAGAACTCAGGAACTACCAAGAATGCATCAAATACCATTAAAATATACTTTAGACAGGAAGCTACTGAAGAAAAACCATCGACCTTGCTGTGACATTGACCCTGTTTGGACCAAATTTCAAAATCTAATCAGTTCATCTGCTGTTTAAAATGATATTTCCCTATAAATCCTACAAACATTCAACCACTTGTTCTTGAGATATTGCACTTACGAGAATCTCGGACGGACAGAAGAAGGAAGACGTATTTATTGGTCACGTATACATTACAGGGAAGCTGGTTGGGAAGTGGTCAGAGAGCAGGGTCGGTCATGACACGGCACCCCTGGAGCATATAGGGTTAAAGGGATAGTTCACCCAAAAAATTAAAATACTGTCATCAATTACTCACCCTCATGTTGTTGCAAACCCGCAAGACTTTCGTTCATCTTTGGAACGCAACTTAAGTCATTTTTAATGAAACCTGGGAGATTTCTGTCCCTCCATTTACAGTCCAGTAACAAAACTGTCAAGCTCCAGAAAGTTCATAAAGGCATCGTAAAAGTAATCCATGTGACTCCGGTGGTATCATCCCAATTTTATTAAGCAATACGAATGTGTGCACTCTGTGTGCACAAAAAAACTCAAATGAAGTCTTTATTTACAAAATATCTTCACTTCCGCATACAGGTGCATCTCAATAAATTAGAATGTTGTGGAAAAGTTCATTTATTTCAGTAATTCAACTCAAATTGTGAAACTTGCGTATTAAATAAATTCAATGCACACAGACTGAAGTAGTTTAAGTCTTTGGTTCTTTTAATTGTGATGATTTTGGTTCACATTTAACAAAAACCCACCAATTCACTATCTCAACAAATTAGAATATGGTGACATGCCAATCAGCTAATCAACTCAAAACACCTGCAAAGGTTTCCTGAGCCTTCAAAATGGTCTCTCAGTTTGGTTCACTAGGTAAGCCACAAACATTCATTGCCAAAGAATCTGGCTGTTCACAGAGTACTGTATCCAAGCATGTTAACAGAAAGTTGAGTGGAAGGAAAAAGTGTGGAAGAAAAAGATGCACAACCAACCAAGAGAACCGCAGCCTTATGAGGATTGTCAAGCAAAATCGATTCAAGAATTTGAGTGAACTTCACAAGGAATGGACTGAGGCTGGGGTCAAGGCATCAAGAGCCACCACACACAGACGTGCCAAGGAATTTGGCTACAGTTGTCGTATTCCTCTTGTTAAGCCACTCCTGAACCACAGACAACGTCAGAGGCGTCTTACCTGGGCTAACGAAAAGAAGAACTGGACTGTTGCCCAGTGGTCCAAAGTCCTCTTTTCAGATGAGAGCAAGTTTTGTATTTCATTTGGAAACCAAGGTCCTAGAGACGGGAGGAAGGGTGGAGAAGCTCATAGCCGAAGTTGCCTGAAGTCCAGTGTTAAGTTTCCACAGTCTGTGATGATTTGGGGTGCAATGTCATCTGCTGGTGTTGGTCCATTGTGTTTTTTGAAAACCAAAGTCACTGCACCCGTTTACCAAGAAATTTTGGAGCACTTCATGCTTCCTTCTGCTGACCAGCTTTTTGAAGATGCTGATTTAATTTTCCAGCAGGATTTGGCACCTGCCCACTCTGCCAAAAGCACCAAAAGTTGGTTAAATGACCATGGTGTTGGTGTGCTTGACTGGCCAGCAAACTCACCAGACCTGAACCCCATAGAGAATCTATGGGGTATTGTCAAGAGGAAAATGAGAAACAAGAGACCAAAAAATGCAGATGAGCTGAAGGCCACTGTCAAAGAAACCTGGGCTTCCATACCACCTCAGCAGTGCCACAAACTGATCACCTCCATGCCACGCCAAATGAAAGTGAAAGTGACATGTGAAGGCCAATGTATGGTAACCCATACTTGGAATTTGTCCTCTGCATTTAACCCATCCAAGTTAGTGTACACACATTAGGAGTTGTGAGTAGTGAACACACACACTACAAACCATGAACACACCTGGAACAGTGGGCAGCCATTTTTGCTGCGGCGCCCGGGGAGCAGTTGAGAGTTAAGGGCCTTGCTCAAGTGCCCAACAGTGCCAGCTTGGTGGTGCTGGGATTTAAACTCACGACCTTTCGATCGGTAGCCCAACTTCTTCCAACCACTGAGCTACCACCGCCCCTTGAATTGAGGCAGTAATTAAAGCAAAAGGAGCCCCTACCAAGTATTGAGTACATGTACAGTAAATGAACATACTTTCCAGAAGGCCAACAATTCACTAAAAATGTTTTTTTTTTATTGGTCTTATGAAGTATTCTAATTTGTTGAGATAGTGAATTGGTGGGTTTTTGTTAAATGTGAGCCAAAATCATCACAATTAAAAGAACCAAAGACTTAAACTACTTCAGTCTGTGTGCACTGAATTTATTTAATACACGAGTTTCAGAATTTGAGTTGAATTACTGAAATAAATGACCTTTTCCACGACATTCTAATTTATTGAGATGCACCTATAGATCTCCCATGCACGTTCATGAGAGAACCACGACGCAGGTGTGTTGTTGACGTGAGAGCGGACAAAAAAATGCAAGTCCTCCTCTATGTCGAAATCTGCAGACACAGATTGTTCTAAGAATGTTCTATGTGACTCAGTTTGTGTACAGTGTCCCTCTTCCTCTGCTGTAAACACTGCAGCGCTTCCGGGTCCCGTTGTATCACGAGAGCGGGCGTCAACACAACACACATGTCGTGTTTCTGTCGTGAAATGGAGGGACAGAAATCTCCCAGGTTTCATTAAAAATGACTTCATTTGTGTTCCGAAGATGAACGAAAGTCTTATGGGTTTGCAATGACATGAGGGTGATTAATTGATGACAGAATTTCCATTCTTGGGTGAACTATCCCTTTAAGGGCTTTGCTCAAAGACCCAACAGTGGCAGCTTGGAGGTGTTGGGGCTTGAACACTCGACCTTCTGATCAGTAACCCAGAGCTTTAACTGTTGAGCTACAATTGTGCCAGATATATTAATAAATAGAGCAAGGGTCAAATTATTATATTACTAGTTCCAAATCAAACTTTCAGTCCTAAGACTTTCTTTTAGTATATTTCCCACCATTTTGCATTACGATAAATGAGTTTTATGGGAGTTAATTACTATTCATCAGGTCACTGAGGATCGATGATGTCATTGATGGAAGAGGATTCATTCGGTTGCATCCAAAATTTAACTGTCACAGGCACAACCTATATCTATGTTTCTGCATCGTTTGATGATATATGGCACAGATTCCCGATGTCCTTGTGAGGATTTAGGATTAAAAATGGCACTTGAAAGTAGAGGTGCGCATCAGGACCAGGATCCCGCAGGCAGGAGAGGACAGGCACAAGGCACAAGAAGCTTGTAGGATGAAGAAAGGCCATGTAGATAGCTCACTGGAGGTTATCATTTGAGAAGCGACTTTATTCAATCTAACAGCCAAATTCATATCTGAAACAGCAGTGTAGGTCGCATGTCCGCCACAATGTGCACAAGGTTTTGTGTTTGAATCAAGCTGAACACCCACTATGGTGTAATTCCACAAACTGGCCAGTATAAATGTGCTACCAGCTCAAATTCATTAACTGATAAACAAAAGAGTGCTTATTGTCATTGCACAGGCAACAAGATTTTGTTGTTTCTATCACAGTTGAGCAAACCTACAAAATCAACCACTGTATTTGCCTTCAAAGATCTGGCTGTGGGATTGTAGGTGTTCTGCGCACTTTAAGACTGCGTTATACCTTCATTATTACCCATCACATGCATGAAACTATTTACAACTAAATTTATTTGCATGGCAATGATTTTCAAGTATTTAACAACATGAACGCAGTGTGGATCAGAAGCACAAATTATTCCTAGTGCTGGCTTTGTAATGGCTTGTAGCTACCAATTAGTAGGATATTAAAAACACTAGCTATATTTCCATTGCAGTTGGTGGATACAATCGCATGGCATTTATTTAGAGCCAAATCCACAGCCCTCAACCTACGACTGAGGCAGAAAGAGATAGAGATGTTTTTTAAAATTATTATTATTTATCTGGCTACTACAGAGAGATAAAGTCAAAATGAGTAAAAAGGCAAACTGACAAAAAGGATATTGCAATATGAGGCTTTGCAAGTAAGACTGTAAATACACCGTAGACTGGAAATAAGCAATTTAACTGAATGATTAATAGACTGTGCAATAAAACTAAGTACCTCAGGCTCCCCAGTGTCATGGTTTGTCTGGATAAGAATTTTTCCCAGTCGAATATCTTTACACACTGCCATCAAGGCCTGCTCCATTGTCTCCCCTGCACGCAGAATGGACACTCCAGTAATCTACACACACACACACACACACACACAATACCTGTAACCACAGAGAGATTTACAACCTCATAAATAAACAATTTTTCTGCAGTCACCTGAGCAGAGCCTCAATAAAAATCTAATACTAATATCCTGAATGAGGACTACGGCAACCTCAACAAACAGATACAGCAATAAATAAAAACCACTAAGCCAGATGTATTCAAACTCTTTCCACAGGAGTCCCACTTCGCAGTTTTTTTGACAACTCGCACCCCCCCTTAACACCCTAAGTTAAAAAAAAAAAAAAAAAAGACCCATATCAAATTATTGCCTTATATAAAATAAACAGATTTATGAAATTAAATAAAACATAAAACAAAACAGTAAGAAGTATAACGGCACATTTTTTATATAACCCTTTACCAAATTGCTTTGTCGAACAGTCTAATGTCCCTCCTGAAACTATGAATGGTTTCTGACTGTCACAGGAAAGCAAAGCAAACAAAAAGTGATTTAATATCACTGTCCAATTATAATTATCATCAAAACTATTTAAGTGTTAGATTTGAAACTTTGCTGTAGGTCTATTTAATGTCCCCCCCATTAAAGTCTTTCAGCCTTTTTTTTTTCTATTTCAGTGACGTCGCTAATAAAATATATAGTTGTGTGATGTTGTTATATACTTATTTAATGAGAGTTAATTTGGACACACACTGATAGGAATTTTTTCACGTTAATGAACTAAAAAAAAAAAAAAAAAATCCATTTTCCGTAACAGAAAGCAAGGGGCTGTCTCAGCTCTTCTTCTAAATGGAGTGCTCAAAAAATAGAGGTCAACCGATTGATCGGTTTTGCTGATTAATTGGCACCGATTGCCGGAACTATCGGTTATCGGCACAAATTCACACCGATAGTTTTTTCAGTTGTGGAAGCGGCTGAAAAGGGTCTGCTGTCAGTACGAGAGCGGCCTCTAGAGGCAAAATATAAACTATCACTGACAAATTTTGTAGTGTTATTTGAAGTGTTTTTTGATTCGTTTTGGATGTCTCTATTTACTTTAATATTTATTAATAGTTAATATTTATAGATTTATTTCATTTAAAAAAAGTACAGTACATTTTCATGGTACAGTCAGTACTGTTTATTTTTGTAATAAGGATCAGCAATATTTTACTAGTGTTATGTCTTCATTCAGTATCAGTTTATCGGTTATCAGCAGGTAGGTACTGCCCAACTTAAGTTATCGGTATCGGTAAAATCCACTATAGGTCCACCTCTACTCAAAACACCTGCACAACTGTTAATGTCGGTTGGCGAATCTGATGTTATTACTAGAGGAGAAAAAAAGAGAAAACAGCGTTCCGCTTTTTGAAAACGTGAAGCAAAATGTGTCATTTAAAGATTTCTTTTTTGTTATTTTCCATCTCACCTGTAATTCAGATCAGTAATTCACAGTTTGAATACCTCTGCTATAAGCTCATAGATCTGTGAATCTGTGATCCAAACTAAAAGCTATACATTTTAACAGCAGAACAGAACATTCTTGGAACTAAATTGTCTGAAAAAATTAAAGGTCTGAAATAATGACTAACCCTTTTCCCACTGAGTCTTTTCCCCTCATATATTGTCCCTTGGGGTGTTTCAACGGACACTGGCTGTGGCGAAGACAGGAAAAAACAGAAGTTAGCAAGCAATGCAAATTGTGTAAATCTGTAGTGCAAATGCCAGTTCCCATGAAAGGTACTTCTGGTACTGTCTGGTCTAATCCTAATAAAAACAGAGCAAAGTAGTGCTTTAAAGTTGATGACCTTAATTCACAACAATTGCCTAAATTTAGGACTGTTTTAGCATAACTGACACCATTTCTTTTAAAATCACTAACCTTCAGTGGTAAGAAGGAGAGGGCATGCTCAATGAGGAGCCTCATCAATCTCTTCGAATAGAAAATAAACTCATCTCGGTTAGTATCCTTGTTCCTGCAGTTTTACATATCAGAGAGAGAGATTCAGTGGAAGATGGAAAACGTAATACGGACAACAGCTGAAAGCAGAAAGCACAGCAGCCTACGGGAATTAAATCAACAGGAACAAAATGTAGTGTTTGTGTTCATCGTACCTGATGATGGTGTGCATTCCCCGCACCTGTGGTGTGCTTTCCAGCACGCTGAGGGTTTTGGGTAAAGGCTGACCCTGATGTGCAGAAGCCAAGGCAGATCTAAGCAGCACAACCAGAATTTAAATCAGTTCGTAAGCGCACACACACACACGCACACACACACAAATACCACACACATAAAAAAAATCATGTCAAGCCAGGAAAAAAAAAAAGAACAATAGAGAACTATTGTGCCTTTTTTCCCCCCTGTATGAATGTAAGACATCAGAAAAACCAGGCATCAAGGTTATAGGGCAATTTTAAGATGTTAAAGAAGACCACAAAGGAACTGACAACAACAATGTTTTCCAAAACCACTAACAGGACTATAATCTGATAAAAAAAACATGAATGATATTTTAGCATGGCCACTGCAAAATGCATGTTCCTTTTAGAAAGACATTATTTTCAGGCGTCATTTGCGTCTTCCTGGACGTTACCATAATCCAAACTGGGACGCGAACAAGTGCTTGTGAGTAAACATGTTACATAAGGTGCCCAAGATGAGAAGCCCAAATGTGATGGAATGGAAAATATCCTTTATATATTCACTATATTTAATGGGCCATTTATTTTGTTTCCAAATTAACTGTATTGTTTAATTACTCATTTGCTGTAGTAATGTTAAAGTAAGCTCTAGTTATGTTATTCTGTACAATCCCTTCTTTTTTATGTACCAGAGAAATTAAATGAGTAAACTTTAAGGCATCCATTCTACAGTCAATTCATAGTTTCGGTCACATGTTGTTGTCAGCACTGATAATCATTGTGATATCTTGGTAAAGAAAACTTGTGCTTGTGTTAGTTGGCCATACACAAGAAAGTAAGGCAAACAAGTGCAACATTCAAGCACCAGGTTATTGTGGTCATTAGGTGACTTAAAAAAACAAATCATTTGAAAAGTGAAGATGAAAAGAAATTCAAAGAGAGTTCAGAGATGCTCCACAACAAACAAAATGACAGAAGTATAGACATAGAAAAAAAGTGGGATGCCAGAGTTTATCCTCACATATCCCAGCGAAGTTTCCTCTGAAGAAGATGACAACAGATTTATTGTGATAAACAGAGACAGAGAGAAAAAAGAGAGAAAGAGAGGGAAAGAGAACACAACCCCATTAAAGCTCAAAGTCAATTTAGGCAGAAACAGGAACTGCAGTTTGTGTGTGTGTGTTTGTGTGTGTGTGTGTGTGTTTTCGGATCGGGATTTTAAGGTTCAGGTGATGTTTCAGTGGTTCTGAAATACACTTGTATTCCTTCTTTATCTTATGGGAACCAAATGATAAAAGAACCAAAAGTCAGTACTGTAAACTTACTAATTTATGATGAGATATTTACTAATGGGTTAAACCAAACCACTGAATCATTCCCCTCACCCACATTAATCACAGCCACTGAAGTGCCACAGTGAGGAAAGAGACAAAAGGATGTACAAAACATGGTCTGACTCTTCATAACTTAGGCATATGTATTCCCACGAATTAAGGATTTGCTTAAAGTCAAAGCCAATTAAATGGAAGTAGACATCCATACACACGTCTTTTAGTCTCTTTTGTCTCTACAGGTTTGTGGCAGAAAACTGGAGAGGAAGCAAGAGAGGCAGAAGAGGGAATCAGGTAGAGGGAGGCAGGGAGGGAGAAGAACAGAAGAGGGAACCGGGTAGAGAGAGGGAGGGAGAAGAACAGAAGAGGGAACTGGGTAGAGAGAGGGAGGGAGGGAGAACAGAAGAGGGAACCAGGTAGAGAGAGGGAGGGAGATGGGCAGATTGTTGGGATTGACAGCCATACCTCACTGTGATTTCACGCTGTGGTAAGTTAGAGTGCATTCAGGCGAGGGGGGTTTCACGAGTGTTTCATTACAAATGCACATTGTGAAGGAGAGAAATGAAAACAGAAAGATAAACAACTCATGAAATCAAAACATCTAATGGAAAAAAAGCCATTCCAACACTCAGCTCTCCATCACATGGTATAAAATGAAGCTACTTTCTCTTTTACACCACAGTTTTTAAGTGTAAACCAGTTTAATGTTGTATAGATTTCTACCGTTCTCAGATGGCAATGCTATCAATTCTTTCTTCTATGAATAAGTCTTTATGGAGGCACCTGGATCATAAAATCAGAATTATTTCAAAATAAAATAATCTAAAAACTTCTCTAAAAAAGTCTTTAAAAACTAATTCTGATAACATCTATACTTAAATTTTATGTAATACAGGAAAAAAGAAAATCCTTGGGGGGTGAATTCTTTTTGGAGGCACTGTATAGGTCGCAGTCTGAGGGGCATTTGCTGCATTTTTTTTTGTAAGGAATTGAACTGAAAACAAATCAACTAAATTCTTGCATACACATTAATAAAGACATAAGTAAAGACATTTTATTATTTATTTTTTTATTTTTATACATATTTTCCCTTGGGTGAAGAACTGCTAAATGGTCTGAGCATTGCTAGTTGACATTTATTTGACTGGCATTCTTGTGATAATCCTTGATATTGCTTATTATTATTTCTTATCGCAATAGAAACTACAGAAAACATCGGGCCTCATTTATCAAAACGGATACAAGCCGATTTACTTGTAAATAGTTCGCAGGAACACTTACACAAGAAATTTAGTATTCATACCATAGATTTTGAAAAACCTTTGTATCCTACTCATGCTCGTGCGTAAATTTACGCATAAGAAAACTGACTATTGTGAAACCTTGACTGGTCGGCTTTAAATGACATTAGTTGTATGGATTATTGCAATCTGTTTTTGCACAAACAGATTAGTCGGTTAGAAATTAATCACATTGATCCATAAATGAAAACAAATAAGACAACTCATTCAATTACGAAGACATGGTTAAAATTAACTTTCACTTCTGTCTCTGAGAAAGTCTTTTTTGCCGTTTAGTCGTCAGTTTAGTGCTGTGAACTTTGCCTTTTATGGAGTTTTGTGGGTGTCACCAAATGCAAATCATCTGTACCATGCACACATTTGGTATTTTACAGGTGATTGGCATTCATCAATATGACTGAAAAGTATGCAAAGAAAATCAGTGTTTTGGAAATTTTACGTTCGGTTTGGTTTACGCAAACATTTACGCAAAAAAGTTTGATAAATGAGGCCCATTATGTTTATAACTGAATTTGGTTTTTGAAAGTGTAATAATGATAAGTATTCTTTTTATGTTAGACTGCTTTTTTTTTTTTTTTTGTATTGGTATTATAAATTGAATGGGTATGTCTGTAGCTCTAGTATACTTGAATGCTCAAGAGGGAGGATTAGTGTTTAGTGAACCAAGTTAGGTGGAAGAAAGTCAGCGTTGGTTATGGTGAATTGGATCTGAAAGATGAATTAGGGGCCATCCAGAGATTATTTGCATTGTAAACTCGTACTGGGGGGTGAGGGTGTATAAATCCATTATACAAATCCAGCTTTAAGAGACCACCTCTGAAACATGAGGATAGGACGTAAATGCTGCATTATGTTTTTTTCAAACCTTAAATGACAAGCTGAAACAGACCAAAAGCCAATAAACGATCAGCTATGCTAGTCAGATTCATAACAGATTTTGTCTTATCAGCTTAGCTCAGCTACACCAACTGTTCTGTCCTCTGCCAGTGCGGTCTCTCACACTCCATGAAAGACTGGTAGGGGTGGTGGCACAGATTTGCTTTGTTCATGGAGATGATGCTTCACAGCTCTTGCGCCTCTTGTCTCATCAACATCTCATTCTTTGAATTCCACACTGTTACTGTTACCTCTCCGGTCATATTATTATCATGTATCACCCTCCTGGCCCCCTAGAAAACTTCATGGAATAACTCAATTGAAGGACATCCATGTTTCTGCACAGATCTCAGCATGTCTGAAAGAGACATATGATGGATAACAGCTCATCAGCTGACAGCAAGACTGAGCTGCTTTACATTTCTGAAGATGCACCCCCATGTGAAGATCTTGTTATCCCCCTGGACAACTCTCAGATCTCACCATCAGTCTCTGTACACAACCTTGAAGTAGGTCTGCACAACCAACTATCCTCCCTGCCACACATTGCTAACCTGACAATCCACAGAATCCACTCGGGTGCTTCTTCAGTGTCTTGGAACTTTGAGATTGGACTATTGCAACTCATCTGACCCTGCCAACTGATCCAGAATGTAGCTGCACAGCTTGTTGTCTCCAACAAGTTTTCAAACAACGTTAAATGTTAAAAATGAAACCAAATCAAATCCTTAAAAATGTTTACTCTGTGACCATAGCTTGGGTTTAATATACACACACATGCAACAAATGTCAGTACATCTCTAGCTGGGACAGTGATATGCAAAAAACAACAACAACAACATTCTGAGTGAGGTCAAGGTCTTTTTAGCCCTGAAAAAAAAAAAAAGCGGGGAGCGTTTCTATTTTTATTCATTTCTGTTTCACTAAGGAAAATGACTGTACAAGAAGCACTTGAGTCAATTTTACAGCATGAAGAGGATGGAGAATCGGGAGCTGAAAGTTTTTTTTCACAGATGAAATACAATCAGGAAGGTCTAGACTGAGCTGAGGGTTTGCAAGTAAATTTATTAGTTCTATAATACTTCTAATAGTGCTATAATATCATACTCATTTGATTTATTTTTCTAAATAGTTTAGTTTAATTGTATAATGTATTTTGTATGATAATACAAAGCATCTGTACAGACAGTGTGTACCAGAGGTCAACCGATTGATCGGTGTTACCAATTGATTAATCGGCACCAATAAACGATTGCTGGAACTATGGGGTATCGGCAAAAATCCACACCGATAGTTTGTCCCAGTTGCGTTCGCTGCGGGAGCGGCGAAGGGTCCACGGTCATTATACAGTACGAGAGCGGCCTCTAGAGGCAAAATAAAAACTATCACTGACAAATTTTGTTTGTTTTTGGTTCAGTTTGGATGCAAACCTTTTATGTAATATTTATTAATAGTTAATATATATTAATATGTATGCATTTATTTCATTTAAAAAAAGTACAGTACATTTCATGGTACAGTCAGTACTGTTTATTTTTGTAATAAAGTTCAGCAATATTTCACTTTGAGTGTTATGTTTTCATTCAGTATCAATTAAAAAAACTATCGGTTGATTAATCGGTTATCGGCAGGTAGCTACTGCCCAACTTAGTTATTGGTATCGGTAAAATCCACTATTGGTCGACCTCTAATGTGTACACGTTTTATGAGGGTAGAGGGAAAATCCAAGCGGTATTTTTGTCACTCGGTGGTGGGGGAGTTTTTTCACACTAATGTGTGAAATTCTTTCTCGCCACTGGAGTGTACGAGTAGTGTTGAAAAGTTGAAATTATAAGTGCTACAATAACTGAACTAAGCTTCAGTTATTCTAATGTTTTTTTTTTGTGTGTTTTTTGCAGTGATAAATATCAGCAGGTTACAGCCCCTCTGTTCCCCTCCAAAGAAAATGAAAGGGTCCTGTGACTCATCCTAAACAAATACCGCTTTGAGAAGACTTTTTTCAAATGTGTTATTTTGGGTGTTAAACGCCTTAAAAAATTAATACAATTATCAGTTTTGTTGCATTTCCACTGATTAATCTATTTATACAGTCATCTGACACACCTGAACCTACTAGCTGTGCAAAATTTTATATATATATATATATATATATATATATATATATATATATATATATATATATATACATATATATATATATATATATAAAATATATAAAAATAAGCCTCGACCTATCACAAATACATGCTTTTCACAAGACGTAAAAGCCTGACGTACCTTTTCAAGCTGACTGTGGACATGCTGCACAATCAATTCCAAAGCTACAAAGTTCTCTCCACCTTGTGGAAGGGCAGAACTCAGTGTAAGAAACAGTTAAAACACACCTCCAAAAGACTAATATTAAATAATTTAATCATAGTAAATTGATCACTGCAAAAAATGACATCTTAACAAGTGAAAATATTCTTAATATAGGCTAATTGATTCAATGTATCTTATTATAATTACAAAATATGTATAGTATAAATATAGAAGATAATACATAATAAATATATAAATAGATATATTTATAGATATTTGTACTCATTTAAATCTTGAAATAGTCTTTCTATTGGCAAATACCTTCCCTAATTTAAGCATTTATTTCTATAAAGAAGCAAAATTAGTTGCCAATAAGAAAATTTAAAGCTTAAAATCATCTAAAAAAGCATAAAAATCATCTAAAAACTGATTTATAATAATCTCATAAGAAATATTGGATTGATTTGCCTATATTCAACATATTTACACTTGCTAAGATATTTTTGCAGTGTAATAAATAAGATTTTAAGCCTCAAGGCAGAGGAAATGCTACACAGTTTTATTTTAACACACTGCGTTTTCAAAAGCAAGTTTTCTTCTATAGATGCAAGTTTTTGGTTTCCAAGTAACTTCTTCCCAGTTATTTGTACAAAACACTAATTTCCGGAAATACTGGCAACACCACAATAAATAAAATAACAGCACCGAGCCGCTTCCTCTAACAAGGTTCGTGACACTTCTAGAGGGTCTTGATCCACTCCTCCATGCAGAACATCTGAAACAAAAATAGTATTTTGCATGTGGGTGGGATTTTAGAAGGGTTTAAACGTTTACACTGGGATGGCCATTGCAAAACTTTATTTCTGCACTCACATCGCACTTCCGTTCATTTGAATCTGTGTTAGGGGTCAGTGAAAAATCTCTGGCTTGCACTCAGCAAAATCTTCTTGTATTCACTTTGTTGTTATGAAAGCGATGTCTTTGGGGTCTTCTTTTCCCCCTTCACCATATTTTTGGCATATTTATAACTGCTGCAAAACATTTTATTAAGGCCTTCACAGTGTTTAATGTTTTTTTTACATTTTTTTTATTGCTTACATTTTCTATAGTCATTATACCATTTAATAGCTACAACTATACGACCAAAAGTTTGTGCACACCTGACCATAATAATAAGAAGTTAAATTTATATAGCGCTTTTCTAGACACTCAAAGCGCTTTACATAGTATAGGGGGGAAATCTCCTCAACCACCACCAGTGTGTAGCATCCACCTGGATGATGCGACGGCAGCCATAGTGCGCCAGGACACCCACCACACCAGCTATTGGTGGAGAGGAGAGATATAGCCAATTCAGGGATGGAGATTATTAGGGGGCCATGATAGACAAGGGCCAATGGGGCAATTTCGCCAGGACACCGGGGTGATACCCCTACTCTTTACGAGAATTGGCCTGGGATTTTTAATGACCACAGAGAGTTAGGACCTCGGTTTAACGTCTCATCCGAAAGACAGTGCTCTTTTTACAGTATAGTGTCCCCGTCACTATACTGGGGCATTAGGACCCACATAGACCACAGGGAGAGCACCACCTACTGGCCTCCCTAATACCACCTCCAGCAGCAACCTTAGTTTTCCCCAGGAGGTCTCCAGTCCAGGTACTGGCCAGGATCAACCCTGCTTAGATTCAGTGGGGAAACCGGGCGAGAACTGCAGGGTGATATGGCTCTGGCAGCACCCATAAACACCCATATGTCCTTGTTGAACGTCTCATTCCAGATTTATTCCCACTTTTGCTGTTATAATAAGCTCCACTTTTCTGGGAAGGCTTTCCACTGGATTTTGGGGCGTGGTTGTGGGGATTTGTGTTCATTCAGCTACAAGAGCATTAGTGAGGTTGAGGTCAGGCACTGATGTTGGGTGAGGAGGCTCCAGTTCCAGTTCATCCCAAAGGTGTTCAGTGGGGTTGAGGTCAGGGCACTGTGCAGGACACTCGAGTTCTTCTACCTTCTTCCAACCTTAACACACCATGTCTTCATGGAGCTCACTTTGTGCACTTTCATGCTGAAACAGGTTTGGGCCTCTTAGTTCCAGTGAAAGGAAATTGTAATGCTACAGTTTGGGGAAGAACCACATATGGGTGTGATGGTCAGGTGTCCACAAACTTTTGGCCATAGAGTGTATCTGTCTCATCCTGTGAAAGCCAACTGATATTCCCCAAGGATTGATGACAGAAGAGTTTTACATGTGCAGAACTACATATTTGTACCCCTTTGGAAACAGGACATGGTCGAAGGCCATCAGTAGATCTGAGGACTGAGAGAAAAGTTATTTATACATTTCTAAAGATTACACTATTTGCATTTATTTTAAAATGGTATTTAGGGGCACCAATAATTTTAGCATAAGTTTTGAGAGAAAAAAAGGAATATTTTTTAAAAATGAAACAGCAAGGAGTGAAATTTGTAACTGAATTTTATTTGTGTCTGTTCAAATAAAATGGTGGCGCTTTGACTGAGGCGAAAATTTTACTCAAACCTTGTTTAAAGCGGCTCGTTCGCATTCATCAACAGCTTAATCCACATCACAATTTAAACTGGACTGGGCAATCTACCTTAAACATGTAGTTTTTAGGTTAAGCTAGGTTAATCAGTTTAAAAAAAAGAATTAAAAAAAAAAAAGGCTAAAAATTACATAAACAGCTCTGTTGCTTTGACCTGATACGTGACTCCGAATAACCAACTTGTTAAACTATTGTATTAACAGAGATAAGCACTGTAAAGTTTCATTTGATTGAAGCGATACGTAACGTAATCTTCTCCACTACTCAAGTCATAGAAAAAGGCACTATTTACAAAACACTATTTAAAAGGAATGATTTTTTCACCTCTCTATGGGAAATGCACTTAAACTACTATCTATGATACTGTTTGTAATGTTTGTGTTTGTGAGGATTTTTACAGCTTAATTTTTTACAAGCCCTTTAAAATGTGCACTTTACCTCTTGGAACCACAATATCGGCGACCTGGACTGTGGGTTCAATGTATTGTTCAAACGCAGGTTTCACAAACTTGTTGTACTGCTTGATAACTCCTGCAAGGTCACGACCTCGGTCCGAAATGTCCCTTTTCAGTCGTCTGACAAGCCGAATGTCTGAGTCAGTGTCCACAAACACTTTCATGTCCAATAGCTGAGGGTAACACACACAAAAACAAGGAAGTAAAGCACAAGAGAAAAACCAAAAAGAATCCACAATAATACCATATAAGGAGGTAATTTTCAGAGAAGCTATGATTGTTTACAAATTTTGATACTGCCCAAGCCCAGGAGTTGAATCCTGAGGGCTGATCCATGAAGCGAACTCGATAAGCCAGACTTATTTTATCTTAGATTTATCTTAAGCCCCGCTGAGTTACTATGGCAACAATGCTTAAAGATGTTGTCTTGCAGAACATTTTATAATTCATTTCTTACAGAAATAACAGGGTTTAGGAAAATCGTCAGTATTTTTCAAATTCATAACCTAAAATTCATTATGCAAAGATTAAAAATCACAACACAAAAACTACAAGATAAGTAACTTATGTATTTTGTTGCAGCAGAGTTAAAAAACAACATAATAGTAAAATTATATTAACACAGTACACCAAGTTAAAAAAAAACAAAAAAAAAAAACAAAACCTGGCCTTAAATTACTAAATTATGTATTAAGCATGTTAGTATTGTTTCTTTTATATTATTTATTTGTTTGTTTTAATTATATGTTCTTGCACATTTATTCTAATGTATATTTTCTGCCATGCTGCTTCTCGAGTTTGTTAATTGCAGACGTTTTTCTCTTCAGCAATGCTTTTATACTCATTGTAGAATTTAATAAGTGGTTGTTCAGCTGGAGTGAAAAGTGGCTGATAATATATTCTGTACACGTGCGTGAGCCTCGACTGACAAATTATGACTCATTAGCAGAAATAGGATTGACCCTATTATACTAAATCAAGCGAGGTTATGTCAGATAAGCCCTGCTTTTATTAACCCACTTTGTGGAATACACCTCTGAAGGGCAGCATGTAAACTTACCTTCAAAAGTTCCTTATTTGCAAATGCCAAGATTCCCTCAAATATTACAACATTGGCCCCATAGACCGTTTTCTGTAAAGACACAGAGAGAGAGAGAGAGAGAGAGAGAGAGAGAGAGAGAGAGAGAGAGAGAGAAAGGACTTTTAAACCATAATTTATTTACACATTCAATCTCTCTAGGAAGTGACAGAAAATAAGAGTTATTATAACTGACATGTAAAAATAATTTAAAACATGACTCTCCTGTTAACAATGTGAAATGAAATCTAATTAATTAATTAATTAATCAATCAATCAGTCAATTAATTCATCCATTCATTCATTCATTCATTAAGAAAATAAAACCTCCCCTGTGCCCACACCTGATGGAACTGACACGGTCTGTAGTGCTATTTCTGCTTTTAACATTCATTCAGTCCTTTTCTCTGAATTTTAAGTGCAAGTTCAATATACACAGATATGTTTAATATCTCAAAGCAGAAACAGATTGTCCATTACATCTGGGGTTTTTTTGCAGCACTGACTGTACTGCTATAGTGAAAAATACTGGTAGTTTACCATCAGTAAAAGAACATATAATAACCTCCAGCAACTCCACCCTGAGAGTTCCCCAAAAGTGGAAACCCATCGATGCCAGGAGCATGTCCAGCTGTGAGCTGCTGTACAGCTGTGGACAACTCCTGCATGTCCTCCTAAATGATAGTGGTCAGGCAGTGAACTTTAGCTTTTACGTTTGTTTACTTAACCAATAACAAAACTGTAAGAGCACACGGGCCTCTATTTGTGAGCAGACTGTAATACCACAGAGAAGCTGCAGGGGGCAGCAGAAGCACAGATACTATTAAAGCGCACAGTGCTGGGCAAAACTGTTTTCAGGCCCAGCACTGAGGCAGATGTAAAGAACACACAAAATAGACCACTTAAAACATACAGCCATCTAAGACAACAAGAAATTGAACTGAGCTATCAGACTAATTGTAGAAAAAGTTTTAATGCCACTTTACTCTGCTTTCATGTCAATTGTGACCTATAGAAAGCAAGAGCGAGTCTCTCTCTCTCTCTCACAGACAGAGCTCAGAGTGATACCAACAGCAAGAGTAAAAAAAAAAAAGCAATACTTAATGCTTATAGTTTCACTCAAACAGGGAATAATCCTTAGATAAGCCTCAGAGGAAGTGAGTCTGTTTCCATGATAGCCTCAAATTCCTGTTCTTGGCTGACAGGAGTGGAACATGATGTGGTCTATTGCTGTTGTAGCCCATCCACCTCAAGGTTTGATGTGTTGTGTGTTCTGAGATTCTTTTCTGCTCACCACGGTTGTAAAGAGTGATTATTTGTCTAAAACTATATCATTCCTGTCAGCTCAGACCAGTCTGGTCATTCTCCTCTGATCTCTCATCAACAAGGTGTTGTTGAGTTTCAGCCTGCAGACTGTCCACTCACAGGATGTTTTTTGTTTCTCGCACCATTCTGTATAAACTCTAGAGACTATTGTGTGTGAAAATCCCAGGAGATCAGCAGTTTCTGAAATACTCAAACCAGCCCATCTGGCACAAACAACCATGCCACAGTTAAAGTCACACTTTAGAGATCATGAGAACATTTTCCTCATTCTGATGTTTGATGTGAACATTAACTGAAGCGCTTGACATGTATCTGCATGATTTTATGCATTGTGCTGCTACCACATGATTGGCTGATTAGATAACTGCATAAATGAGCAGGTAATTCTATTAAAGTGGACGGTGAGTGTATTTGTGAGTGTGCACCACTGGGGAACAATCAGAGATCGAAAGACAGTTATTGGAATATCTAGCACGACGGTGTAACACACTTGGAGGAAAGCGCTATTCGCCCCCTTCAACATACATGAGCTCACAGACACCCATGATTGGCTAGTGTCACTGTGATTGACAGGTGAGAGAGAGTATGCCCCTCCCATCCAGAGAACATGGCTAATTTTGCTCCCTTGACTCCCTGCCACAGATGGGACCATCAGGATTGGAACTCCTGACATAAAAATGAAGATAAATATCAACCACAGAAGAGGCTGTAGTTATTCACAATGTACTTATACATCCAAGACGTGTCATGAGCAGATGTTTTCCCAGCACTCAGATCAAGAAATGTTACTCTAGAGATTACACTTTTTTGAAATATTTTGTCCAGAGAGACTTAAAAATAAATATGACGGCACATTGCCCTAGACTTCTGCATCTTCATGTACGATCAGCGTGAATCCATTTAAAACTCATCGGCAGATAAAATTCACACCCATCCTCACAGCCACACAGCCACACACACATGCACACACTTACCCACTCTTTGCGACGGGAGTGTGTGGTGAAGTCATAGACCGGCACTTTGATGCTTTTACCCTTCTTCAGTTTCCTCAGGACTGTTACAAGCAACTCAAAGTCAAAAGCATCCGGATGATCAAAGTTGTACTCGTTCCTGGCTGCAAGCTCCTGTTCTTCTTTGCTCAACACCTGTGGGTTAAAAAAAAAAAAAAAAAAAAAAAAAAAAGAAGAAGAAGAAATCTCCACAAATCAGACAGAGCTCGCTAAACACTTCACCTACTATAAACCACATGCTGTGACTAAAAGCTGTTTAAGCATAATAGTTTCAAAAGAGGAGGCTACAGAACCCCCTGACCCACTAATTTATCATTACCTTATAGAAAGAGTCCATCGACAGTAAGACTACCCATGGGACATCCAGAGCCTCAATTATCTTATTGGCCACTGTGGTTTTCCCTGAGGCGCTGCCACCACACAAACCTGTAGGACCCAACAACAGACACACACAACATCCCCAGTATAAATCTACACTGCTATAAAGCATACAAATTAAATAAAAATGGTAAATATTCTCAAAGAAAATGTTAGGACTTAAATAAATGAATATATTAGGCAAGCTAATGCCTGCACACATTCTAACTGGATACAAAACATACATTAATTAGAAAGTTCAAAAACAGGTTCTTTATTAACAATGAGTAATATTCCTAATGGGATTAACTAACAGAGCTAATAATGGCTGTGTGTCTACATCAGGGGTTCACAGACTACGGATAACACACCACACACAGAGTGGCTCGAGTTCTACAAATGGTAGAATACGACTACCATGGGTCTGACCTCAAGCATACATGGAGTGACCTGTGCTCAATAACTGAATACGAAGGGAGGACAAACTGTGAAGTAGGCATGCCCAAGGCACCAGGACCTAATGGCATCCATGGACAGGTCCTCAAAGCCTGCTCCACCCAGTTAGTGGACGTCTCCACAGATATCTTCAATCTGTCCCCAAGTCTGTCAGCCATTCCAGTATGCTTCAAGAGGACCACCATCATTCCAGTTCCCAAGATTCCTGTCATCTCCTGCCATAATGACTACCGCCGTGTCACACTGATCTCCACTCTCATTAAGTGCTTCGAGCGGCTAGTTAAAACTCACATCTGCACATCCCTATATACATGGTAAATTGCAAATATTGCCTTGCGATACTGTGCAAATGAGAAATAAACTTGACGATTTTAGCTAGCTTTACTCTGTAGGCTGAACACAACATTAAATAAAAAATTACAAAGAGAGTGCACTTTCCAAGACTGAGACAGTACACTATCTACATGACACTACAGTATCATACAGTACACTCAGAGTCATACACTACTCATAATCTACCACAATCCAAAGTACCATTTTATTAACAGAAAAATTACCATGACTAATTCCTTAATGAGCAGGTAATATTTTTTGTGTATTTGGACAGTAAGGAGTGAAAACAGCATTAGTTCGTCAGTAGCTGAGGATGAGGATGAAGATGAGGATGAGATTTACATACCTATAACAAAAGCCTCTTTAAAGGTGGTCCCTGTGACGTTGTACCAGGGTGGACGTCCTGCCGTGTAGATTGTCCTTTTATTGGTCCTTAGGAGAGGTGGCTCGGTTTTACTCTGACTTGTGGTCCTCTTTCGTGGAGACAGTGATGGGGTCAAAGGGCATGTGCGCCTCAAAAGGCCATCAAGAGAATCCTCACCGCTGCCACTAAAGTGTAGACCACAAATACCTCTGCTGAGTTGATTAACAACATACAGTCTACTAAAGAAAAAAGACAACAACTTTAGATATGATTTCAATGCTCAGATGATACCTGATATTAATCCTCTAGCTTCTCTGCAAGCTTTCCTTACCAAGATGCTTGATACCATTATATCAAATACCATGCTTTCGGTTATGTTTTATGAACAAGATCCAGGTCGTGTCAATCAACAACATTAAATACGCCAGAGGAACAGATTTTATATCGATACTCTGTCCCTAGGCCTAACAGACTGACTTGTGTTTATTGTATTTAAACATATCCATCAGAAATGCCTTAGTAGCACATCACTGGACCAAACTTTATCTGGGCAAGGCTACAAAGCATTATTCCATGCAGGGCAAGAGAGAGGCCATGGACTTGAGAACCCCCTCAGATTGAGCTCCTCACATGGGATTTTATGTTGGTGCAGGTGAGGGAGTACAAACATAGCTTCACGTCCACTCCAGGAATCCACACGCAAGCCCAGAAAAGATTGGAGCCTCATGTGAGTAAGGCTCTCATCATATGGACAGGAAATGGACAGGAACATCCTCTAGTGACAGTAATTGTAAGAACACAATACTCAGTGGTGCCGGGACCTTTAATGGGGTTTCACAATCAATATGTAGTTTCTTACTTGTTACTGCAATATTGGCTTTACATTTACAGGAGCAACATGTTCGAGTTAGCGTTAGAATTTTTATGTAAACAGTCCTCCGAACGATTTAGGATAAAGAGATTCACATCCAGTTTGATAAACATCTAACCTGGCCACCTCAAGCTATGTTCACACGTGCAGTGATTTTATCGCTGCAAGTCGCCAGGCGCTGTACTATGAAGTTGCCAGTGGGCGTTCCTACTACTGGTTGCCATAGTAACATTTATCAACGTCTACTTTTGATAACAAACCAGTTTTCTTGCCGCTAAAATTAGACATTCTAGAGGGAGAGCATTTGTATATAAAATTCACCAGTGCATATGCATCATATCCTACAAGATGAAGGAGAAGCAGCGTGTGCTGTTTGCCATCGTTTCCATCTATCTAAGCACCGGGCTGTCTGGGTCCACGAAACAATTCGGACTCACAGGCAGCACGGCAGATCACGGATCACGTGCGCTCTACCGCCTTCACTCCCATTGGTAGTCGTTGCACCAAGTTGCTCCAAATTTGCATAAAGTTTTCTCAACTTTGTCGCGTTGCTGGACACGCCCACATCTAGTCACCGATGGTCGCCAGCTCTCATCGAAAATGAATGTTCTCCGTTCGCTCTGTCGCTGCGTGTTGCTGAATGTGTGAACGTAGCTTCATTGTGAAAGGTTTGGCTTCTCCCCTAGCTAAACACTGATACTAACAACAGCTTATTCAATATGGCAGGATCATTCCAGTTCAGAAAGGTCAAATGGACTTTGCATTTGAATTTTGTCTGCAAATAAAAATGCAAATTGATGTTTGCAATTGAATTTAAGTTGTGCCTCACATTCTGCACGTTTACAAGAAAATCATCATCGCAAACACACATTTGGATTAGCATTTAAACTTGGAAAATGTTGCCATGATGCTGCAACGTGGTATTTGTTCATGCCCTGATTTCATCTGAACTCTTAACAACCTTGCTGATAGATAGATAGATAGATAAATAAATAAATAAAAACCATCACGGAGACACTAATGGTTTCCACTACAAATACAATCACTAACCATCAGATGTTAACCATTAAAACCATTACCAAATGTTTTCCATTACGTATTAAGGATGTAGGTCCAACAAATTACCAGTAGAGACCCACAGGGACCATTACAGTTTCCATTAAAACCAATACAATTCCTATTATAACCATTAAAACCAGTACAAATTCTACGAGGGTTTCTATTAAAGTAGGGAAGTAAGTTGTCTTTGTGAAAGCCATGTTAGATTTAACCTTCTTTTGACAGGGTGTGTAAGGTGTAGGAAGTTTATTAGGTTGTCAAGTAGTACTAGTAGTAGTAGTAGTAGTAGTACACTGCTTACAGCTAAACAACACGTGCTAAAGTGTTCTCACTGTAAATAAATCCGGCTGATGCGCGTGAAATATTGTGCACACTGGTTAAAGTTAGCCAGCTAGCTTCAGCCAGCACGTTGCTTAGATGTATAAAGAGATGTATAAACTTGTATTATGTGAGTAATGTAAAGAGAGATTCATCGCAGTGCTGCTTTCACCTGTCTGATCTGGACGCGCGCTGCTCGTCCTCGTCTACATCTTTTTGTTGCATTTGGACATCAGCACGGCTCATTGACACTGCCATGTTTTCATCGCGCGAGCCGCCTACACGCAAAAGCAGAAGTTTATCTACTATGGAAGGCCAATAGGTTCAAAAACACGTGAATTTTAACACGTCAACAACACGTAAAATACGTGTATTTCACGCATATTTAACGCGCGTCAAATACGCACAAACAACACGTATTTATAACATTATATTTATAACACGTGAAATACGTGTTAAATATCACCACGTGTCCAGTTTGAATGGGTCAGTGTCATTGGCTGCTGAAGGCTTGGGTCAAACCATTTTGTGAGCTTAGGAAGGTGTACCGTTCATAGACTAGTTCTACTAATACTACTAATAGGCTACCACCATTTAACATGCTATAGATCAGCTTATTTATTTGTTCTTTCATTGTCTTTTTTGTATAGCCTATAGAAATAATATATTTAAATTGCAGTTTTATGAAAAAATATTTTTTATCAAGATAAGATTGCCCCTTTTTTGCACATTAGTAGGCATTCTAGCTGTAACACCATTCACCACACCTCAAGTTTTCTAACATTAAAAACATAAACATTTGATTGGGGAAAAGTGTACAGCTGTGGTTCTTGAACAATGCAAGTTTATGATACAGACAGTTGTAATGAATATCTGTTTTTGATAAACAACATAACCTTGTTTTTTTTTTTTTTTTTTTTTTTTTTTTAGATTTAATTTACCTATGCTATGGCCAGCAGGGTGCCACCAAAATGCTTCACAGGGACCAAATTACAGAAACGTCCTAGCTTAATTTGTTCTGTATCGGGTCAGCGGTGCTCTGTCTGGACATGTTCTGTGCTCATGCGCATTAAGTTGTTTACAACTTTAGAATATCTCAAAAACGTGCACTTAGCCAATGAACTATGGCCTTAGCAGGGTCACTGTATACAGTAGTAGTGTAACGTAGAACATGCAGGTGACTTTCCCCAAAATGAAACAAAAAAAAGGCTGTGACAAATACTTACAACTTTGAATTATATGTTCTCTTGATCTGCTGCCAATAACAGTGAGTTGTTGCAGGGGTTTGGTTCAAAGCTTTAAGATCAAAGTTGACAGAGAAAGTTCATGAGCTGCTTCATGGCATCAACAAAGCCTGATTGCATTGGTTTGGTTTTGCCAGCACAAAACTAATCCTGTAACCCTGAGTTTGTTCAGCTACCTTCATGGTACAGGTTCTGTCCTAGCCTTTTAATACTTTCAGTAAGCCAATCAAGTCTGTCACATTGCCAAACCAGCATATAAACTGTCACAAAAGCAGCCATAAAATTAATTCTAGCTGTTATGAAGTGTACAATAGGCTTCTCAGGAACAATCCAGATTACTTGCAGATATAAACTATATGAGTGTGGTTCTAGAAAGAAAAAAAAAAGAGCTACTTAGTATTTTTATGTTTATATGTTTTAAATGTTATGAAGTGCTTTAACAAATTAGCTCATCATTTCACAGATAAATTGCTTTAATAACAGTTTTCAGGGTGGCCTAGGACTTTAGTATAGTAAAATACTTCTGCTCTCAGGAAAGCCAAATCAAGTTCTTATACCTGTCCTGACCTGAGTACAAGCTCTCATTCTAAAGTCTTAAATACTTCTTTAAAGCCTTACATACTATATTTAAGTACATTTAGTCTTTAAATTCATTTAAAATGGATATCACCTCTGTACCTAATTACTGTTTGCCTGATGAGTGCATAATCTCTGAACAAAAAGAGGTTTCAATAAGTGTCACCTGCTGGCGATAACTGTAAATTTAAGCACAAGAAAAGCTTGCAGTGTTTTCCAAAGGCAGATATTGATTACAATGGTATGTATCTTAAACCTGCATTGATTGCATACATCCACTGTAACAGATTTCCCCACACAAATGTTAATGCTTTGATGCTAACTTAAGTTTGATTACTGTTAAAGCTAGAATGTCCACTAATGTGTTTATTTACCAAAAAGGCATGAGTGGAGAAAAACAAGGCAATTTAATTTAATTTAAAAAAAAAAAAAAATTTATTTATTTATTTTTTAAAAAGTTTTCATAAAACTGCAATTTAAATATATTATTTCTATTGTCTATACAAAAAAGATAATGAAAGAACAAATAAATAAGCTGATCCATAGCATGTTAAATGGTGGTAGCCTATGAACGGAACACCCCCCTAAGCTCACAGAAAAGGTTCGACCCGAGTCTTCAGCAGCCAATGACACTGGTGATAACGCGTGAAACACGCGTTAAATACGCGTGAAATACACGTATTTTACGTATTGTTGACGTGTTAAAAAGTCACGTGTTTTGAACCTTTTGGCCTTCCATAGTTCACGTCATCGAGGACGTGTGTGACACAGGAAGCGTGCCCCATATAGCATCCAGCTGCAGCTCTCTCTCTCTCTCTCTCGCTCTCTCTCTCTCTCTCGCTCTCTCACACACACACACACACAAAGTCGATTTGGTGAGACGAGTAGCGGAAGTAGCTGGGTATGACATTCTTCAAAATTAAAGCCCCAGTCTTTAAACCATTACAAAGAATTGTAAACTCATATCAATCAACAATTTGCCTTAAAATTATGTTTTTTGTTTGTTTGTTTGTTTGTTTTTGTTATACACAAATAGCCACCATATACACACCTGACCATCACACCCATATGTCCTAGTTGAACATCTCATTCCAGATTTATTCCCCCTTTCCTGTTATAATAAGCTCCACTCTTCTGGGAAGGCTTTCCACTAGATTTTGGGGCGTGGCTGTGGGGATTTGTGTTCATTCAGCTACAAGAGCATTAGTGAGGTTGAGGTCAGGCACTGATGTTGGGTGAGGAGGCTCCAGTTCCAGTTCATCCCAAAGGTGTTCAGTGGGGTTGAGGTCAGGGCTCTGTGCAAGACACTCGAGTTCTTCTTCCACCTTTTCCCAACCGTAACACACCATGTCTTCATGGAGCTCGCTTTGTGCACTTTGTGGTGCTGGAACAGGTTTGGGCCTCTTAGTTCCAAGGGAAATTGTAATGCTCCAGCGTACAAAGACATTCTATTCTTCAGTTGTGTTTTTCTAAATGTGTGGCGACATTTTGAGGAAGAACCACATATGGAAGTGACGGTCAGACGTCCACATGCTTTTGTTGACTCATAGAACATTCAAATCAATAGAAAATAATTGTACAGCATACTGCAGTTTCATCAGAAGTAAGATGACTGAAGAATCAGGAGACCAAGAGCCAGTGTATAATGAAAGGGATGGTTTACTGTATGCACGCATAAAGACAACCTGGGCGTTCTATAGTCTAAACAAAAACTGTACACAGCAGGCTTTTATACTGATGTGTACATGCAAAATGACCATATAGATAATGGCCAAGGCTAAGAGAGGAGAAAAACACAAGCAAGGACAGAACATCATGGCCCAAAAAAACAGACACGTATAAATCATGAGTGAATAAAGACAGAAATTGAATTGATTTTAAAATGAATATATCATGTATCCATTAACAAATAATCATGGAAAAATAGAAAATAATCCCACAATTCCCCCCTGTGAATGACCCTAAAGGTCCTCATTTAAAGCAAGCTTAAACTTCCTGTACTGTCCTATATACCATAATCACTGGCCAGGTGATTATCCATCTACATATCTAATAATAAGGATTGGTCTAACCTTTCTACCTGTGTCCCAAGCATAAAATAGAATAATAATATCATATTAAATGTAGGCATCAGACATAACAGTAGAAGTCAACAAGACTGTAGATTGTGCTACCTGATCCTGTTTCATGCTCTTAGAAACACACATGCAGCATCATAACACTGTCAACTTGTTCGATACGCTTAACACGGTCACGCAACTCATCTAGATCTTTGATGTACTGAGTCAAATTTCTGATAGGGTCGAACATATTCGTACAGCACTCAGGGCCTACCACTGTACAAGTACCCCCTTGTTGTGCTAGGACATAATCTAAAGCAATTCAATTTTGCAAAATCATCATGCGGTGTGATTGTAATGTACTGTAGTGGATATACTGTAAGGTCATGACGCCATAATTAGGAATGAGAGCACCTAGAAATCTACTCCAAAAACGTTTGACGACAAGAAAGATACTCAACACAAAGGTTCAGGTCATTTGATGATGCAAATGATATACTAAGGGGGTGCTTCTTATTATCTCTCATAAATGTAGCATCAGTGTATGAATAAAATGAAATATCTACCATTCTTTTAGGTATTAAGGCATGGTTGAATCTCTTTGCAGCCTCAAAGAAAGATTGATATCCCTTGTCAGTAGGCAGAAGCCTACTGTACCTAAAGTACCAGAAGTATAAAGTTTAGCATTCTTAGGCATTTTGTAGGCTTCTTTATGTACAACTGTGTGATTCTTATACGAATGGTGAAATGCACTGGGGGCAGCTGTGGCTCAGGTGGTAGAGTGGGTTGTCCATTAATTGTAGGGTTGGCGGTTTGATTCCTGGCCCACATGACTCCATGTGCAGAAGTGTCCTTGGGCAAGACACTGAACCCCAAGTTGCTCTTGATGGCAGGCAAGTGCCTTGCATGGTAGCTCTACTGTCATTGGAGTGTGTGTGTGAATGGGTGAATGAGACACAGTGTAAAGCACTTTGTGAACTGCAAAGGTTAAAAGGCGCTATATAAGTGCAGACCATTTACCATTTATACCAAGTACACTCGGTTTTATCACAGTTCACTGCTCTACAAGAGCTAGGAACATCCAAGGAGATGTGTAACTTATCATTGGCTGGCCGACGGACCAAAATGATATGAGGGACAGCAACGGGTTTCCCTGTTACTCAGGACTTAAGATAAGATCATGGCAGGAAGTAGGTAAATTAATGAACATCAACCATTGAACTTGGCACGTAATTCACTATAAGCGGTGCTTCTACACAGATAATAAGTACCTGAAGGTGCCAGAATACGACAGTCAGCTATTAAGTGGGCTGTGAACATTGCTGGGTTTGATAGAAATGAGAAACACTTTTCAAATGGTATTTGTTCATTTCTGTGATGAAGCTACATTTTCTAGACACCATGGAAGTCTAGATGAAGGGATAATATCAGTAACACTGTGAGGAGGGAGGTATGTCTGATTACAGGATGATAAACCTGGAGAGCAACATTGAGTTGTAACTGCTCATGTAACATCATGACATGTAGTGACATTAAATGAAGAAACATCTGTATGTAACAAAGCACATGTGTCGCAGACTGAGATGGCGTGTCTTGCCCACACGATGCCAGTAGAGACACTCACTGGATGAGGGATGCAGACCTCAAAGCCTGGGAACAGAGTGTTCTGGTTTAATGTAAACAAAGCCTGGAAAGTGTTTCCCTTATCAGTGTTAGAGCCTGACACAGAACTGGTTGAGAGATGACACCTTAATATCATCAATAGAATAAATCTGAATGGAAGTGTCCCAAATCTCCCCATTGAGACTTTCCCACCCCTTACTATGATTATCAGTACCTGTAAACCCAATACCTGAATAGTAACCAAAATAGCCCATGTCTTGCTAAAGTTCTCTCAGAAAAACCTTGACCTTAATTTGAACTGTTATGTCTCTAATTCTCAGATTTTGACCTTAGGGGGGAAATGAGTGGTTATAGCACTGACTGAGCAAGTAATATCTTTTACATGCTTTCCCCACCTGTAGGAGAACAAGGCTTCTTGATATATCTAATCAAATAACCCCAAGGCCCAGTGGCCACATATGTATTGTTGTATAATGTAAAACCAATGACCATGACTATATTGTAATCAATGATGCTGTCTGGAGGTGTTAATTAATCTATAGAATCAGTCTTTGGTGTTGTGATGATGGTGAGGACAGATGGGTCTTGCTTCAGCACAGCGCACACAGGCGGCGGACAGCACTGAGGCGTGGCGTGGGGCCAATTATGAGCGAGTGGAAAACTAATGGATGCAGTAGTAGACTCTTGGTTCTCTTGTAGCACCTGCACCAACTCCAAATACACCTCACTTGGTTTTTCCTGCAAAACACACACACACACACACACACACACACACACACACACACACAAGACAGCAGTATCTTGTGGCAGACACAGGAGGAACTTTGATGACCAGATGTTTTAGGTTCAAATGTTTTGTAAATTACCACTATAAAGGATTACCATCTCTCCCTGCCTAACTTGGGTCCTGTCCACTGAGAAAAGTAAGCTTAACATCCAAGGCCTAAATACTATCAGATCCTCTCAAAGCTCTCCTCTCAGAGCCACCTAAACTGACCCTATTTAGGTGGTAGTACCACTTTACAGTCTTACATCCCTGACACAACACTGCCAAATCAGTTACTAAGAGGACTTGGAAAGGGTCTTTCCATTTCGCCTCTAACGGACCAGCTGTGTGGTTTTTGGTCATTACCCACTGTCCTGGTACAATAGCATGTCCATCCTTTGGAGGTGAGGTCCACGCCTCCTAGACACGCTGTTGTGCAGAGCAACCACTTCAGTGAACTCTTCACAATACTTCATTAGTGCATCAGAGGTAAGATGAACATCTGCATGTCTTAAATCGATTGTCCCCAGTAGGGCCATCAGTTGAATCGCAATGATCTTATATGGGTTGAGACCTACCCCTCCTCTTGGGTGTGGACCAAATACTGCACAAAACAGTTGGCAATGCATCCACCCATGACACCCCACTCTGGTGTAACTTCGACAATCGCTGGTTCAAAGTCTGATTTTGACACTTGACATGTCCAGAAGCCTGTGGCCTATATGGGCAGTGAAACCTCCATTAAACATTCAACATTCTTATGACTTCCTGCATGATTGCACAAAGAAGTGAGTTCCGCGGACTGAAAGAATGCACTCAGCGATCCCCCAGCGAAGAAAGAAATCCTTGACCAGTGATTTTGCAGTGTGCATGGCTGTCCCTGTTTTGGTTGGATAGGCTTCAACCCAATGTGAGAACTTATCAACCACCACCAACACATCCCTTTTAACCTGACATGGGGGAAGGGTGATGTAGTCAACCTGCAGATGTTTGAATGGTCCTGCAGGTGCTTGGATGTGAGCTGCAGGAGTTGGCACCCCAGTTGCTTTGTTGATAGCCTGGCACAGAACACAGTGTCGCGCAATGTCGAATGCATATGCATGGAAAAGACAGTTTCACCATGTAGAAGAAAATGTGTGAACTATGCTCTGACCACCTACATATCCTAGACTGTGGAGTTGTTGGGATAAATATGGCAACAATGCTTCAAGAGCTACATATTTCCCCCATTTTGTCCATGTGCCAGCAGAATCTAGACTCCCACTTTTATCCACCCAGGACCATACTTCTGTCCATCGTACTACATGGCTATCAGGGAAGACCGAATCTGCTGTGGGTTGGACTTAACTGCATCGGAGGACTGCATGCAGCCTTGGCAATGAACCTTAATCTTAACCACAGTCCACTGAGTAATGGAAACGCGGCTTCCAAGAACATCAAAGATGGAATTCATATTGTATCCGCCATACAGCATAAACACCTGAGCATAACTCTGGGTGTATTCCATCAAAGACTCGTTTCTGCCCGGTTGACAGTCAACAACTTTACTCAGCGCTGTCCTCAAACCCGCAAATGATTTCGAGAATGCCATCAAGACATTTCTGTACCGCTCTAGCCCAAGTGAGCGAATCTAACATTTGCCCTAGCTCTCTCTCAAAACTGCTCACACACACACACACACACACACACACACACACACACACACACACACACACACACACACACACATACACCGGCTTAGCAACCAGCTCATCGCTCTCATGCTTTTTCTCATGTATTAGGAAGGCATGCACCTGCCTGAACACCTGCACTGCTGCCTCAAGGTCTTTACGCTTGATGCATTTATCCAAAGCAGAAAAACATTGCTCTCTACTCCACTCTGTTTGTTCTGGAATACCAAGCTCTTTGCATAATTTAGCCTTTTTCCTTCCACACAGCTTATCTAGCAGTTGCCCTAGCTTCCTGTCAAAGCTGAGATTATCAGTAAAAGCCAAGGACGGCTGACAAGCTGGTGAGGAAGACTCTTCAGCACCCTTCGGATGCTGATTACTCGTTGTATAAACTGTATAAAACTGTATAATACTGTATAAAACAGCACTAACTCATTGGGTACCGAGAAACTTTGACTGAACTCCAATCAATCAAACTCTTATTTTATCTCATCAAACTGATTCTGTCATCTAGCAAGTTCCATTTCTACAGGATGACTCACTCACCCGTGCTGGCATATGTTTCTCAGGACCTCAGGAACAGGATCATCATAAGTAAGATGACAAAAGAATCAGGAGACAAAGAGCCAGGGTATAATGAAAGAGATAGTTTATTGCATGCATGAATAAAGACAACCTGGGCGTTTTTTTGGTCTAAACAAAAATTGGACACAGCAGGCTTTTATACTGATGTATGCAGGCAAGATGACCATATAGATAATGGCCAAGGCTAAGAGAGGAGAAAAACACAAGGAGAAAAAAAGCAAGGACAGAACATCATGACCCAAGAAACAGACACGTGTAAATCATGAGTGAACAAAGACAGTTACAGAAATCACATTAAATTGAATTGATCTTAAAATGAATAAATCGTTAACAAATCCATTAACAAATAATCATGGAAAAATAGAATAGAAAATAATCACATACTACTGATTACAGACAAAACTGCATCAGATGTGTCATCTAAATGAATAAAGCTATGAAAATTTAAAAGTATAAGCAAATAAACCTTTTTTTTTTTTTAATTATCTTGACAAAACGTACATAAATAAATGTTTCTGTGTCAGAATAACACATAGTACAATTTGGTGAAGCAGCTGGTTTAGATTTCTCAGGACTGTTATTACAAGGCTAGAAAATGTGTCAAATTATAAACTGAATGTCTTTTACCTTGTCTGGGAGAAAATTATATTGATCCAGATGTCAGAAAGAAGACTACAGAAAGCATAGCACACATCAAATTCCAAGGAAACATCTCTGATCTGTTGTAAGAAGCTTTCTAATATGAAACTTATTACAGGCAATATATAACAAGTCTACACAGGAGGTTTTTGTGACGTAAAAAATTAAACCAAATTAAATCATATCAGATCTTATTCCACCTTGTGATATAGCAACAAAAAAAAAAGTGAAACCAAATAGAAAACTTACAATAACTTTGTTGCATATGTGTGCACTCCCCTTAACTAATACTTGTAATACAGCACTCTGTCTTTTTTTTTGGGTGTTTTGAATCTCCCAATTTAGCACATCTCGATTTGCCGATTTTATTCCACTCTTTCTTGCAAAAATTCTGTACACAGCCCTCTTCAAGTCATTCCACAGGATTTATTTATTTCCAATAGGATTTATATCTGGACCATTTCACAACATTGATCTTCTTCTTAAGAAGCCGTTCCTTTACTGATGTGGATTTGTGCTTTGGGTCGTTCATCTTCAGCTGTCTAACAGAGGCCTGCAGGTTTTGTGCCAAAATAGATTGGTATTTGGAGCTATCCATGATTCCCTCTATCTTGAATAAAGCCCCAGTCCCAGCTGAGGAGAAGCAGCCCCTTTGCATGATGCTTCCACCACCATGATTCATCGTGGGTACGATGTTCTTTGGCTGTCTTGTTTTTGTTTTTTTGTTTTTTTTTGCACCAAGCATATCTTTTAGAATCATGCCTACAAAGTTCCACCTTGGTCTCATCAGACCATATAATGTTTCTTGCAAAATTTAGGAGGGTTTGGATGTTTTGTTTGTTTGTTTTTTGTGAGAAAGTGACCAGTACTTGCCAGATGTTCCTGCAGCTCCTTTAATGTTGTCATGGGTCTCCTGGCAGACTCTCTGGTAAGTTTTCTTCGTCACCACTTTGGTGGTGCCCCATTTCCTCCACTTGTTGATGATGGCCTTCCCAGTGTTCCATGGTACATCTAATGTTTTAGACATTCTTTTGTAACCCTCTCCTCTCCTTACCTTTCAACAACGAGATCCTCTACATGCTTTGTAAACTCTTTGTGGACCACGGCTTCAGCAATTGTGTGAACCAATTGTGTGACCAAGAAAATGTCAGGAAAATCCTACAGAAACAGCTATTCTTTATTTGGGCTTAATCAGAATCACTTCATTGACTTTTTATGTCCACTCTACATCTTTTAGTCAACAGAACAACACCAGCAATAAAGTTCTGTTTGAAGACATTTATATACAGTGAACCTTTAGAAGGTGGAGTAATTTTGGCAAAATTATTTTCACAGCATTAATAAATTCTGGGTAAGAGATACCCAAACCAATGCAGTCATGCATTTGTTGTAAGTATACTGCATATCTCACCACTATATTTCAATAAACTCAGATGAACACCATTCCTTTATCAAGCCATTCTTTCTTAAATACATATTAGCTCCTATACAGATAACATCAATTACTCCACAATATTCAAATGTGGGGAGGAACATTGTGCTTAAATGACAAACTCCAAGTCTCCAAAGTGTGCTTGTGGAAAAATTTCAAGCTTATTAGGTAGCTGTTACATTTAAAACACAAGAAAAAAAATAATAATAAAAATGGAAACCCTCCATATTAAAAAAAAGAATCTAGGGATAAAGAATTGTTTCCACGCAAACAATGTTTAATCCAATTAATTTTAGAAAACATTTTTTATCTTTACAAAATTGGTGTCAAATGGCTGAGGAGAGTTTGATGCTTAATAATTGTCAAAAAGATGTTGATATTTATGAACAATATGCCCACCACCTGCCAATCAGTTCCAGTGGGGTGTAGCCTAATTCACTCAAACAGCTGTAACTCATGATTATTTACATGGACTACCAATGAAACTTGAACAGCCCCTTCAAGACACGTTTTGGGTGTGGTCATCAATAGGGGCGGAGTTAAGTTGGTATTCTTCATCTTTATGCTAATTTGTAAGTGTTTTCTTAATGCTCACCTGGTGGCTTAAAAACACTGGCACAATCAGCCAATCAGATAGGGTTAACTATGAGCAATCTCACAAATCTTGAGTGATAGCTCCATTTAGGGACCCACTAAAAATGGTGTTGTTGATCCCCATTGGCCACTGGGGGCGCTATTGAAGTTGTTTCACATACAGCCGTGGCCAAAAGTTTTGAGAATGACAAATATTAATTTTCACAAAGTCTCCTGCTTCAGTGTTTTTAGATCTTTTTGTCAGATGTTACTAACTGTTACTGAAGTATAATCACAAGCATTTCATAAGTGTCAATGGCTTTTATTGACAATTACATGAAGTTTATGCAAAGAGTCAATATTTGCAGTGTTGACCCTTCTTTTTCAAGACCTCTGCAATTCGCACTGGCATGCTGTCAATCAACTTCTGGGCCACATCCTGACTGATGGCAGCCCATTCTTGCATAATCAATGCTTGGAGTTTGTGGGTTTCTGTTTGTCCACCCGCCTCTTGAGGATTGACCACAAATTCTCAATGGGATTAAGGTCTGGGGAGTTTCCTGGCCATGGACCCAAAATGTCGATGTTTTGTTCTCCGAGCCACTTCGTTATCACTTTTGCCTTGTGGCAAAGTACCCCATCATGCTGGAAAAGGCATTATTCGTCACCAAACTGTTCTTGGATGGTTGGGAGAAGTTGCTCTCTGAGGATGTTTTTGTACCATTCTTTATTCATGGCTGTGTTCTTGCAAAATTGTGAGTGAGCCCACTCCCTTGGCTTAGAAGCAACCCCACACATGAGTGGTCTCAGGATGCTTTACTGTTGGCATGTCACAGGACTGATGGTAGCGCTCACCTTTTCTTCTCCGGACAAGCTTTTTTCTAGATGCCCCAAACAATTGGAAAGGGGATTCATCAGAGAAAATGACATTACCCAAGTCCTCAGCAGTCCAATCCCTCTACTTTTTGCAGATGTCCCTGATGTTTTTCCTGGAGAGAAGTGGCTTCTTTGCTGCCCTTCTTGACACCAGGCCATCCTCCAAAAGTCTTCGCCTTACTGTGCGTGCAGACGCACTCACACCTGCCTGCTGCAATTCCTGAGCAAGCTCTGCACTGGTGGTGCCCCGATCCCGCAGCTGAATCAACTTTAGGAGACGGTCCTGGCGCTTGCTGGACTTTCTTGGCGCCCTGATGCCTTCTTCACAACAGTTGAACCTCTCTCCTTGAAGGTCTTGATGATCCGATAAATGGTTGATTTAGGTGCAATCTTACTAGCAGCAATATCCTTGCCTGTGAATCCCTTTTTGTGCAAAGCAGTGATGGCTGCACGTGTTTCCTTGCAGGTAACCATAGTTAACAGAGGAAGAACAATAATTTCAAGCACCACCCTCCTTTTAAAACTTTTGGCCAAGCATATCCAGCGCAAAATAATGTATACATTGAAGAATCTTTTTTTGTCCTCATTCATTGGCTTATGCCACAAACTTATGCATTTTAGCCCCACCCACTCACATTTCTGATTATTTGCACAATATGCAAAACCAACTGTCGCAATCTATTGCTAGGATTTTGCCATATTTGTTAATCATTGTGAGAAGGCGGAGCTTAATTTACTGAAACTGCTATAACACTAAATATTAGATGGATTCGCACGAAACTTAAACGGCATATTCAAGACAAGATTCTGAGCCTGTGTGCTAAGATTGGGGTTCGGGCAACTTCAGAGTGCAGAGTTCAAATACATGTATCTCAGGAACAGAAATACCCTAAGAACCACCTGTGATACCATGGCAACCATCTGGCAGTACCCTAAAGCCACACATTAGCAGCACTAATAACTTGCTAAATCGGAACAAAACATTGTAATATCATTTTTATTTTTTTTAGCGTGTTGGCTCTGTGTAAAATGTTAATGGTTGCCTATTACAAAGCCCACTTTTCTTTACTTTTTTTTTTTTTTTTTTTTTTTTTGCTGGAACTAAAATTTATATAAAAGAAACCTGTGCTGCTTTATGAGTTCACCAGCTTCTGTCAGGTCCGGTGGGTATATTCAGGCTTGGTTCCCTTTTTCCTATAGTGGATTATGGAGGAATTCAGTTCATCACTTTAGTATCATCAGGTAAAGCAAATGGAAAACCCTGCAATAGTAGTAGGCCTATTTTGATTTTGGTGTAGTAGTCTAACTTTGCAATGTGACATATTTGACAGACCTACAAAACCTTAACATATATTGCATTATTAAACGCTGAATTGCATTGGTGTTCTGCAGGCTTTAAGTTTTACCTGTCTAAAGAGACAGAACACCTTCTAACAAGATATTTTCTAAACCTTAAGTGAGCACTGAAGTCAAATGTTGTCTGTAACAAATTCCACTTTTTATACTCTTAAATTAATCACTTTAAAAGTCTGTAACTGAAAAGTGCTGCTGCAGTTTAATACTGTACTAATGTGATGTATATATGTAATGATGTGCACTGCTCATTTACAATGAGTGAATCAGGGTACGTTAGACTGCTTTTTAGTATATATAGAGAGAGAGAGAGAGAGAGAAAGAGAAAGGGAGGGAGGGAATTAATGTGTGTACGGTATGGTTTTTATTTCTTGGTGATGACCAAATGTCAAAACAAAGATATGAATATACAGTATGAGAGTTTTGGTTACTGAGGTTAAGGTTAGGGTTAGATTTAGCCTAATAGAAGGTCCTTATAAGGATAATAAGACAAACGTGTGTGTGCGTGCGCGCACGTGCACGCGCAGTAGGTTCTCTGCGTCTCAGCGCCGCGCCTTTTGCACAAAGACTCTCCTAATAAACACAGTCAAGTTCAGCGGTGGCGCATTAATAACTTTTCCTCGCTGCTCATTGCGACGATGAGGGATTTCATTCCGTTTGTTCCTTTTCACGTCTGAAATGTGGGACTGGAGGTTTCTTTATTTCGTGATCTAAAAAAAAAAAAAAAAAAAAAAAAAACCGGGTGATTTTGAAATTCACTACATACACACCTTTTTGCTCATTTAACTCTGATTAGCGCGAGCGCCGAGGCTGGACTGCAGGCTGTAGCATGGAGGCACCGGGGAATTCAGAGAAATCTCATCTCATTAACGAGAGAAATGGCAAAACATACTCTCTAAAACTCAAAAGGTAAATATTTTTTTTGCTTTAGGTTCTACATTTTGAGCTGCAGTATATATGCTTGTGAAACGTGCATTGGAAGTGCATTTTAAAAAAAAATGTTTGGATTGCTAAACTAAAATAATTTACCACATACCCACCACGTTTGATCTCTTCTTCTACTACTTCTTCTTCTTCTTCTTCTTCTACCCTGACCACAATAAAGCGTTTCCTAAAGACGAATTAATCTTTGTTCTAAACCCAGCAGTCTGTTTCTTAGTTACCATACAAATCAGATATAATTTGTGGATATTTTAGACGCACTGTCAGTATATTTGACTGATTTTAGTAGCCTAATTTCCATTAAAACCTCTCAGTGTACGCACTGTTGCAACATACAGATGGAGACAGCGGGGGAAAAAAAAAACACCTCAAATTGTCCATAAATGTCCATGGCACAGACAAATACCTAAACTACTACAGATCAAATCTGCAGACGCAGTTGACTGCAGAGAAAGATCACCACCTGCAGCAATGATGAATAAAACCTTACAGTCTTCACCTTCACCTCCATCTGGATTTGTATAACTCCTGTAGTGTTAATTCAACCCGGTGTTTTTTTTGTTTTTTTTGTTTTATATCCTCCATCTAGTCCTCTCAGAGATTGCATGGTGCATGGTCAGGCAGTGTGTGATGCTGTGTGTCAGTGAGCAAATTCATTTCCATGCATCGCTTGCTTTTGGACAGCACTTGACAAATGGCCTCGGCTTTTCACCTCTTATTATAGGATCAGAAAATACTGCTTTAAAGCCCTCGTGTGTTTGTAAAGGGGTTTTTTTTGGTGCCGGTGTTTGCACATATATTTAAAAAAAAAAAAAAAAAACGGCATTGTTGTAAATGTAACACAAAATAATCAAAACGTTTCCTTATAATAGGGGAATAAACATTTACTGAATATCTACTCTACATAATTCGATCAAAAAATAGAGAATAAACAGTCAGATTTTGATTGGTGCAGTGGCTGAAAAAATAAATTCGATACAAACAATTAGTTTTTGGGGGGAAGCATGCTCTCTCTAAAGATCTAGAAGATCCGGTTGTTAGAGTTTATATTTAAGTATTACAGTTCATTATAGTTACATGAAAAGGACACGCATTTCTAAGTGTGTTCATTTTGAGATTAAATTTTCTGTACATTTTCTAGTATTTACTATCGTGTGTTAATGAGATTTCAGCAGAATTGGTCAGGCCTATAGCAGTTTGATAAAGTCGGCAAAACAACAAATCCACAGTAGGGGGGAAAAGTGTTTTGTCTGATTTCAAATTTCAAAAAGGTATAGAAAGACTCTCTCGGAAATGTATTAAAAAAATAGAACCTCCTAAATCATGTTCTTAAATATGTTTATGATAATAAGGATGTGGATCATTTGCAATTTCATAGATAGATAGATAGACATCTGCAAGAAATGCAATAAGTTGCATAATTGTTAAAAGGTAAGATGTTCGTTCTGGCAGTCTTGGTCAATCTATTAAAAGAATAATGTTCGGATTCATAATTTATGACATATATATATATATATATATATATATATATATATATATATATATATATATATATATATATATATATATATAGAGGTCTGTTAGGGTGTTAGCAGGAAGGAGGCTGCCGTCAGTGTCTTTATGTTCCATATTAACTCTTATGTTTAATGTGTAAAAATCACTGAGTTTCTGTTTGGCAATGAGAAGTTTCTTTAATGTAATTAACGGTGTTGAGTTGAGCTGCACGTCGCCATGCAGCACCGGGGAGCAGCAGAGCGCATGTGGGGGGGGGGAACTAAAAGTGGAAAACTGAAAGAGCATTTTCATATATATATATATATATATATATATATATATATATATATAGTGGATGCAAATTGATTCTTCACATTTTAATAGATACATAAAAATAATATTCTTATTCAATTTTATTTGTATAGCGCTTTTAACAATTGACGCTGTCACAAAGCAGCTTAACAGAAATATAGCAATTCCGGATATAGATTTTACATTTATAAATTTATCCCTAATGAACAAGCCAGAGGGCAGGGTGGTGAGGAAAGATTCCCTGAGACGACATGAGGAAGAAACCTTGAGAGGAACCAGACTCAAAAGGGAACCCATCCTCATCTGGGTGACACCGAATAGTTCAATTATGAACCATTACTCTTTTATAACTGTCTACTCAAAAAGTGTTAATTTTGTTAAAAGGAACTTGAGTTAACAGGAACTCAGAGTCATTTCAGAATTCATTATAGTTTTAGCTTAGTCCATTGTGTTGAACTGAAATGATTAAGTGTTCAGTGATGGAGACTGAGTGCAAACAGTTCTTAGAACATCCACAGCCATCTTTATGGTTTTAATTTCATGATGATCATTCTTTATTCCCCAACAAATTCAAATCCGCGTTTTATTAATCTGTCTTTGGATTTGGATCAACATGCCACAAGATATGATTATGATTACATGAAAAGAGACTCCTCGCGCGTGAACCCACAGATTTAAAGCTTCTGCTTGTCTCTATTCTGCTGATCTTTTGCAGATAATTGCTTCGATCCGCTTTGATCAATTTAGAAAACCAAGACCGCATACACTGACTTAAATGATACTTGATTAAATTCGTTTCAGTTATGACACAGACAATTCTGCTGGCGTTGGGAACACAGGATAGATGTTACATTTCGCGTGTAACTGAGGTGGTATGAACATAAATATCAAATTCCATCAGGTATAATTCTGCCACACCCACCGAACACGCCTGCTGAGAGTCTAGCCAATCAAAACCGACAGTTATGCGTCATTTTTATTTATTTATTTATTTACACGAAGAGAAATTGTTCAAATGATAATTCTTTGAAATGCGTCATACTTTAAAAATTTTTTTAAATCTTTTTATTTTTTTTATTTTATTTTTTTTATTCATCTTTATGAGAAAGAATATCATATGCCTGAATTAATTAATTTGGGAGTAGTGCACCAGGGATTACATGTTTTGATTTATTATGAGATACAGCCTAGCAAATTCACCCAAGTGTAAACTCGAAGAAGGTTTCAAAATAAAGCGAGAATACACATGTCCTGTGGATAAGCAGTGCATATGGAGTGCATTTGGGTATATGGGGTGGTGGGGTGGGATTGTATCATGTGCGTCACTCCCTGTGGAGTGATTAAACTGAGGCTGTGTCCCGCTTGGCTGCTTCAATTCAGGCATTGAAGGGTTGAGGTGTGTGTGTGTGTGTGTGTGTGTGTGTGTGTGTGTGTGTGTGTGTGTGTTGGGGGTGCTTATCTCTTCTGAGGCAAGATTGCCCTTTTCCACTCCATTAGCTTCATCATAGAGTCTCTCCCATCACCACGCATGCAGCAGCGAGACAGAGAGCCCAAACAGCAGACTCAGCAGCTACTGCCCATGCTGATTTCATTCCACTCTGATGTGTATCCCTGTGTCACACTGATTAAATCTATTAGAACTCCATGTTGTTGGGGTTCTCATGGATTTTATCAATGGTATTTTAGTGGTCAAGAGTAGCATGGCTAAAATGGATAGCATTGTGTTACAGATAAAAAAAAAAAAGAAGAAAAAAAAAAAAATATATATATATATATATATATATATATATATATATATATATATATATATATATATATATATATATATATATGTATGTATGTATATATAATGTGTATGTATGTATGTATATATATGTATGTGTATATATGTGTGTATGTATATATGTGTGTATGTATATATGTGTGTATGTGTATATATATATATATATATATATAATCAAGAATGAGTGGTTGAATTTTTGTAGGATTTATATGGAATTATGATTGTAACTAACAGATGAACTGATTAGATTTTTGGAATTGAGCCAAACAGGCTCAAGGTCACAGCAAGGTCAAATATCTGAAATAGTTTTCTTCATTAGCTTCCTTCCTGTTTGTCATACAGAAATGTTACTTACACGTTCATGTTCAGGAACTCAAGGTCCATTTTCTATCTAAGATTTTTGCCACTCTTCTGTCTGTCCATCTGTCTGTCAGTCCATTGGTAGTAAATTCTTGTTAGTGCAATATCTCAATAATAATTGGTTCAATGTAAGATTTGTATGGGCTTATCCCTGCTACCACCAGATGAACTGATTACATTTTGGCATTGATACCAACACGGTTAAGATATATTTCAAGGATATTTGAGGCATACAAATTAGTAACAGGAAAGGGCTAGACTTGGCAGAGGCCTCCCTGTCGTTGGCATCGAGTTCTACTTGTTTTGTTTTATGATCATGGCCAGTAATAAAATAACTGGTGTTTATATTTGGGAAGGGATTGGGCTCATTTTTATGATCTACAGTATATGTACAGAATATATAAACTTGCATAGTTGGTATAAAACATTTCTCATTTTTGCAGTGAATTTCCTGGTTCCAAAGAAAGCTACCCAAGTCAGGTGTATGAGAACGGGGACGCTACTGGGACCATTGAGTTGAAGAGGCCTGTTGGAGCCCACTGCCATGGAAGCAAAGTTCAGTGGGAGGAGAACCGTGATAAGCTGGTGGCTAAAAAGAAGCTGTACATTGCCTCAATTGTCTGCCTGGTCTTCATGATTGGGGAAGTGATTGGTAAGAGTCAAGTTGCTATCTAAAAAGAACAGTGACCAAAGCTTCCCAGATAGCATACATTTCCAACTATGGCACATATGGCTCAGTTCTGGCAATGGCAAAGGTCATATGGGTCATATCTCGCCCACACACACAACAAGCTGATTTTAGGCTGAGTTTTGGCTTGTTGTGTCTGGGCCCAAATCTGGCCCAGAAGCCAGCCATACTCAGGTTGAGTCATTACCATCATTCCATATGGTATTTGGGCCAGCTGTCATTTGCTATCTGGGTTCTATTCATAGGGCAAGTTTGTGTGTGTGTAGGTATATTATGTGTGATTAATTATAGAACTTCTCAATGGAATAATTAAGAGGGAAGGTGAGGGGTGATTTACAAAAAAGGCATGTGGCGTGTTTATACTGAGGAATACACTTTGAGGTAAGTTGAAGAATACACTTATAGTGGGGTCCAAAGGTCTAAGACTACTAGCAAAAATGCTTCTATTTTGCATTCTTCTATTTATTTATTTATTTATTAAACTTAATACAAAAATATTAATTATAAATTATATTATTGGCAACAACTTGAGTGAAAAGTTTTGATTTGTTTAGTTCTTTTGCTTTAATGACGGCTGGTATGGAATCCACAAGTTTGTGTAGATCCTGATGATCCATGCTTGATCGAATCCACTGGAGTGTCGGCCAACACGTGCTTCAGTGGAAGTGATGAGGCTGAAGGAAAATCGGACCTTTTGTACAAGATCACAAATTTGCTTAAATTTGAATAATGACATAAAAATAGTGCAGAATCATGAATATTGAATATTTGAGATATTTAACTAGAATTTCCTTTCTTTATTTACATTTTTAAAATGATAAAACCATCTGTTTATTTCCAGATTAAAAAAAAAAAAATCCTATATTTTCAATGTGGTCTCAAACTGTTGGACCACTCTTTCCTATAGGTTCTAATTACTGAATCCAATTGCTGTTGGTGAAAGGTTTATAACTGTGTGCCTGAGTATACAGTACTTGTTTCAGCAACACTGTCTTCTGTGCACTGCTCAGTTAAGCCTGGTATTTGTCTTTCTGCTAAAGCCTAGTACCAGTTTAAATTTCACCTTCTGTACCTGCTTATAAATACAGCCATTTTTTTATCTGGTCATGTAGGATGTAACTGATTTTGCCCCATTTTGGATTAATAAAGACAGACCACTGAGGAAATGTAATACAGTGCTAATAATAAATTAGGAACCCTTTGTGAATAGTAAATGGTCGCTGAGGTTATGATATTTTCAAGCATGTGTGATTTTCTTGACGATGAATGACGTAGTTTGGTCATATGGTGCAATGGAAGAAGGTGGCCTGGTCTGATGAATCACATTTTCTTTTGCATCATGAGGACGGCTGCTTCAATTTTCAAGCAAGATTTTAGGATGGCTGGGTGCGTGTGCGTCGCTTACCTGGGGAAGACATGGCACCAGGATGCACTATGGGAAGAAGGCAAGCCTGTGGAGGCAGTGTGATGCTCTGGGCAATGTTCTGCTAGGAAACTTGGGTCCTGGCGTTCATGTGGATGTGACTTTGACACGTAACACCTACCTAAACATTGTTGCAGACCAAGTACACCTATTCATGGCAACGGTATTCCCTAATGGCAGTGGCCTCTTTCAGCAGGATAATGCGGCCTGCCACACTGAAAAAATTGTTCAGGAATGGTTTGAGGAACGTGACAGAGTTCAAGGTGTTGACTTTTGGCCTCCGAATTCCCCAGATCTCAATCCGTTAGAGCATCTGTTTTCACAAAAGTTTTGTAACTTTCGTAACAAAATCTAACTCGCATGTTTTCTGACATTGAGCCAGAATTTCAGTTATTTTAAATCTAGCTTCGTGACGGCCCATTATTTTTCATTAACTTTCAGAGATTTATTTGGATGCGATTTTCTACTTGAATGGAAAATTTTCAGCTTGAGGAAGATAAACGTTCTCTCTGTGGGACACAAAGGAAATGAAGCTTTAAGGAACTCTGGTTTAGTAATCATTTCTTTTTCATCTTTACATTGTGGTATTGGCTCTGAGCCCACTGCCAGCTCCAGAGTCATGCATTAAGTTGAAAGAATAAACTATTTCCCCCACAACAAAACTAATTTGCCTGGTAATCTTGCCACAAGAATAGCAAGAGTGAATCATTTAAAACTTTTTAAGTATTTAAGTAATAACTTGTAAATGTTTCACATAGCCGGGTTGTTGACTTTTTTTTTTCCTTTTCTTTTTTCTTTCTTTCTTTTTTTTTTTTAATTATCAGTATCGATAGCCGTGCAAAAATGTAAAAGATTAGACCAGTTCTAATTTTAAAATGTGAACATGGGACTGCTCTGTTTGAAAAACACACCCACTGCATGCAACTGCAATTAACATACTGAATGCTTTAAAAAAATAAATTTTTATATATATAATATCACCAAGAAAACAATTGGTAACACACTACACCGTGAAGGACTGAAATCCTGCAGCGCCCGCAAGATCCCCCTGCTCAAGAAAGCACATGTACAGGTCCGTCTGAAGTTTGCCTGAATGATTCAGAGGAGAACTGGGTGAAAGTGTTGTGGTCAGGTGTGGTCAGATCTCTTTTGCATCAACTCCACTCGCCGTGTTTGGAGGAGGCGGAATGCTGCCTGTAACCCCAAGTAATAACACCATCCCCACCGTCAAACATGGAACTGGGAACATTATGCTTTGGGGGTGTTTTTCTGCTAAGGGGACAGGACAACTGCACCGCATCAAAGGGACGATGGACGGGGCCATGTACCGTCAAATCTTGGGTGAGAACCTCCTTCCCTCAGCCAGGGCATCGAAAATGACCTTAATGACTTGGAGAGGATCTGCAAAGAGGAGTGGGACAAAATCCCTCCTGAGATGTGTGCAAACCTGATGGCCAACTACAAGAAACCTCTGACCTCTGTGATTGCCAACAAGGGTTTTGCCATTAAGTCGAAGGGGTCAAATACTTATTTCCCTCATTAAAATGCAAATCAATTTATAAATTTTTTGAAATGCATTTTTCTGGATTTTTCTATTTCCATTTCTGTAGGTGGTTATTTCGCCCACAGCCTGGCCATCATGACAGATGCTGCTCATCTGCTCACAGACTTTGGCAGCATGATGGTTAGCCTTTTCTCCCTGTGGATTTCCTCTAGACCTCCCACCAAGACCATGAATTTTGGCTGGCACAGATCAGGTAAGTAACTATTAAAGCAAATCTAGCTGGTCAAATCTGCAAGAGGCATCACTCACTGAGCATATTAATAGTGCTGCTGGTGTCCATGTCTATGTCATTCTGTGATTGAAAATCAAAATAGCAATGCTGTGTATACTTTATTTATTTATTTTTTAGCACTGGTTTAGTGGTGGTTTTGTTTTGTGTTTACAGAGATTTTGGGAGCGCTGATATCCGTAATGTCCATCTGGATAGTTACTGGAGTGTTGGTGTACCTTGCCATTGAGAGAATTGTAAAAAATGATTATGAAATTGAGGGCAGAGTGATGCTGCTTACTTCGGGATGTGCTGTTGTGGTCAACATCATGTGAGTGAAAAACATGCAATATTACTCCACCAAGCAAACTAATGTAATCCAGGCTTATTTGAAACTGGCCGCACAGGTGACTACATGCTCACCGCATTTCACTAACAAACTCTAGCTGTGACCTGTTACTGCTGATTCAAGTCTGCCTATGGTAATCATGCAGGTTTGTCCTCAAGCTTACCTTGCCGTAGTAAATGAGTGGGACTTAAGATTAACCAAACGTGACACAAATTTACCAGGTTTATTGAAATAAGCCTGGCTTATTGAGTTAGTGTGCTTCATGAAATTCCCCTCTGCTCAAGTTGATTTAGGAGAATAGTGGTTTTGATTGCAGTGGTGTTTTATAGAATGGCGTACATCCTCCATCACTCCACCACCTTTCACGGAAATGACTCTGGCTATCACAAGATCACTGAAAATGGGATGAGTCCTGTGGGCCATGGCCACTCCCACAGCCTCCTGGGCAGCCATGGAAACACCAGCGTCAGGGCGGCATTCATCCATGTTTTGGGTGACCTATTACAGAGCTTTGGGGTGATGATTGCAGCCATCGTTATCTACTTACGGGTAAATACCTCAAATCACTACATGCAGTCAAGTGCATGCAAAAAGTGGCCTGTTTAGAGCTACACAATATGGCCAAAGTTTGTGGACACCTGACCATCACACCCATGTGTGGTTCTTTCCCAAACTGATGCCACAAAGTTGGAAACGTATGTTTGTATAGAATGTCTTTGTGTGCTGTAGCATTACAGTTTCCCTTCACTTGAACTAAGAGGCCTAAACCTGTTCCAGCATGACAATGCCCCTGTGCATGACAAAGCGAGCACCATGAAGACATGGTGTGTTAAGGTTGGAAGAAGGTGGAAGAACTTGAGTGTCCTGCACAGAGCCCTGACCTCAACCCCACTGAACACCTTTGGGATGAACTGGAATTGGAGCCTCCTCACCCAACATCAGTGCCTGACCTCACTAGAGTGGAGTTTCTTACAATAGCAAATGGGGACTAAATCTCGAATGGGATGTTCAACAAGCACGTACAGTATGGGTGTGATGGTCAGGTGTACACAAACTGTTTCTGAGAAGAGCCAAATTTTGATCAACAGATCTGGAAATGGAAAAAAAAATGTTCTAATGAGATATGATACATTTTTAAAGTACTGAATGCTTTCTCTGTTTCAGCCCGAATACAAAATAGCTGATCCCATTTGCACCTTCCTGTTCTCTCTGTTTGTCCTGGGGACAACAGTCACCATTCTCCGGGATGTGTTCCGCATCCTCATGGAGGGTAGGTTTGTTTTGGTGCTTAATTTATGTTAATCAGACCTCAGCGGTTCAGTAAAATTATACCACTGATTGAAGCATTGAAAATGACCCGGATGACAGAGAGCCTTCATACAGCTGAAAAAAAAACAAGTCCTGTAAAAGTTGCAGAAAATGCATTATTAATGAATTTGCAGCGTTTCCAAATATGGATTCGAAACAAAAGTATATTTTGGACGAGACACCTTTAGGACAGTTGCATGCTGATGTTGCATGTGTATCTGCTCCTGACACAGGGTGCAGTAGGCCTCACAATAGTTTTCTACTATTATTGTAGTATTAGTTGCTTATTCAGCTTAAATTGATGAACTGCAGGTTACCTGCTGCTACCCAGAATCTACAGATATATCATGTTGCCAATTATAGACTAATATGATAGTTTAGATGATTATTTCATGCTCAATAAGACATTATTGTATATAATAAAACACCTACAAGTGTCTAATGTGAACAAGACCTTAATTAACCGCCGACATGTGTTCCTCTAATAGTGTTAGCAAAAATTAATTAATTAACAATGAAGAGGTCGAATATTCCCAAATGGTGCCATCTTTGCAGTATCAGTGTATCAGCATTATAATTTGGGAAATAATACACCCAGTGCACATCCCAGGAATTTTTATTAGGAATTAAGATTTGCTTAGCTGTTAAGGTTCTTTTGTAGTTCCTCATGGCACGTGTTTTTCTTTCAGGTGCACCCAGAGGAATTGAATTTAACTCTGTGAAGGAGGTGCTGCTATCACTGAAATCTGTAAAGGCCTTGCACAGTCTGCATTTGTGGGCTCTAACTCTTGGACAGACCCTGGTTTCTGTCCATGTGGCCACTGGTAAGACACTTGTACTTCACTTACACGGATATATTTTACTAAAACTCAGTCAAATGCTGTAAACAGGAGAACTTAAAATGCTGTAATCTCATTTTGCAGTTGTATATAATATTGTATATCATACTGTATAATTGAACTGAGCTTTCCTTTAATTTTATTTGTATTCATAATATTTAAGCTAAAGGTCCTAAGTATGGAGCTGCATGCCTGCTAGAATAAACCACCATTTGTGTTTAATCAGAGGAAAATGCAGATCCACAGAGTGTCCTAAAGGAAGCTACAGAGCTCCTGCAGACCAAGTTTGGCTTCTTCAGCACCACCATCCAGGTCGAGCCCTACAGTGAGGACATGGCCTACTGCACCATGTGCCAGGATCCAATGGATTAACCAAGAGTCACCAAGACAATCCGGTGAGGAAAGCTGTCCTGAGGAAGTGGCCTGTCCAAAACATGTGTACATTGTTTTTGACTTTGTTGGGGCTCCATATCCAGAAATGCTGCTGGTGCATTAGCAGGCACTTTGTATACCAATATTCTTTATTATACATACATGCAGAGATACTGCCATCCTCTCATGTTTCATCTGTTTTACTGAAGTTTTCCTAAAAACATAAGCTTAACCGGCTTCCCATTAGCTGTGCACACACAATGTCAATATTCTGAAGTATTGAATAGAATTATGCATTGTCTGTTACCAAACAGAGGCAATAAATGGCTATTTTGCCCTCTACTGACCAATCACAAGGCCTAGATTAATATTTGATACTTTACATTGTTGGACCATGTTGTAAATAAGAAGCAGCAAGACACTTGAAGCTGTTTTCTTTACTCACTTCCAAACAGAGATTGGACACAATGGCCCCTAATAATCAAAGTTGTATAAGGTCAAATGTGATTGGAAAACCAGCACACGCAGTGACCATTTCCTTGTTAATTGATTTCCTGTTCAGCAGATCTATATGATCAAACTTGCATCTCGTTGGAATGCTTTTCATTCTGATTCTTGATTTTGAATGATTAAAATCAATATAATCTATATTTGCAGCAAGGAAGTAAGTAACAACTAATATAACAAATAACATTAACACCTGTGCACATGGAAACCTCATTTAATTAGTTGCATGGGGCAGGCAGTGTGTAAATGTTAACTGCAGGGCACAGATATAGCTCATTACTCCGTGAAATGAGTAACGGACATATTTACATACAAGAGGCACCATGGTCTCTCATGGTGCCTCGGAGGATCACACGCTCAAGCTATTCAGAGATGCTTGGATACCACTGCACTTTTTTCTTTCTTTTTTGTTTTTTTGCCTATTGTGCATTTTATTCATTTTGGTATTCTGCCTTTTGATTAATTTTCTTTCAGGATTATTTGAAGGATTCGTTTATTTTAGTCATGTTACATCTGTAGTTTTTTTTTAGCACCTCCATATTCAGAACTGTGATATGTATAATATGTGATTTGTCCAGCATCTCGGAGCTCTACCAGCATTTTGCGTACCAATATTTATGAATAAAGCTTTAAATAAGTCCGACAACAAACAGAGAACATTTCTATAACAGTCTATATAGGATTGCCAAAGTCAGACCTCTTGGACCATCCTTTCCTCTGTTTAAACTTATGACATATACATAAGCGACTAGATTGTTCCACACAGCTGAAGCCGATTCATAATTTGTGCTCAAATCACAGGTAGATTATTTTGTGAAGAAGACTCCGATTCGTTCATTCATCATTCTGTGCACTCAAATCCGAACTCGTTTCTACGCATCTTTGATGAATACATAATTTTCTGTGTACGTTCCAGGATTTTTAGTGTTTTTGTTTAGCCAGAGAGCGAAACACTTCTTCAAAACAATTCTAGCAACTCTCAGCCCTCAGGCAGGAAAATTAGGGAGTGAAAGATGGGTATCGGTGTGACTTCTGTGAGGTTTCAGTGTGACTGCATGGAGACAGTAAACGGTTCTACCCACAATATGGAGATATCGAGATATAATTTCAGCCCAGATTACAAGCTAACAAAAAAATCAACTACTGTAGAGAGAAATTCAAGGGACTAAATCCTTGGAATGAGTGTCACAAGCCTGATTTTTCTTTCCCAGCTTGCTGAGTTGCAATGCAAAACAGGGAAGTTGAGTAATCCGGATGAGGCTGGTGCTTAAGCATGAGCAAACTATTACTCCTGATCAAATGAACTGCTACCATATGATAAGGAGATACGTCTATACTCATTCCAAGTGCATATGATTTTTATGACTGCTTCGAGTGCAACCACACTGCCATAACTTTCAACAGATGTGACTGCCACATTCCAATGAGTAGCTCAGTGCTGCCATGTCCCTGCATTATTCCATTAAAGGGACTGAATCAAAATGCTAATGTAGCTAATAATATTGAAATTAATTAATGACCCATTAATGTCCCTATTAGCAATATTAGCATTTTTGTATCATTAAAAGGGCGTGGCAAACACCTTATATGAATAGAAAGTGTATAATATTAACCATGCAACCGAGGAGTTTTAGAAAGGGAAAAAAAAAAAACACCCTGAATGTATAAAATTTTTATTGTTTATATCTGTGCATTACAGAGATCATAGTAGTTTACTATTATTTATAGGCTTGACATTAATGCAAACACACTTCTGGAAAATTCCCACCCAGTCACATTTGCCTTTATTCATCAAAGTCGCGGTCATATCCGATCATACAACAAGCACATTCCAACAAGTTTCCTTATTCATCAGTTTTATCTTCATTGTGATTGCATGATCAAACTCGCGTCTAGTGTGTGTGTGTGTGTGTGTGTGTGTGTGTGTGTATTTCAGTGTAATGTTTTAACAATAAAAAAAAAAAAAAAGCCTCGATTTGCAGGTAAATTATCAAGATCACTGGAGTCAACAGCAAGTAAATGGTAGTATTATAACAACAGTCATATCATCACAGTAGCATAGTGTATGTTGGAACCTCAAACTAATATCATCAGGTTTAGTGTCAACATGTAATTTGTAAATGTAAATCAGAATGCACAGACGACTATCATCAGCCCTTTTCATATGCAGTCCGTCGGTGCGACGATGACTGTTCTACATTCATGGTCTCTGGATTATCTTCCTCCAGCTCGGTCGATTCTGTGCTGTTGCTTGCCAGTTGTCTAGGCTGATCCCTTGTTGTTTCATGTTTCTTTTTGCTACATCTTTAAACCTGAGACGTGGCCTTCCCTGATTTCTGGTTCCTGTACTGAGCTGGGAATATAACAGCTGCCTTGGTAGACGGTCCGTGTCCATTCGTTGAACATGTCCGAGCCATCTAAGGTTTTTCTCAATGAGTATGTCTGCCATTGATGGTAATCCAGCCCTTCTGAGTACTTCTTCATTTGTGACTGTCACGCCAAGTTATTCCCATAATTTGCCGTAGGTGCCGCATCATGTATGCTTGTAATTTTTTGACCTGCACCTGATAGATCGTCCATGTTTCTGCTCCATAAAGAAGGGAGGATAATACTACAGCGCGGTAGACTTTGCATTTGACTCTGATTGAGACATGATGGTTGTCCCATAGTCTATCCCTGAGCATACCATAAGCAGGGCTAGCTTTGCCCAAGCGAAGGATGAGTTCGCTGTCTAAACTAGCGTTTTCAGAAATGGTGCTACCGAGATATACAAAGTTCTTGCACCGAATCAAGCTTTCATTTTTTACTTTGATCTCCTCAGGTGTGGGTACTGTACTGATGTTCTTCACAGGTTGATACAAGCACTCTCCTCTTTTTGTCGGTCCATATATTTCCCTTAGTCCATGGTAGAATGACTTCATGTCATTAATATCCGCTGCCTGCTGTAGGCTTTCAGCTTTCACCTCCCACCAGTCCGATTTTAATTTCCTTGTATACCGCTGAAGCTTTCTTTTAGTGTCTGTATATTTAGCCTTGTTGCTTCTGGTGTTTTTCTGGAGCATATTAGCTCATGCGACATTTCTTTCTTCTAGCCTCCTCTCTAATTCCTTGTCGTTCTCATCAAACCAGTCCTGGTGTTTTCTTTTAGGTTTGTCACAAATGTTCTGTGCTGTATCAAGCACACCCATCTTGAGGGTTTCCCATTGCTCCTCAATGTCGTCCCCTTGATGGTACAATTCCTTGAGAGTTTTGTCCATCTCGTCTGCAAGCATTTGCTCGATCTTTGGGTCCTTGATCTTTGCTGTGTCGAGTCTAATTGGTGGCTTGGTTCCAGTCCTGTTATGTCTTTTACGAATGACAAAGTTGATGTGAGACCTGAGCATTTCGTGATCCGTCACACAGTCAGCTCCTCTCATTACTCTAGTGTCAAGAACATCATTCTGATCTTTCCTTCTTGTTATAACATAGTCCAAGAGGTGCCAATGTTTAGAGCAAGGATGCATCCAGGTGGTCTTATGGTGTTCTTTGTGCATGAATATAGTGTTTGAGATGACTAAGCTGTACTCCGAGCACAATGCAAGCAGAAGCTCACCATTTGAGTTGCACTTGCCGGTACCATGAGGACCGATAACACCTGCCCATTTGTCATGTTCACACCCAACTCAAGCATTAAAGTCTCCCGTTACAATCAATTTATCAGTTTTAGGTACCTGAGATAGCACACTTTTCAGTTGACTATAGAACTCTTCCTTGTTTTCCTCAGGGTTGGTCATAGTTGGTGCATAGATGCTTACTATTGTAGCGTACACATTATTCTGATGAGGCAGCCTCATTGTCATGATTCTATCGCTTACTGGCGTTGGATCTTGTTCCAGCAGCTGGGCTATAGAGTTCCTCAGAGCAAAGCCTACACCAGCTTCTCTTCGCTCAGCTTCCTCCTTGCCACTCCAAAAGAAAGTGTACCCACAATCAACTATGCTGTCATAGCAGGCAAGACGTGTCTCACTGAGCGCAGCAATATCCACACCATATCTGCTAAGTTCCTTTGCAACCAGAGCGGTTTGTCTTTCTGGTCTACTCGATCCAGCTCTGTCCAACAGTGTGCGAACATTCCATTCAGCAAGTCAGTCGTGGTTTGTATCCTAGTCTACTTTTCGCTGTCACCCGGAGCGGGAAGTGAACAGCGCGAGCCTTGTTTATCTGGGTGTCGTTCGATCCGGCTTGAGGTTGTTCTCGCCTGACCATATTTCATAGAACTGCGTGCAAGTTGATTTGAAGTAAAACTAGGTCTTGCGAGCACTAGATTCACTCTCTCGGCCACTCGGGTGCATAATCAACAGGCAAGGGCGTGCCAAGACGTGTTGGAGCTCCAGAGGGCTGTAGCGGCTGACTGGATAATCGTCAGCCCTTTAGCTGTGTAATAACTTGCATACCATGAAGCTCTGACCTGGGTTTATTTGCTCAGGATGGAAATTGGCTCGTCGATATGTTTAAATGAAGTTTTAAGCTTTAAATCTAATTTACTCATCTTCAGTAACTGCTTTACTCTGGTCAGTAGCCTACCGAGGTGGGAATACACACGGAATGGGACACACTAGATGCCATATGCGCACACACATACACACACATGGATCCACAAACGTATGCAAACCTAGAGGCAATTAAACTTAGTCAGTCCTTGCTTGTTTGTGGGAGGTGGAGGGAAACCGCTGAACAGTGATCCGAGCTCAGGATGCAATCTAGAGCCGTGAGGCAACTAATTTTAGCAAAAACACAGGATTACAAAAACCAAACCTATTGGATCCTTTCCTTAATTGAAACCGTGGGAGCAGTTGGTTTTCACTCTGCACACACATTTTATGCTGTTTTTAAGGAAACCAAAAAGAACAATTTAATTTTTTTCTCCTCTGTACTTCTTTCCATGTATCCTGAATAACTGTAGCATGCTGAATAAATTAAGCTGTAAGCTTTCATGTAAATCAGAGGTACAGTATATAAGGGGAATGATGTACTGAATATGGCCAAAAGTATGTGGCCATCTGACCATTACACCCATACGTGCTTGTTGAACATCTAATTCCAGATTCCTTTGCTGCCTCTACTCTACTGGGAAGGCTTTCTGGTAGATTTTTGCCCATTCATCCACATGAGCATCCATCCAGTTGAGGTTGATTCACGATTTGTGCTCAAATCACCGCTGGCTTTAATGTTGTACAGCTGTTTCATGAATCATTCCTACATCATTACACACACACACACATCTGCACTCATTTCTATGTGACTTTGATGAATAAGGGCCATTATCTCCAGTTGGTATGCAAATACCTGCCATGTTGTTGTTGTGCTTTAAAATGTTTTGATATTGTGGGCTGCACTGTAAGAAAAAAGTGTACTATATTTGCGAAATACCCTAACAAGGCAAAGCACGCTTGCATGAGTGCTGTTATAAGCCTAGTAAAAACTGCCAATCAAAAGATTTCTTATGAAAAGTACCTCACTGTCTTGCTGAAGTACTTTATTTAGTGTATATTGTGCATCTCATTTTTGATAAAATTGATATATTTTACAAGTAAACACTTTAACATACCAATCCATGATGAACAAGTGATTAAAAAAATGGACCAACAGATTTAAATTTGAATATTTTTATAATAGTGCTGCACTTAATGTATGTTCAGCACTGGCAGAAAATGTTGAATGTTTGTAGAAGATTACAGAAAGTCTTAGCAGGGTATAAGTGATGTATATCGGTTTCCGACAACAGATTATGCACTTTGTCTTATACTGGATTTGCCTTTGGGAGTTCAGAGATCCTCTTTGAGATCAATTTGATAGAAACGTGGAACTTTTCAGAGGTGTTCCTGGAGCTAAATTCATTTCAAGGACACTTAATCAAACATTGAGGAGTTTATTTTATTATGGAAACATGAAAATGAAATTAAAGTTGCATATTGCATTGGGTGAATATGCACTAAAACCAAAACAGATTAACGAGGGACACGTATCAGCTAAATATACCACAATATAGAGTAATATTCCTATGAAAAAGAAATCCTCAGCCCAAACTAAGAGTTAAATTTGAGGCACAATGTCTGTTAATCAGTTATGCTTCTGATGTGTCCTGCATGTTAGAAGTCAGTGTTACCATGAAAACTGCAAATACTCTTAATGTGTGTCTGCCAAGTCCTTGTGAACGTGTGTGTAGATATATTTTGCATATTGTATAAACAAAGTCCTGTGTGTAAATGTTTTATGGTGGTACTCTATGTATCTACATGTTATCTTTTGTCACTACATGTTTAATAAAGTGAGCTTTTTGTAAACCACAATAAAATAAACAAGCGGCCAAGAAATGTTTAACTGTGCGTTAACCAACTTAACCATAAACTGGTTGCTCGGTGGTGTTGTTTCTTACCTTCAGCTTCCCAAAGAAATAATTCTGATACCCAAGAACACATTAAAAGCATACGTACAGAGCTAATCTGATCCCACAAAGGAGTTTAAATAATTGAAATGAATGAAAACAGAGCACTGTGTGGTGCTTATTAATAAGAGCGCTTAACAATGTTCAGTTGTGTGTCTGTGGTAGCAAATTACAGCTGCTGAGTTCTGTAACTGAAAATTGAGGCAGGTGTTCAGCTATATTGATTCACACTTCATCACAAAAAGCTATTACATTTGGGAGGCAACATTAACTCAGTGCTGAACAGTGACTGTGGTTCGGGTGAAACTCTGTGTTGGTTATTATACATAAAGACGATGGATATAATATGAATAGGTCCAGGGCAACTTTCCAGACAAGTATATTTTCCCTTTGTCTCAGTCATTAGGGCACTTGGTAAAGAATTGTACTTCTGACTGAGAGATGAGAGAATAGAAAGGACAGATGAACATTTCTGTGCACTTAACACCGTCCTGTGGGCACTTGATCACAGGGCAGACGGCCATTTAAATGGTAAAGCAAGTGGACCAACGTAAGACCACCAAAACACAGTAAACTAATAACCTTGGAAATGATCATGACAAAAAGTATCACGATCAAAATATATTGCTGACTTGTTTAATTAGGACACAAACACATAATACAAAATGCTTAAGAGACATTTGCATTATAAATAAAACCAAACCTAGAAAGTCTTCATTCGAGAAAACTCTATAGCAGCTCAAAATTGCTGTTGATGTTGATGACATAATTTCTTTGCTGTATAACTGTACAACACAGCAATGAATTAAAAACAAAGTGCACAAAATATAAAACCTTTCACAATCTTTATCAAAATAGTGCCATCTATATTTTTCCAGTCCCCAAAATAAGTTGGGTTTTGTTTTGTTTTTTTTTTAAAAAGTCTGATAGTCTACATAAAGTCATAGAACAGTAAAAACTAAGAACTGGACTTTTGATTAATGTACCACACAAAGCTTATACTGGTTGATTAAGTGTGTTTACATGGCTTATTTGAGAGCATCTAGGGCACCTGCACCATCTCTGCCATGCACTGGTTGACAGTGGTAGTGGATGTGTCTTTTTCCTGAGAGCAGAACATGGTGCTAAACTGTGCTTGGGCCTCGCGAATGAGTTTGTGCATAACAGGACCATCCAGGCCACTAACACAGTGAACACGCACAAGCCCCGACTGGCCAGCTGACAGCACCCAGGCGTGAGCGTCCATGTTTGGATTGAAGCACACCTAGATGAGGAGGAGGAGAAGGAGAACTGTTAAACACCAGTGCTGTACAGTTTTTACTTTTTCTTCATCTTCATCCAGTGAAACATTTGGAGGATACGAGGGAACTAATTTTATATTCAATTCAGTATTTCTGGAGGACACAAAGCAAAGCGATTCCAAAAGACAGAAGGTCATTAAGTAAAATATTTAGATTAGATGCCCAAATAAGTGCAGCTTTTATACTTGAAGAAAAGTTTGATATCCTTTTGGACAACATACCAAGAAGGACTGAAATAAGCTTCCATTATTTCGTCCACAAATAATACTGAGAATCACTTTAAGAGGTAACCATGGAGACAGATGCATAAATACTATGATGGATGGATGGATGTTGTCCTTCACATAAGAATATGTTAGATATCAAAATGGCTTATACGGTAATTTTTAAACAGAAACTGTTGAGGCTTTAGAATGAATACGTTAAGTCCTCAGGTGTTTCTTTTTGTGAATAATATTTCATGTACAGTATCTCACAAAAGTGAGTACACCCCTAAGTGAAAATGTCCAAATTGGGCCCAATTAGCCATTTTCCCTCCCCGGTGTCATGTGACTCGTTAGTGTTACAAGGTCTCAGGTGTGAATGGGGAGCAGGTGTGTTAAGTTTGGTTATCGCTCTCACACTCTCATATACTGGTCACTGGAAGTTCAACATGGCACCTCATGGCAAAGAACTCTCTGAGGATCTGAAAAAAAGAATTGTCGCTCTAAATAAAGATGGCCTAGACTATAAGAAGATTGCAAACACCCTGAAACTGAACTGCAGCACGGTGGCCAAGACCATACAGCGGTTTAACAGGACAGGTTCCACTCAAAACAGACCTCGTCATGGTCGACCAAAGAAGTTGAGTGCACATGCTCAGCATCATATCCAGAGGTTGGCTTTGCAGAATAGACGTATAAGTGCTGCCAGCATTGCTGCAAAGTTTGAAGGGGTGAGGGCCTATCAGTACTCAGACCAAACGCCGCACACTGCATCAAATTGGTCTGCATGGCTGTCGTCCCAGAAGGAAGCCTCTTCTAAAGATAATGCACAAGAAGGCCCGCAAACAGTTTGCTGAAGACAAGCAGACTAAGGACATGGATTACTGGAACCATGTCCTGTGGTCTGATGAGACCAAGATAAACTTATTTGGTTCAGATGGTGTCAAGCGTGTGTGGCGGCAACCAGGTGAGGAGTACAAAGACAAGTGTGTCTTGCCTACAGTCAAGCATGGTGGTGGGAGTGTCATGGTCTGGGGCTGCATGGGTGCTGCCGGCATTGGGGAGTGTACTGTGACATACTGAAGCAGAGCATGATCCCCTCCCTTCGGAAACTGGGCTGCAGGGCAGTATTCCAACATGATAACGACCCCAAACACACCTCCAAGACGACCACTGCCTTGCTAAGGAAGCTGAGGGTAAAGGTGATGCACTGGCCAAGCATGTCTCCAGACCTAAACCCTATTGAGCATCTTTGGGGCATACTCAAATGGAAGGTGGAGGAGTGCAAGGTCTCTAACATCCACCAGCTCTGTGATGTCGTCATGGGGGAATGGAAGAGGACTCCAGTGGCAACCTGTGAAGCTCTGGTGAACTCCATGCCCAACAGGGTTAAGGCAGTGCTGGAAAATAATGGTGGCCACACAAAATATTGACACTTTGGGCCCAATTTGGACATTTTCACTTAGGGGTGTACTCACTTTTGTTTCCAGCAGTTTAGACGTTAATGGCTGTGCGTTGAGTTATTTTGAGGGGACAGCACATTTACATTGTTATACAAGCTGTACACTCACTACTTTACATTGTAGCAAAGTGTTATTTCGTCAGTGTTGTCCCATGAAAAGATATAATAAAATATTTACAAAAATGTGAGGGGTGTACTCACTTTTGTGAGATACTGTATAATATAACAGAGCACATAAAGCCTTGTGGACCACAAAAAGCCTGAGTTCTTCGTGATGTTCTTACTTTATAGAGAGCATTCAGAGGCATCTGATCCACAAAAAGCATGCCTTTGGTCTCTGAGGCATGCAGCTGCTTCAGTATAGGCTTCTGTTGATATTTTATAAAAGACCTCTGTGTGGGAAAGAAAGAAGTGCCAGTCAACGTGCAAGTTTTTGAAAACACAGTAAGCTTTAAAAATACTAACATCCAAGATTCCAGTCTTTAGGATTGTGTGTGGAGCTGGAACAGCAGTCAACATTTTACAGTACAGGCCATTTAATAATGGCACCCAAGAAAGTGTGTGCGAGTACGAGTTTGATGGGGAGAACTTAATTAGCCCAAGTCAAACAGCCATGACTGCAGTGTGTGCTTAAAAGTGTGAAATGGACTTGTGCATGGATGCGTGATGGTGAAGGAGTGGAGCACAGCACGGAAGGGAACACACTGAGTGTTACCATGGAAGGAGGTCACTTTACAAATACAGATAATAAAATGATGTGTGACTGATTTAGTAAGTAAGTAATTCCAAACAAGCAAAGTTGATTCTTTGACCTGAACTGAGAAATGGTGCGGAGTAGCTGGATTGAGTTATCTGAAATAACTGTACACGCGTGTTGTTTTGGAAAGGCCATATGTAGAGACTCGTATCCAAAATCAGGTTGATACGGTACCCTGGAGAGGATACTGAAAGATATGCGTGATTAAAACGTCTCCATAGTCTGTTTTCAGAGAGATTGTGAGTGTCGTCATACTAAACACATTTTGTGCACTGAAAACGCTCAGACATGGCAACCAAAGTTGTTTCATGAGCCAGACGTCACTCAGTAATCTAGCTCATGCTCTCTCTGGCAGACACGTGAACAAACTAATAATAACCACGAGGAGGCAGGTTCTTAGTGTGTTTCCTCCTTGTTTTTTATGGTAACAGCATGGCGGTCATGACATTTTAACTTATTTTTGTCATATCCCCCAGCCCTACCCTACCTTCAAATCTAATTCAACAATCTCAGTAATCCAAGTTTGAAGAACAGGGTCTATAAAAGCAAAAGGATCAGAAGTCAAACATAAGTTAAACTAGTGAACTGCACAAGAAGACACTCACAAGGTCCATGTCGTGAAAGCGGAGGTAGTATTTTTTCACAGCGCCTCTGTAGGTCTGGGGCTCCTGCTGGGTCGAGTCACACTCTTCCTCCTTCTCCTCCTCTAGTTGAGCCTCGTCAGTTCTCTGACCAGGCTCAAACTGCACCAGCTCTGTCCTGTACACCGGCTATATGGAGAAGGATATATTACAACTCAGTGATGAGCGATTCTCAGTTAAGAGATGTGTTATTGATCCTGGGATCTTATGTCCTGGATAGTATGGTATGTCCTGAGAACATGAAGCACTACATGAATTACTTTTGTCCCCTGCTCTTGCCTGATTGGCATACATAAATAAGAGTGTTAAACAGCACTGGACATGACTGGACATCAAATATTTTATTGGAATATGCTTCAGGACACGTTAAACTCTAGTAGGAAATCATGCATGCATCAGGAACATACAAATCGATGTCTCTTGCTGTTGCTGTAGTTGCAGTTTGGGTCACACAGCACAGAGCAAACAAATTCTCCAATGTTGTCCCCGATTACACAGGAGTTCATCCAGTCGGACACAGAGAAGCTCTTTGACAACAAAAGAGAGAGATTCTTGAAGCCAAATGTTAGTACAGGACATTACATAAAGTATCATCATATGAAGGGTTGGCACAGTGTCTACCCAATACTCTGTCTACCCAATACTCACCCATACAGTAGCTTTCCTTGAACAAACAAATAAAGGCTTATAACCGAAGTAACCTGAGTCAACGTAGTGAAGTCCTTGCTGCCCAAGCCTATAAAGAGAACAAAGGCCATACATGTACTACATTGGATACATTGCCATACATTGCATTACATGTAATCAAAAGAACACAACATCCGTCTTCACATATAGTCTGTTTTCACCTTTTGAGACATCAAACATCAGGTGGTGGAGTGAATACTCACGTGGCATAGCAGGACTCCTGGGTGAGAAAAACTCCTGGCCAAAAGATAGGCCAGGACACATCAGTGTGCAGGAAGCGCTTTATTGCCTTAAGGGGAGTGCAGGTCTTAGTCAAGTTCCACAGTTTAATCATACGATCATCCCCCACTGTCACCATCAATTCACTACAGTAAAAAAACAAAACAAAAGAGAAAATGGGTCAAAAAGCTCTACATAATTACTGTGGCCCCAAAAAGTATTTGAACACTTAAGCCACATTTATAAATGTATGAATTTCTCTGCATTAGAGAACATGTCAAATAAAATAAAAGAGGCATTTATTTTAAAGAAAAAGATACCGCAGGCACACTTTTCAAGCAAAAAGTTTCCCCCTAAAAAAGAACGCTATGTTTAAAAATACAGAAATAATAGATATACTGTTCAAAAAGTATTTGGACACGCAATTGTGGCTTCAGCAAAGATACCAGTTGCAGTGGTTTAATATCTAGTTTGCCATCTTCACAGAACTTCTTTACAACGTATGGGCATGGAATCAGCCAGTTTCTTTAACAGTTGTGGTGGAAGTTCACAAAATTTCCTTAAGTGTCCAGATACTTTTTGGGGCCACTGTAAACTGACGAATGTTCTGATAGCAAAGTAAGTTCCAAAGCGCAGTAACGTTAATGGGAAATGTTATGGAGTTTGGAGCTTATTCTTTCACAGTAAAACAGAAAACACAGACTGTGTGACTGTGTTAGAAAGCACAGAGAGATGGGACATTTGCAGCAATGCATGGCAATCCCTTTGTTTGACAAACTGATGTACAGTCTTGCTTGGAGTTGTGCAGTTTGTAGCAAGTGCGAGAGGAATGTTGCGATAAACTGTGAATATAAATATGAATAATCTGAAACTGTTACCTTGAGGCCCTGCACCAGCTGAGGCAGCGAATGGTGTTCTCATGAGCCAAGAAGCAGTGGTAGGGGTAGAGAGAGACAGATCTGTCCGGAGATCTAACTCTAAGCAAGGGAGACTTAGTGCTCAGATCCCACAAAGCCACCATACCTAGAGAAGGATGTATTATTATTTTTTTTTTTTACAAATCCAAAACATCGAGAATGCTGCAAACACTGTAAAGCTAATTTTTTTTAAATTAATTACGTTAACAAGGTCACATACATAATTTACATGGGACTGTAAAAAAAAAAAAAGTGATCAGCTGTAACTAAGCTCATAAACTTGAAATAAAATCTATGCATGCATGTGGTCTGTGGTCAACAGCAGTGCAGATACTAATTTCAATCGTGTATATGCCACTGTTGGGCCCTTGAGCAAGGCCCTTAATCCTCAACTGCTCAGCTGTATAAATGAGATAAATGTAAGTTGCTCTGCATAAGAGCGTCTGCCAAATGCTGTAAATGTAAATGTATAGCAAAGTAGACGTGATGAACAACACGTTGTTTCTTATTTCTAATCTTATGGTTTGCGAGTGCACGGAAGGCTGGCACAGATTTATCTGTTTGGCAAGCGTGGACAAGTGAAGCTAAAATGCCTCAGAGAAAGATCTTTTCTTGCTTTGCTCCACAGTCAGACAGCAAGGCTATTAAGGTTCATATAAGAGGCTTAAAAACACATAATACAACATTGTATAACATTGTCGATCTTAAAGCTGCAGACACCTTGTTTTTGCACAGATATTTAAATTGTCCAACTCAATAGCCATCGTGACCCCTGACAGGCTGTTCTGACAACTAGCAAGTAGCAGTGAGGCTTGGGGCCACACAAAAGCAGGGTCTTGCCAGTGAGATTGGATCCACAAGTAGCATTCTGGTCTAGTTACTGAATCCTGCACAGAATGGGCAGAATCAGCAGTAGAGTAGGAAAAGCATACAAGAAGTGATGACCCGGTGGGCAGAACGGCTATTCCAGGGAGAATAACTGGTATTGGTCCACCAAGCCAACCTTTTCCAGATCTGGTCTGAGCATCCTTAACAAACACTGATACTGCATGTCGAAAATGGACTGGCAAATGTAATGGACTGATAACATGGCTAGGATTCTTAGTAAAATTACTCTCAGGCTGATGATCTGTGTAAACTGCTTTATTGTTAAGGAGCTTGTGTCGGAGTTTACAATGAGACTGAGCACCATAACATGAGAGAAATCACACAGGAGAAAGTCAGCCAAATGTGAGAGTATCCTGATGCTAGAGGCCATCAGTGGAAAAAGGCCATTTTCAAGAACAGGTTTGACCTTCTCTATAGTACATTTGTCCTTGGAAAAAACCAAAAAAGGGCTGGGATCCGGCAGTAGCGATGTAGTTTGTATCCCTACAACACTGTCGTCAGGACCCACTGATCCAGTGTAGTTGCCATCCCAAGAGAGTTTTTGACTGTAAATGGCCCATTGTTAACCCCTGTCCTTTAGGAACATACTATATGAGATCTTTTAGTGGTGTGTTGCACTGTTTAGCATTTAAATAAGAAGCATTTAAATACTTACCACACATTTGAGAATGTGACCCTGCAAATGTGAATCCAAAACCTATATGTAAATCCTGAACCTGGATCTCTCTAGGGCTTGTATGATGACCTTAAGATTGACCTTAGCACACATCAGGGATAGTGGATTTCACCAATCACATCTGGCAACTCACATCAAGATGGCAGAGATGCCCCACATCCTGGCCCAGGAGTGAGTAATCAATCAAATCCAGGCTAGGGGTCGTGTTGGCCAAGGTGGTGGAGGGGGAGGAGCACCCAGTGTTGTACATCCGGTCTCAGGAAGCTCTCAGTGTGAGACAGCAAAGTAGAAATAAAATGCCTGGCCATCAAGTGGGCAGTCCTCATCATTCAGTACTATCTGTTAGGATGGGCCTTCACCACTGCAATGGCTCCACTGCATGAAGGATGCCAATGAATAGATCACTCGTTGGTATCTGGCACTTCAGTCATTTAAGTTCAAAGTAGTGCAAAGGCTGGGGGAGCAGGCGATCCGTCCTGAGGCAAGTGGTTTGAGGTGTGGGGCAGTGGTGGCGTGTTTAGTTGTGTTTTGTGAATGGGAAGAGGGGTCAAGAAGCGGAGAGAACATGGATGAGTACCGAGTGGTACAAAAGCCAAGCAGTGAGAGCTGTGCATGTGTGTGTGAGAGCCTTAGACTTTTAAGCTACAACAGCTCTGAAAAGAGAAAAGAATTAAGAGCCAAATTGAGTTATCCCAAGCCTGCTTCCTGTTTCCTAATTCCTCTCCGAACCAATGAGAGTGCTACAAGAACAAGTACCCATTAATTTTCCACTAACAGCTACTTTCAGGCTTTTATCCATGAAGTTAAAACACTGGTGGCAGTGAGGAGTATGGACAGTGATATGTATGGGTAGCTATTAATCTAAAAATAAATTAAATACACCTTTAAATTTAAGGGGGAAAAAAAGATTACTGATTACCATCACAGAAACCTGCAGCCAGGATGTTGTGTGGTTTAACTGGGAGCCAGTCGAGAGTAAAACACAGTCCACTTCGGCCATTGTGATCTGCCTGGCTTGAACCAACCTGCACAGTCATGATGCGCTGCACCTACACAGAGACACAAATCTAAGATTTAAAAGCAAACCTACGTGCTTCATAAAGGAAAGAATGTTTACTACTTAAAGTTTCAAAGTGATTTTTACAGGCGAATACTATAAGGGAAGCACTGAAATTTAATTTCAGTGAAAATCTTCAGCAGAAAGTTGCCAAAAATGAAATTTTTTGGTTTTCAGTGAAAATGGTGAAAATGTCCAAAAACATGACAAAAAAATGACAGGTTTGATGAAACGTTAATTGATAGCACATTATCCCAGTCAAATTCAGACTACACTGTGCAGTTCATGTTATTTTCAACAACGAGAGCATCAATGCTCAATGGAATGTTGAGCAACTTTATTTAAATGGAAATTATTTAAATCTCATTAAAAACCAAACAGAATGATTAAAATGTTGAACACGCTGGTGGGACTCTCACACACCTCACTGTT
>CM042560.1:11575000-11715000 GCA_023630585.1 Cranoglanis bouderius | reverse complement strand
GTCACTCCAAAGTGCTAATTTGCATTTCAAAGGAATTCAAAATGTATGGACTTGTGAATGAGGACTTTATGAAGAGCAGTATTTGTTCAATTGTTGATATAAATGGTTCAGCTCTGAAACACCTTCCCCTATGGACAAGCCACCACTGTATTTTGCTACATATTTAAGACATTTACTATATTTTGCCTAATTAATGAGGGGTCAGATAAATGGAGCATTTATAATCTGTCGTGAATTTCTCTTTTACATTACGTTAATAATGCGCTATTTGTAGGGAATACAAAAACTTTATATATATATATATATATATATATATATATATAAGATCAGTTTAATATTATTTTAATGGTTTATTTGTTTATTAGAATGGTTTATTTGTGTAGTGCTTTTAACAATGGACAAAGCAGCTTTACAGAAATATATACAGTAAATCTCTTATATGTGTGACAAAGTGAGCTGTAACACATTTATAGCAAATCCAAATCTTTAATTTGGATAAAAATCAAAGCAATCAAATCAAAACCCTCATATTCAGCATGTTTTAAGTACAAAACATAGAAATATAGGACACACACACTCCTGAATGCATGTTTCCTAATTTAATGATTAAATATAAATCTATGTACGTATTTCACCTGGGTTAACAAAGCAGTCAGCTAAACAAGAGAGTAATCAACCAGTCTAACACAGTACGAGACAGAAGCTGCATTTATATATGAAGATAAGCTGCTGAATAATTATTGACTTACCCGGTATATCTGTGGTGCCTGGCTGCTTTCTTCTGTTGGGAAACACATTAATGGCTTTTATCAACACTGTACAGCCACTGATAAAGAGATTACAATTCAGTATGACCACACATTCATCATCAAAGACAATTAAAGAAATAAGAGTTGACTAATGAGACCCAATAAACTGATAACATGAACACTGTATTAGAAACCTAATCTCCATTCAAACTGGTAGTAAATGGAAGACCAGTTTGGGGTAATAACTGGAAACTAGAAAACTGGTCTGTCCTTTCATGCTGAGCAATATGGCAATAATTGTGCTTCTTTTACATTATTAGCAGCTTGAGAGAATTGTACATTAAAGGATTTTGACAGAATGCTGAACATAATTCATTACAGGTTGAAATACTTCAACCAAAAAGGCTGATAAGCCAGGTGGATTGGCTACTCTAAATTGCCCCTGGGTGTGAATGTGTGTGTGAATGTGTGTGCATCCCAGCCAGGGTGTATTCCTGCCTTGTGTGCAGTGTTCCCGGGGCTGGCTGCAGATCCACAGAGACCATGACCAGGACAAAAACAGTTACTGAAGATCAATAAATGAACGAATAGAAGCTAGCAGGAGTAAAACCCTCGGGCTTCCACACAATACGATACGATTTCAGTTAAGGCAATGATTCATTATCTGATGGTACCACTGAAACTGCTATGATACAATATGATTCAATTTAGTAGCCTTCGATCAATATGCGACCAAAAACAGTTCAGAAACTGTGGTAGGTCAACTATTAATTTGCGAATGTTGACGGAGATCAAGACTATTTTAAGTATCAGAGTTATGGGCGAATCACCCTACTAGCCGATTTACACATCAGTTTAAATATATGATTTTTTCCCCCAACACCAGTTTTGTACAAGCTAGTAATGGCCAGTCAATATTATACAAATGAGATTATACTAAAGTATCCATATTAGCTTTCACATAAAAATTGGCTAATGTATTTTTTAATTTTATTTCAAGTTTTAAATTCAAGGCTTCTCATATATTCAGATTATCAAATGTGCAACACGCGGTAAAAAAGTGGTACAAAAAAAGGATATGGTATAATATAGTATCTATAACGTGCAGAAAACCAATGGCACACTTAATAATAACAGAGAATGTATATGGGAGAAAATGAGTGTGTGTGTGTATGTGTGTGTGTGTGTGTGTGTGTGTGATGAAAAGGACTCAGTCATAAACCCAGGTCGATAAAACTTGTCACCTTTCATCTCACACGCAAGTAGTGTGCCAAACTGAGGCCCTTTCTCTGTGGTGAAGAAGCATTTTGACTGACAGTCCTGAGAGAAAAAAGTGTCAGCCACGAGGCTACAATTCATTGCTTCAAACACCAACAACTACCTAGCAATGCATCTTTTTTGTCATTTCCATTACAGATCCTTGTCTGACAGGAAACGATCTGTAAATAATCTTCACTGAGCGAGATGAGGAGCCGGCTTCCTACTCGTATCTTTCCTCCAGAACACGGAGGGGAAAAAAAAGGAAAAAGACTACATACTGAGGATGTGTGCATGTGAGATTTCACTGCCCTTCAGGGTTCTTTTCTGAAATATACACAAACGTACAAATCAGTACAAGCTAACACAATTCAGCCCATACATGACAGCAATTCACTTTCTGGCCCCCTTTTTAGTGCAGCAAAACAAGAGGCGTTTTTCTTTTTACTACATCTAATGCACACGTACGCACACACACATACACACATAATAATGATGTTAAATGGGATGTAGAGGCACTCATGTGAAGCCTGCACTGAGAAAGGTACCATGCATTGTGGTGGGGGTTGTTTGATGGTTTTTAGTGGGAAATGATTGGTTGGGTCACTAAACACAAGCTGGTGGGAGAGAAAAAAAGGAAAGACACAGTCGACAAGAAAATAGCTTTGGTGCATCAGTAACAATTAATTTATCTCCAATTTTTTGATAGGCAATATTACAAAACTACTATTTTCCTGTGTAACTGGAAAAAGGGGTCTTTATCTTTGACAAAACAAAAAACATGCCAGGTCACACGATCAGGAATGTACTGTTTGCACTTCGTTTTCGGCAATCACATGGCATAGTGAAGGTCATCATCGAAGCAGTCTCAAAATTTCCTTTAAGCTCAGAACTGCTTAAAGGAAAAAACCTAAACACTATCTGAGCTTAGTTGTTTTTTAGTTCATCATTTAAACAAGTTTATATATTCTGAGTATTTTGTTAAATGATAAAATGTAATTGTTGCCATATGGCAACAACATGCGATTATGGAACTGTGGTATGTGCATTCATGAAATAACTGGTTGGGTCACTAAACCAAGCTGGGGAGAGTGAAAGAGAAAAGAAAAGACACAGTTGATGAGAAAATAGCTTTGGTGCTCATCATAGGGTTTGGAGATGTGAAGATGTTCAAACTCAAGGTTTGGAGATGTGAAGCCGGTGAACTGTGAGAAGCAATTTCTGCTGAAATGATTTCAGACACCAGGCATTATAATGAGGAACAAAGAGGCCTTTGAGGGCAGATAAGATCTTTCTCTTACAAGACAAAATACGTCAAGCATTGGTATGCTCTTTAGCAAGTAGCTGGAGTCACTGCAACATTTGACTTCATGACTTTGTCCCATTGATCTGCCGTGACGGGCATGGAGCTTAAAGGAATAAAGCTAATAAAACATGTTTAATTCAATATTCAATTAGCTCGCCTAAAGAGGAAGGGAACTGCAATTAAATGAGTGTTTAGGCTTTTTCTTAAGATCAAGGCACTGGGGAAAAAGATAAAGCAGCACTGTAAAAAGGACACAGCTCACTATCATAGACATACCGGCTGGGTCGTCTACAGTATTCTGGTGCAGACTAAACTGAGCCACAAGCGTGAGAGTGAGTCCAGGAACTGAAGGATTAACACCATTCCAGCGAAACAACAAGAACAGAAGAGGAATGAAAAGAGGAATGAACAAGAGTTTGCATCGACTAAGCTGTGGTTCTAATGCTGAACTGTCTAGTAGGGCTGGACGGTATGACGGTATATACCGTTACCGCGGAATGAAATGTCTACCGTTACAGATTTTTCTATTCCGTGTATACCACGAAATATAAATAAGTGGGCGTGGTTAACTTTGTGCGTAGCGCTCCTGCATGTGAGAACGATCGAGAAGCTGCACATAAGAGTAGTTGTGAGAGGAAAAACATGGAGAAAGATAAGCACGCTGGTGAAGAAGTCCCACAAACCAATCCTGAGCAGGAGGAGGAACTTGTTATGAGAAGAGGCGCGACATCAGTGGTTCAGGTTTACAACATCTGACAAAGAGCAGAAAAATGTTATTTGCAAACTGTGTCGCGCAAATGTTCCCGCTAGCAGCGGTAGCACAAGTAACCTGTTTTATCATCTTAAAATGAAGCATGTCAAAGCATACAAATGATTTACAGTTGATTTACCAGAATGACTATTTTTTTAGGTGATATATATCGTTACCATGAAATAAAATTACTCATTCCGTGAAACAGATTTTTGGTCATACCGCCCACCCCTACTGTCTAGCATGTGGTATTAGCCATGTGTCCATAATGCACCAATAAAATCAGTGGATCTCACTTCGAGAGCACTGAAGCTAAGGTAACACAATTTAAATTAAAACATATTAAAACATGGAGTGCCTAAAAACGAATATAATCACTAATGATTTTAATGATCATGATAATCACTAATGAAACTTTGTGGTAACAATTATACTAGTTTTGAATTATTTAAACATTCATTCAAGCAGCTTCGCCAAATTTGCTCTCAAAACATTTGCTGCATTCGCCTAATATCCGTCCTAAATAGTATTCGAGATTAGAATTACTGTGTCCCAAATCATGGCATGTAGTAAATGAGTTTCCCAAAGAAACCCGGATGGTCTATTATTTTCTGTAGATTTTCAAAGTGTGGATCCGCGGACACTTTTTCAGCTAATATTGCCCACGACTCCTTGCGTGAGGGAGGAGGAGTTTTGTGATGGTTTGCGTCGCTGAATTCAACCTGCAAATATGGCGGACGAGTGTAATGTCGGTGACGCGTCTTCAGTATCTCACAAAAGTGAGTACACCCCTCACATTTTTGTAAATATTTTATTATATCTTTTCATGGGACAACACTGAAGAAATGACACTTTGCTACAATGTAAAGTAGTGAGTGTACAGCTTGTATAACAGTGTAAATTTACTGTCCCCTCAAAATAACTCAACACACAGCCATTAATGTCTAAACCTCTGGCAACAAAAGTGAGTACACCCCTACGGGAAAATGTACAAATTGGGCCCAATTAGCCATTTTCCCTCCCCGGCGTCATGTGACTCGTTAGTGTTACAAGGTCTCAGGTGTGAATGGGGAGCAGGTGTGTTGAGTTTGGTGTTATCGCTCTCACACTCTCTCATACTGGTCACTGGAAGTTCAACATGGCACCTCATGGCAAAGAACTCTCTGAGGATCTGAAAAAAAGAATTGTTGCTCTACATAAAGATGGCCTAGGCTATAAGAAGATTGCCAACACCCTGAAACTGAGCTGCAGCACGGTGGCCAAGACCATACAGCGGTTTAACAGGACAGGTTCCACTCAGAACAGGCCTCGCCATGGTCGACCAAAGAAGTTGAGTGCACGTGCTCAGCATCATATCCAGAGGTTGGCTTTGCAGAATAGACGTATGAGTGTTGCCAGCATTGCTGCAGAGGTTGAAGGGGTAGGGGGGTCAGCCTGTCAGTGCTCAGACCATACGCTGCACACTGCATCAAATTGGTCTGCATGGCTGTCATCCCAGAAGGAAGCCTCTTCTAAAGATGATGCACAAGAAAGCCCGCAAACAGTTTTCTGAAGACAAGCAGACTAAGGACATGGATTACTGGAACCATGTCCTGTAGTCTGATGAGACCAAGATAAACTTATTTGGTTCAGGTGGTGTCAAGCGTGTGTTTGGCAACCAGGTGAGGAGTACAAAGACAAGTGTGTCTTGCCTACAGTCAAGCATGGTGGTGGGAGTGTCATGGTCTGGGGCTGCATGAGTGCTGCCAGCACTGGGGAGCTACAGTTCATTGAGGAAACCATGAATGCCAACATGTACTGTGACATATTGAAGCAGAGCATGATCCCCTCCCTTCGGAAACTGGGCCACAGGGCAGTATTCCAACATGATATGTTCCCCAAACACACCTCCAAGATGACCACTGCCTTGCTAAAGAAGCTGAGGGTAAAGGTGATGGACTGGCCAAGCATGTCTCCAGACCTAAACCCTATTGAGCATCTGTGGGGCATCCTCAAACGGAAGCGCAAGGTCTCTAACATCCACCAGCTCTGTGATGTCGTCATGGAGCAGTGGAAGAGGACTCCAGTGGCAACCTGTGAAGCTCTGGTGAACTCCATGCCCAACAGGGTTAAGGCAGTGCTGGAAAATAATGGTGGCCACACAAAATATTGACACTTTGGGGCCCAATTTGGACATTTTCACTTAGGGGTGTACTCACTTTTGTTGCCAGCGGTTTAGACGTTAATGGCTGTGTGTTGAGTTATTTTGAGGGGACAGCAAATTTACACTGTTATACAAGCTGTACACTCAGTACTTTACATTGTAGCAAAGTGTCATTTCTTCAGTGTTGTCCCATGAAAAGATATAATAAAATATTTACAAAAATGTGAGGGGTGTACTCACTTTTGTGAGATACTGTAATTGTAAGAACTTAAATGTTAAGGACTAACCAAAGTTTTTTATTGTCACATAAGATTAAATGGTTGGATGTTGTGTAAAGAGTACCACGTTTATCTTGTAGGGTCAGATGACTGAACAACAATGTTCTCTTCCTTTACGTGACGTGTTAGTATGTCCCAGTACTTTTTCTTCACAAAAAGAGTATACAATTTTTGTGTGTAGTATAAGTAGGTGAATCGGGACGCAGCAGTTGATTCCAAAAAGACCCCGCCCGGGTGGATGTTTTGCAAACTGCTGCTGCAGGGTATATACTGTATGTGTATAGTGATAAGCATCTGGTTGTAATATCCATCCTAATTACTCAAGCAGTTTATCTTGTTAATCCAAGGCTAATAAGTTCCCTAAAGAAATGCAACCGCAGTCACACACAAACACACCTGACACAGGATACATGAACTTCATACAAATCCATGAGACATGAAGATGAGATGCTGAGAGATACAATCAATCAAACAAACATATAATCTTAATGCCAAATATGTGTATGAAACCCAAAATTGTGAAAATACAGCACATAAGAACACAATGATGTACTGAATGAAAAGAAGAGTAGAACTGTAACTAAATGCCTTAAAGCAGCAACAAAAGGGACCATGGGACTGTGATAAAGGAGTCCACACACACACACACACACAGTGGTGATAATGATTAACAATAACCCAGAGGAGGTAATGAACGCAGTGGAAGGGAGACCATTAGTGCCATGTCTGTAACAACAACAACTGTCCCTCTGAACAATAGGCATTAAAATTCCACTCAAGATCCTACACACAGCCAGTACCAGTCAATCCAGGATGCCCCTTTAACCCTTTACTGCACGGTGTTGCCATATAGCAACAATTAATTTATCTCCAATTTTTTGATATGCAATAATACAAAACTACTATGTTCCTATGTAACTGGAAAAATGGGGCTTTAACTTTGACATAACAAAAAAATGGCATGTCACATGACCAGTAATGTGCTGTTTGCACTTCCTTTACTGCAATCACATGGCATGGTGAAGGTCATCATCAGAGGCATCTCAAAATGTGATTAATTTTTCAATATTTAGGCACAACTACTTAAAGGAAAACATTGAAACACTATCTGAGATAAGTTAGCATTTATTTTTAGCATTTAAACAATTTTATATATTTGGAGTATTCTGTAAAATGGTAAAATGTAATTGTTGCCATATGGCAACAACTTGATAACGGAACTGTGGTATGTGCATTCATGAATTGAAACAGGCCTACATGGCAAAAAAAGACAGTAGGCTTCTCTAATAGTATATTTACATTCAATCACATTCAAAGTAAGAAAAACTGTCATAATTTCAGACATTTTACAATTGCAACTTATTTTCTAAATTTTAAGTTTCAAGAGAAAGAATTAAAAATATACTTCACCCAAAGCGTTTGGATCTAATTTCTGTATGTATTTTGAGTGAGTAAGTCCATAAGGTTAACTATTATTGCTATTATTATATTGATATTATATACAAATTGAAAACTAATTAACTAAATAAATAAATAAAACCACTATACTGGACTTGTGTTTAGTATGTTAAACATCAGAAAACACTGCATGTGACTACATGAGTAATTTCTTCCTCTTATTTCTTTACTTTTGCATTTAAAACTTGGTTATATCGGATGAGAGTAAGCTGATCTAAGCTTTCGCTTGCTTTCAGTGTGTGTAATTTATATACAGATCTGTGTCTTTTTTATCTTGTGGCCAGCGGTGCATGTTTCAGGTGTCTCTGTATGTCATTCTTTTCAACCTCGGTTAAACTGGCTGAGTTTCACAAAAACAAACAAAAAAAAAATTCACAATAAAAAAAATACTTCCAGTGCATAGGCTATATCCACTTCACATTTACACACAACTTTAAGTAAGGTTGTGTGTAAAGTGTTGTTGGGTAAGCCACAAACCAAACTAAAAAGGTTCTTCGTACTCGTGTGTGTATATGTTTACGAATGCCAATCATCTGCAAATTACTGGGAGCATTTGCAGTGTGGCTGATTTGCATGTAGTGATGCCCACAAAGGTCTACAACAGGCAAAGTTTACACAGAGAACAATAAGAACTCTTTAGAATATATTACATTCAGACAAAACAAAAATAGAGTTCTTTGGCAATAATTTAGTTTCTTTTTTAATATCATTTCTTTATTTATGTTTATGAATACATATTCGTTTGGTCATATTTATAAGTGCAAAGTCAAAAGACATTGTGTTTGTCAATTTGAAATGGATATACTGTATGCACTGGAAGTATATTAAATAACAAAAATAAAAGTGTCCGGATACTTAATTCCCCTCGCTGTATGTAGCTTTTATCATCATAACACTCTATAAACCAGAGAGAACGACATGAACATCACAATCACATTTTCAGTCACTAATTCTTGGGGCACGTTCCACCCTAATAAATAGTACACTAGCGGTGTTTATTGCTATTCCAAAATCAATAAGATTAAAAGACAAATATTTTAGGTCAGGGACAAACATTGCTTAAATTTTCTGCATATCTCTTTATATGGCTAAGAACAGCCTCTGGCCCAGTGAGCGAAGCTTATACATATATTTGCTTTGATTTGCTGCCCTCTTCTGTTTAACTGGGCTACTGATTCCATGCATAAAGTACACATAAGCACCCACAGTATTATTACTCTCACACTCACCTGTAGCTTGATCTTGGGCTTTTAGATGCTCTGGGTGTGGCAGACTGTAAACACCAATATTTCCATTAGAAAAGGCTGCAGCTATCAGTCCCAGTCGAGGCACATGTGGGGCCTGTAGGAAAATGGTGGGTAGAATCCAGGTTTATTTCTTACTTCCATTAATGCTAACATGGTCAGCCTGGAATGAAGGGGCAGTGTGGACTATTTCACACCACTGACTGCCCACTGAAGTATTTTTGTTCAATATTAACAAATGCTATTAAAATCTATATATTTAAAATAAAAATGTATTATGTATTTTATCGATTAAACCCAATAACCAGCTCTGAAAGTAGAATAGGATGTTCATAGGAAAAAGAAGGACTAACAGAAATATACGTGTCAGAAATGTATATCATTAAGAAACAGACTGAAGGAGAACTCACAGGTGTTTATAATGGCTTATCTCCCATCGCTCTTGTCTTTTTATCTCACTAAATGTTCTTTTTAACAAATTTGTAGGTTTCTACACTGGGTGATGCATTTTGGGATTTGGAGTTAATCACTGAATCACACTAAAGACCAACATCCAACGTGTTTCTGAATCATTTTTAGATGCGGGTCTGACTTGCATCAAGCTCTTGGATTGCTTTGTGGTACGTTTTGTGTCATTATCCATCTGTACTGTGAAGTGCCGTCCTATCAGTTTTGCAGCATTTGACTCATATCATTCTGCTACAAGTTAATTTTGGTTTCCTCTATCCAAAGAATCTTGTTACAGAACTGGTCAGTCTTTTTTAGTTTTTTTTTTTTTTTTAGCATAGCCTTTCTGTTCTTGAGTGTTACCAGTGGTTTGCATCTTCAGGTAAACTCTCTGTATTTACATTCATGAAGGCGTCTCTTGATTGTAGACTCTGACAATGATACGTCTACCTCCTCCAGAGTGTTCTTGACTCTTCAACAAGGAAAGAATTCTGTGATCATCCACTTCAGTTGTCTTCCGTGGTCTTCCAGGTCCTTCTTTTTAAAAATGCACCAAATTGTAGATTTGGCCACTCCTAAAGTTTCTGCTGTCTCTCTGATCCATGTAGGTCTATTTTCTTTTTTCAGCCCAAATACTTATGGACCCAGCTGTACATTAGGAAGCTAGTTAGCTAATGCTAGATAGCTAGGTCACGTTCTTACTGAGGACATGCCAATAACAGACATTTTGCTAGCTACATTTTTTCAACTTTGTTTACAAAGTCGTAAATTCATTACGTCTTGAACGTGCTAACAAACAACAAAATTGTAAGCAGCAAGAGATTTATATGCCTTCAGTTTATTTCCCCCCTGATTTTTCTCTCAAACTTGGCTCATTCCAACCCACCAGCTAGCTCTCTCCTATCATATGACAGCTTCCTCTGAGATACATGAAGGCAGTTAGCTGCATCTTTTCAAACTGCTGTGATACACTCAGAGGAAAGCACTATCCACCTACTTCCTCATACATGATGCCCATGATTGGTTATTGTCACTGTCACCATGGCATTGAACTTATGATCTCTAGAACATGGAGCAAATGCTTTTCTGTTGCACCACTTAGGAGCCCAATCAAACCCTCTTAAGCACTTCAAGAAAATGTGCAATCCCTGTATAGTCCTGGGTTTTTGACACTATCACACTGCACTACATCACACCAGTCATTTAACCACTCGTTTTTTAAAACCTTCAGAGACACCAGTGATGTTAGTTTTCGTGAGCCTGTGTCACTGTGAGTGGTGTCTGAGGTGTATATTTACCTTTCTGACAGTTGTAGGAAGCTCCCAGGCTCCTGCAGGACACCACTTCATGTTCCAGATGCAACCATCATCCACTGCCAGGGCGTAGGCTAAGCGTGGGGATGACAAAGGTCTGAAATATAAACAAAAAACAAGAAATAATAATAATAATAATAATATAAAAGAGTGGAGAAAAAGTGGTAGTTGACATCATTACATTATGTACTGACAGCTAGTTAAGTACATCAGTAGGTATGAATTCCTGGTGGGGGAAGACTTCATGTAACCATAATCCTCTCCAAATTTTTTGATGTAGCACATCGTGTTTTTTTCTCCTCAAATCACCACCAGACCACCAGGGAAGTAAGAGCAGGAAAGTAAGGATGTACATATCTGTGTTTACACAGTACTATGCAAACGTTTAAGTCACCCTAAAGTTTTTTTGGCATTTTTCCTGTTTTGTTGCATTACAACCTGGAATTAAAATAGATTATTTTGGGGTTTGTACCATTTAAACAACATGCCTACCACTTTGAAGGTGCAAAATATTTTTTATTGTAACACGAACAATAATTAAGAAAAAAAAATCTTGAGTGTGCATAAGGCTATACTTTGTAGAGCCACCTTGTGCTGCAATTACAGGTGCAAGTCTCTTGGGGTATGTCTCTATTAGCTTAGCACATCTAGACACTGGGATTTTTGCCCATTCTTCAAGGTTCAAAACTGCTCCAGCTCTTTCAGGTTAGATGGATTGTGTTGGTGTACAGCAATCTTCAAGTCATCTAACAGATTCTCAATTGGATTGAGGTCTGGGCTTTGAATAGGCCGTTCCAAGACATTTAAATGTTTCCCTTTAAACTGCTCCAGTGTAGCTTTAGCAGTATGTTTAGGGTCTTTGTCCTGCTGGAAGGTGAACCTCCATCCCAGTCTCAAATCTCTGGCAGACTGAAACAGGTTTTCCTCAAGAATTGGCATTTAGTCCCATCCATCTTTCCTTCAATCCTGACCAGTTTTCCAGTCACTGCCTATGAAAAGCAGCTCCACAGCATGATGCTGCCACCAACATGCTTCACTGTGGGAATGGTGTTCTCAGGTTGATGGGTTTGCACCACACATAGCGTTTCCCATGACGGCCAAAAAGTTCAAAGATTTTAGTCTAATCTGACCAGAGAACCTTCTTCCATGTGTTTGGCGAACTCCAAACATGTTTTCTTATTTTTTTTCTTTAAGCAATGGCTTTTTTTCTCTCCACTCTTGCATAAAGCCCCACTCTATGGAGCGTATGTCTTAAAGTGGTCCTATGGACATATATATTCCCATCTCTGCTGTGGCTCTTTGCAGCTCCTTCAGTGTTATCTTTGTTGAATCCCTGATTAATCCTGTTTAATTCCAGGTTGTAATGCAACAAAACAGGAAAAACACCAAGGGGGTGATACTTTCACAAGGCACTGTCTACTGCATATCTTATACCTGATGCATTAGTGTGTTGGTAGAAAAGATAGAAATTACATTTCTAAATATAAATAAAAATAAATTTAATGTTGCATGAAAATTACATGTTAAATCTTTGTACTTTGTTAAGTAATGGACCATATTTTAATCTAGTACTAGACCACAATTTGCCCTGGGATTATAACTGTAGCAAAGTAAATTATGATTACATTTTTTAAAATTGTTTTTTATAGTTTACTGCTTCATATTATGTAATTTTAAAAATACCTTTAAAGATATTATTTCTGAAGGTAACACTTCACTTCTGTAATACAGTACAGCATATGAAGTACATTTGTATATCAAAGATCTGTGTATCTTTGTTTCCCGCATTGCCAAAATCACAGGACTTTAAATGCAATCCACTGAAAATGATTATCTCAACACAAACAGTTTTACTGAAACATTCCAGTTAGATTGTCTACTGATGGCCTACCATAGACACACTTACAGTGCTGTGAAAAAGTATTTGCCCCTGATTTATTCCGTTTTGTGTATCTCTCATACTAAATTGTTTCAGAAATTAAATTACCTTTAGGGCAATTACTGCAAACCCTGTTCAATCAAATCAACACTTAAATAGAACTTTTTCAACAGCATGAAGTTGGTTAAAAGTTCTTAACCAGTAACACACAATGCCAAAGCTGAAATAAATTCCAGAAATTATGAGGAAGAAATACATCAGTCTGGTAAGGGATACAAAGCTATTTCAAAGGCTCTGGGACTCCAAAGGACCACAGTGAGAGCCATTATCTCCAAATGGAAAAACTCGGCACAGTAGTGAACCTTCCCAGAAGTGGTCGACCTTCCAAAATTCCTCCATGAGCACAACAACGACTCATCGAGGAAGTCACAAAAGAGCCAAGGGCAACATCAAAGGAACTACAGGCCTCTCTTGCATCAATAAAGGTCACTGTTTATGACTCCACTGTCAGAAAGACACTGGGCAAAATGGCATCCATAGAAGAGTGGTGAGGTGAAAACCACTGCTAACCCAGAAGAACATTAAGGCTCGTCTGAATTTTGCCAAAACACACCTTGATGATCCTTAAACCTTTTGGGAGAATGTTCTGTGGATTAATGAGTTGAAAGTGGAACTGTTTGGAAGACCGGGGTCCCATTATATCTGGCGTAAACCAAACACAGAATTCCACAAAAAGAACATCATACCTACGGTCAAGCATGATGGTAGCAATGTGATGATGTGCGGATGCTTTGTTGCTTCAGGGCCTGGGCAACTTTCAATAATTGAGGGAAACATGAATTCTGCTTTCTACCAGAAAATCCTAAAGGAGAATGTCCGGTCTTCAGTCTGTAAGTTGAAACTCAAGCGCAACTGGATTATGCATTAAGACAATGATCCAAAGCATAGGAGTAAGTCCTAGTCCAAGAAGACAGACTAATCTCCAGTTATCGGAAGCGTTTGGATGCCGTTATTGCTGCTAAAGGTGGCACAACCAGACTTTAAGTTTTTCACACTGGTGATAGGTGTTGGATAACTTTTTTTACTTCAATAACAAAAAAAAAAAAAAAAAAACTGTATTGTGTGTTTACTCATGTTGCCTTTGTTTTATGTTGTATTTCGTTTGAAGATTTAAAACAATTTAGTATGAGATATACACAAAAACAGAAGAAATCAGGAAATACTTTTTCACAGCACTGTAAAATCCGATCATTTATTTATTTCTTTATATATTTTCTCTAATAATTCAAGTTTTAGTTGCCATTAAAAATTCTTTGTCCCTATCTAAAGTATATCTTATTACTATTCCTGCAGGGTTTTTATTATATTTACAGGTAATAAAAAGAGAGCTCCTCACCTACTCATCTGTAGCTTGCCCAGATCCCACAGTTGGAGGAGAGCATGCTCTGTGTGAAGTGTGTTTATTTTATGCCGTTCATCCATATTTCTGTTACAGTAAAGAGCAGCATATTGCGTATGTGCAGCACCTTCAGGGACAGGACACCACTCCATGGCCCAGACGGGGCCTCCAACGAAGAACAGAGAGTCCCACCTTTCTGCATTTGGTGATATAGATTCAAACCTGCAAACCAAGTGACTAGTAAATATATTTACTGTACTGAAAAGAACCTCTGTGCCTGGTGTATCCAGATGTGAGGACTCTGGGGTTTTTCCATAGTCTAAGACAGGGGTTCCCAAACTAGGAGTTGTGACATTTACAAATAAATAATAAGTTTAAGATAATGTCTAAACAAATGTATTTTGAAGCTGAAAAAAATAAACCAAAACCCAGTTTGGAAATCTGGCTTCCGGTCCAGAATATTTGTTTGAATTTTGATTGGCTTCTTGTCAGTCAGTTTATAGCCACGCCCCCAACGCCCTGTCACATCCTCGTGAATCATTATGAGGAGAAGTTGCATGTTTATAGAGCTGTAACTTGGCTTTCAAGCAGCTGAATGTCCAAGTGCATATGAAAGTGATGTTATGACAGTCCTTGCTAAAGGTAACGCTAGTTAGCATGCTAACTAGTTGAACCACCATAGGTTTTGGGAATGGAGCTTTGTGTTGAGTTGAAATGGGGGCAGGCTCAATGAGTGTAAAAAAAAAAAAAAAAAAAAAAAAGTTTAAAATCTTATTGAACTCCACTCACCTATATCCCTTTTTTTTAAACTGATCTTACCTTATATACCTTATTACCTTATATACTATTCTAGACAGTTAGTAGGTAGAGTACTAACACTAACCAGTTAGTGTATGAATTTTAAAAACCTCTCATGTAGCCTTTAAACCTACCAAAAGTTCTTGCGTACCAATCTTCTGGATTTTCTAGATTAGGTAATACTTTTAAATGTAAGTTTTTTCGATTTGAGTCACAGCCCATGACAACAATCACGATGACAGCGACAGAGAATCAGAGCTCGTCAGTGTGTTTCACATTGCTTGTCAGTGTGTTAAAACATTTTTTCTTTGAAACCTGATGGAAAGAGATGTTTTGGCTCTGAATTGCTGTCTAGGAAATGTCTTCCAGATTTACACAAGATACACAGGTGAGTGTTTGAACAATGCTGCTAGCGTTGCCACTACTTCTGCATGCACAAAGTATAGATCAGACGCCTCTGCTTCACATCGGGCAGTATCACACCATCTTGGCATGGATTTTCCTTTAGCAAACACAACACTTCCTACTAGAAAGGTAGGTCCGTGCAAGGAATAGTCCTTTGGGACTATACTAACATCATAGAGCTCCATCATAGAGATACAATGATGAAGGTCCATGGTTTCTTTACCTTTTCACCCGCTGCAGCGGGTGTTCCTTGATTCCCTCGCGGCATAAAGTAAAACTCATTGACTCCTTCTCCTGGGGTAAGTATTTTTCTGCCTCCCTAATAGAAGTCAACGAGATTCATTTAAAAAGTCAATTTATTGTCAAATGGGTAAACTGGAGAAAACAAGTGATATTCCTTAATATTCCTCAATACCTGAAAGACAATAAATGCCAGTCACTGACTGAAGGAATCCACTCAGGAAACACCCATGGGGATAAATGCTTATCACGGCTAGAAAAAGTATTCACAAGGCAAGGAGACAAATAGTTAAGATCTGTGTATGGAAATGATGGCCAATTATCAGTGGAGGTCGACCGATAGTGGATTTTACCGATACCGATAATTAAGTTGGGCAGTACTTACCGAACAATTAATCAACCAATACTTTTTAAAATTGATACTGAATGAAAACAATTACATTATTACAAAAATAAACAGTACCGTCTGTACTATGAAAATGTACTGTACTTTTTTAAATGAAATACATACATAAATATGATGGCAAATATAATTTATATTATTTTATATTAACTATTAAATAAAGATTAAATTAAATAAAATATATACATCCAAACTGAACCAAAAAGTAACACTCCAAATAACAAATAAAAATAGAGACATCCAAACTGAATTAAAAAAAAAAACACTTCAAATAACACAACAAAATTTGTCAGCGATAAATTTTTATTTCGCCTCTAGAGGGCGCTCTCGTACTGTATAATGACAGCGGACCCTTTTCAGCCGCTCTCGCAACGGACACAACTAGGAAAAACTATCGGTGTGGATTTTTGACGATAACCGATAGTTCCAGCAATCAGCAAAACCGATCAATCGATCGACCTCTAGTTGTCAGGAGAAGGCCTACATCTGTACCCAAACTGACACAAATTCAGCAATCTGTATATCTGTTTAAAAAAAAACAAAAAAAAAACACACAAGTGCAAATGACTTACAATTCTTTGGTGTTTCTAAAGGATTTCCAAATAGGTTGCATGGCACTGCTGGAAAGCCCATTATTTCCAGCCACTCTGTGGTTAGATGGCAGCTTCTGTAAGGAGAAACACCTGCATTAACACTGATGGCAAACTCTTCTGCCAATAAACCTGAGAACAAATAACTTTTCTACTTTTGACTCCCAACAGACTACAAAATGTCTTTAGTTTTTCCAAATAATATAAAAAGTCCAACAAAGTAGATATGAGACATGACCCTTGATGACTGCTTAAACACAGGGGAAATGCAAAGGCATTATGCTATGAGCCAGTGAACACATCTTAACATCTACCCTAAATATTCCCTTAATTCATGCATTCAACAATTCTCCAGTAATAACACTGCCAACATAATGTTTTAAAATTGCAATGCATGCTTACTTTATACTGTTGTTTACATGACGCTGAATCTTCATAATCTTCATCCTCATCTTCCTCACTTTCCACCTCTCTGTGGTCTCCTGGGTCAAAGTCGGCATCGTCGTTTGGATCACTGTCATCGTCTGCAGCTTTCCTTTTCTGCCCTCTGCCTCTTCCTGAGGGTTTTCTCGGAGAGGGACTGCTCGACTGGTCCAGTCCATTTTCTCTCTTTGTGAAGGATTTTTCAAACTTTTCAAAGTCTTTGCTAATATTGTGAAGGTACTCCAGAGCACTGGGCATAAATAGGTAGAATAATAAAGAGACAGAGTAAAAGCGTTATAATGAAAGTTTTATTACGTAGGAACCACAATAATAAAATCAACTGTAAGCTCCTGATCTTTGGTCGCTTCAATTTTACAGTATTTTACTTGATGATGGTACAGCCATCAGTAGCACAGAGATCTGCTCTGGTATGAAAGTTTCTGAGAACAAAAATCAGTTAAACGCTGGGATTAACAATGTGTTATAAAAGTTATTTTGGCAAAGAGTAGGCATTAATCCTATGAGTAAATCTTTGGAATTTAAGAAAAATCTTAAAACTTCACCCCTTTTCTATTGTACATGTCAAAAGTTATAGAACTCAAAGCACAATCGCACCAATGTCGAATTCTAGCTTATGTTTGTAAAATAATAACAGCAAACATAAATACAGCTGCAAGGTGATCGGCGGGATCCAAGCACTTTTCGCAAATAAGCACCCCCCGTGGCCATACATCCATTTTCTGTACCACTTATCATACATGGGGCCACAGGGAGCTTGGAGCCTATCCCAGGGCACAAAGCAGGGTGCCAACCCATCGCTGGGCACAGACACACACATTCACACACTACGGACAATTTAGAGATGCCAATCAACTTACAGTGCATGTCTTTGGACTGGGGAAGTAAACTGGAGTATCCGGAGGAAACCCCCAAAGCACAGGGAGAACACACAAACTCCACGCACACAGGACAGAGGCAGGAATCGAACCCCCAACCCCAGTGGTGCGAGGCAAACGAGCTAACCACTAAACCCCTCTAGTGGCCAGTTCATGCCAAATTACACACAACATTGCAGAGAGCATAGATTAACATATTGTTCTTCTGTAAGTTTTGTGATTGCAGCTCAGTGCTAACGCTGAGAAATGCCCGTGGAAATCTGATTGGCTGATGACAGACATGTTCAAGTCACCATTAGAAATCCATTTACAGATTGCCATGACACAGTACAGTATAGTACTTTACACAAGACAGTACAGTATACCAAATGATATCAGCTGATTAGACTTAAGTTCCTGAGAAACAGCAATTTGAACTTAAACCTGTCCCTATAAAATGGCCATGGCAGAAGCTGATGCTAAGGTTGGCTCTTGAGTGGTGCAACAGAAAAGTGTTTGCCCCGTCATCAGGAGAGTGTGTGATCAAATCCCGATGATACCACAGCCATCTGTGGCCAGGAGCAACAGGAGCAAAATTGGCCAGACTCTCTGGATAGAAGATTACTCTGCCCTGTTATGCAGAGGTTCAAAAAGATATGGTTGGCAGGCTTGAAGTCTCTCTCTCTAGTTGTAGTATGATTGGGGAGAGTCTAATGTGCACCTCCATTAAATGTGTTTTTAAGTAAAGTGATATAGCACCCCACAGAGCTGTGCTTCACAACACAGTCCAACTAATCAATAATGAAATTCATTGCCAACTATTTTTTATTGATTTTGAGAATTAATTGTTGCAGGCCAAATACATTAGACCCAAATACACACCATATACATAGCTGAGATGAATGAAAGAAAAGACATCATGAGGAGTAGTCTGACTCGTCATAATAAGAATACCATGAGATAGATGTAGATGCAGAAGAGTGTGAGAAAAGACTGTTATCAAAATGCCAAGAAGCCACATAACCTATCATATTTAATATTGTACTGGAAATAGTAGACTATTAAAAATTTCATATTGTTTTTGCCATGAGCAGTGGAGGCCTCATTAACTGAAACGGTGAATTCTGTGATTGATCACTCCTCCAAGAGCTAAAGCAAATAATACAGAATTATATGTGGGTTGTTTATTCTTATTACTACAGATTGATGATGTAGAAATTAATACATAACTTGATAACAACTTGATTGCAGTGAATTCTAGCTCACAGTATTCATCCTAAAATCTAGAAATCTTACACTTTGGCAGCTTTTCTCTTCGGGCGTCCACTTGGAGTCATCTCAGGAGTTTCTGGAATGGCAGAGCTGTCGTGATTAGCAGATGCTTCACTGGGGGCAGACTTCATTTTTGCTGGATCATTGTCTTGATTGTTTATTATTTTTCTTGGACGTCCCCTTTTTTTATGTGGCTTGTTCTGTGGTGGTAAAACCCCTTTTAGTTCAGTATCAGAGAGCCCCTGAGAGCTGGCTGCTGTCTGTCCTGCTAATTCAAAATTTAAAAAAAAAAAAAAGAAAGAAAGACACAAACTGTTACTTTATACCTGTTTTCTCAGAGGAAAATAGAGACGACCAAACAAATTATCTTCGCACGAATCAAAAATGCACCCAACTTGCCTTCGTACATCTCTTCAAGTGTGTTACTTTTAATATTAGAGTCTTGAAGCACTCTGGCCCCTAGTGTATCACCACCGGTTCCTGTGTCCATGTGGTTATTCTGTTTATTCGGATCGTCTGTGTTGTTTTTGCAGGGAACCCCCATTAACGAGGTTTCACAGCACAGCTGTCAGAGCAGCACATCAGCACCTTAAACAGAAAGTTGCAGGAAGACAGTTAGCCAGTGTGTGTAACTGCAGACTCAAAGCATAGTACGAGGACACACTAACCTTTCTGAGAACACAGCATTACATTAGATAGCTACAGTGCTATGAAAAAGTATTTGCCCCATCCTGATTTCTTCTGTTTTTGTGTATATCTCATAATAAAACAGTTTTAGATCTTCAAACGGAATACAACATAAAACAAAAGCAACCTGAGTAAACACACAATACAGTTTTTATTTAAAAAAAAAAAAAATTTATTGAAGCAAAAAAAAGTTATCCAAGACCCATCACCAATGAGAAAAACTAATTGCCCCCTTAAACTTAAAATCTGGTTGTGCCACCTTTAGCAGCAATAACTGCAACCAAACACTTCAGATAACTGATCAGTCTTTCACTTACTTCTAGGACTAGGACTTACTCCTATGCTTTGGATCATTGTCTTGCTGCATAATCCAGTTGCGCTTGACTTAACTTATGGACTTATGGACTCAACTTATGGACTGAAGACCAGACATTCTCCTTTAGGATTTTCTGATAGAGAGCAGAATTCATGTTTCCCTCAATTATTGAAAGTTGCCCAGGCCCTGAAGCAACAAAGCATCCGCACATCATCACATTGCTACCATCATGCTTGACCGTAGGTATGATGTTCTTTTTGTGGAATTCTGTGTTTGGTTTACGCCAGATATAATGGGACCCCGGTCTTCCAAACAGTTCCACTTTCAACTCATTAATCCACAGAACATTGTCCCAAAAGGTTTAAGGATCATCAAGGTGTGTTTTGCCAAAATTCAGATGAGCCTTAATGTTCTTCTGGGTTAGCAGTGGTTTTCACCTCGCCACTCTTCCATAGATGCCATTTTTGCCCAGTGTCTTTCTGATAGTGGAGTCATGAACAGTGACCTTTATTGATACAAGAGAGGCCTGTAGTTCCTTTGATGTTGTCCTTGGCTCTTTTGTGACTTCCACAATGAGTCATTGCTGCGCTCTTGGAGGAATTTTGGAAGGTCGGCCACTTCTGGGAAGGTTCACTACCATGCCGAGCTTTTCCATTTGGAGATAATGGCTCTCACTGTGGTCCTTTGGAGTCCCAGAGCCTTTGAAATAGCTTTGTAACCCTTCCCAGACTGATGTATTTCAATCAACTTCTTCCTCATAATTTCTGGAATTTCTTTCAACTTTGGCATAGTATGTTACTGAGTAAGACCTTTTAACCAACTTCATGCTGTTGAAAAAGTTCTATTTAAGTGTTGATTTGCTTGAACAGGGTTTGCAGTAATCAGACCTGGTTGCCTCTAGTCCAGCTGAACCCCATTATGAATGCAGTTTCATATATTTGTGGAATTAGTAACTATGGGGGCAAATACATTTTCACACAGGCTCAGTTGGTATTGGATAACTTTTTCGCATCAATAAACAACTATCATTTAAAAATTGTATTTTGTGTTTACTCAGGTTGCCCGTTTTATCTTAGAATTCGTTTTATTTATGAGATATACACAAAAACAGAAGAAAGCAGGATGAGGGCAGAAACTTTTTCACAGCACCGTAATTAATGAGTCAAGACAGGCAACAACTATGATGTCTCATATAATGAGAACACAGTCTAGCCCTCTTGTTGTATTCTGGTTAAATTTGGCTGATCCTTGATCATAACTACTCATCTGACTGATATAAAGCTTACTGACTTTGTCCATTTGTAAGGAACATGTCATTGTGACCGCACACTGCCACTCAGGCATGAACTCACACACACACGTGGGACTGAATGAATTAGTTCGGTCTGAAAATGTAATTTTGGTTTTAATGATTTACTATTCTACTTTGTGGCACTATTCATTTTGTTTTGTTGTTTAGGTCACTTTTATTGATTCTTTTTAGGTCATTTTACCTTTTCAACCTGATTCAATCTGTAAAGCTTGAAAACCCTGGTGAAAAAAACAAAAAACAAAAAAAACAAAACAGAAACCCTCATAGAATTAATGGGAATTGTATTGGTTTTAACAGAAACTGTAATTGTCCCTGTGGGTCTGTACTGGTAATTTGTTGCCTTCATATGGAGGCATGTCACGTCTAGTTGATACCATTAAGAACCAATAATGGTAATGGTTTGCTCATGGTTTGCAATGGTATTTGTAGTGGAAACTATTAGAATTTCTTTGATTGTTTCTTTTCTTTTTTCTCTTTTTTTCCAGCAGGAAAATGAGTATCTTGGTTCAACTTTGACCCAGCAGTCTAGCCTACCAACCTAACCATCACTCCACAAGTCTTTCTCTGTTTTACTGTGCCACTAATATAACATGAATTGTGCTTATTTTACTTAAAAAAAAAAAAAGAGCGGTAAGTGAGGTTTATTCACAATAAAGGAATGTACATCTTGTGTTAATGACTAGGAATGGGATTCTTAAAAGGTATAAAACAACAATAGGTGATCGTAAATATTTCAAAATATATTTAAACACTTAAACGAAAAGGTCCAAGTCCTAATATTCAAGTTTCAAACATGGACACAACCACTAGAGTACTCATGAGCCTTGTGTTAGTTTTAGTAAGGCAATACATTATTAGCTAGTTAGCTAGCTCTCAACTAGCTTTTCTTTCTTTCTTAATCCCACAGTGTCGTGCCGAATGTATTATTATGACATTTTTTTTCAAAAACGCAAAAACCCCATCATATATCCAGTAGAATAACGTGTACACAACACACATAAGCGATTTTTTCCAAGGTTTAACGGGGTTTACGTTTGGCTCACCGTGTTGGTCCACGCCACAGCAGCCCCAATAACTCCTCACCATCAGCTATCCACCGGTTCGAATCCGCCTCGCACTGATCACGACTAAAGAAACATAAACTTAAACGTTTAACTTAAACAAGCCACTCACATCCGTGTAACGAATACTAATCTATAGCACAGTGAAAAAACTGTTTACAATTAATCACCAAGGCATTAATACGCACGTGCCTCTAGTTAGTTGCACATGTCCGTTTGACATGTCCGCCATGTTTTCATGGGAGCACAAGTATGATCTCTACTGCCCCCTAGCGACAAGCAGAGAATGTGCACAGTGTTCAGGTGAACCGGTCATACAAACAACAGGAACTAGGGTTATCATAGGGTTATCATGATACCATAAACATATCATACTATACCAGCGCAATATTGTGTTAATTCATAATTCAAATATACTAAATGAACCAAATTTACATAAGTACATATATATAAATTAAAACAGACACACTGAATTTTCCTCTGAATACTTCTATTTGAGTGCCTAGAAAAGCTCACTCAATATAAATAATATAAATCTAAGGAATTCTTATTATTTATTATTCTTCTATAATTTAGATCAGGCAGTCAGGTGTCCACAAACTTTTGGTTATATAGTGTACAATTATGACTTTTATTATTATTTTTTTATTATGCCCAATGTAAAATTCCAGTCTACAAGCTCCAAACACCTTCAGAAGCATACAAAAATGATCTGATTTAGTATTGTAGATACATGTACTGTATGTGGGTCACTTTTAATAAGCCTAGCCATTTGTGAGACTGAAAAACTTTTTTTATTTCTTGATGTAGGGTAGATAGAACAGGGGAGCTCAGATCTACTACTGTAGAATAGTAGTTCCTATTAGAAATGCACACAAATCCCAGGTATCAAACTGATGTTAGCCCAACATCTGTTTTGAGTGACAACACTGGGCCAGCATCACAAACAAGCAATTTTCATAACAACTCTGCCGAAGGTTTTCTGCTACCTGTGGTGCGTTCAGAGATGCTTTTCTGCTCACAACTGTTATAAAGAGTGGGTATTTGAGTTCATGTAGTATTTCTGTCAGCTTGAACCCCTCTGGTCATTCTCCTTTGACCTCTCATTGACATTATTCTTTAGTTTTTCACAGTCTAGTGACTGTTGTGTGTGAAAATCCCAGGAGATCAGCAATTTCTGAAATACACAAACCATCCCATCTGGCACCAACAACCACGCCATGGTCAAAGTCTCCGAGATTACATTTTTCCTGATTCTGCTTGCATCTCTTGCAGAAAAGACAATAAACGCCTGCATTGATGCATAAGGATGGGTGACAAAAAGTCATTCTTTTAGGGCCTGTGACTTTGGTGGTTTTCTTAATAATAAATAATAATCCAAACCTCTTGAATGGTTGCATGCAGAAACAGCATGGTTATTGTTTCGAATATTATGTAATTAAAATTCCTGATGGCCAAGCATGGTTTCCAAACCTAGGTTCCTTAAAAAGGAAGCAGTTTTTTTTAAGGTTTTGGGTATATTTTCATCAATTGGATTATTAGCACCCACTAAAAGAATTCTTTCCGTCTTGACAGTAGATTGTTTATAGTGTTCATTCTCTCAAAACTGGTAACACGGGCCATGGCATCATAGCACCTTCTTAGGAAGGGAATGTGAGATTATTTATAAAAAAAATAAAAAAAAATTTCTGGAGAAAGTCTTCATTCTCCCTGTAAATGTGTTTAAGTCTCACTGAACAGTGAACAGAAAACAGAATTTTATATACAGTATATATGAACTCAAATGACTTGATTTCAGAAAGTGTCTGAAATCAAGATGGTCACAATAAAAAAATTGTTTGTTAAACAATATATTATGCAGCCCTCCTCATGTGTATGCCTTGCCAACTGTGTAGTTTACTCATATAAAGTGAATAAATGACACACTTTATTCATTTATGAATAAAGTGTAAAGTTGGTGAAAAATGTGGATATAAATGAGACAAAAAAGGCTGTTTTTCCTCCAGATACTCTGAGAAACTTGTTAGAATGCATGACATAATGGACTCCATGAGGTACAACGTGATTTTAAGAGAAATGGAGGCCATAGTATTTGATATAATTACTGTTGTCATATGGGCATCACTCCCTTTTGTTTTTCTCACCTCTCTGCTGGCCAGTGCTCCATCTTCCCACATCCCTCTGTCTAGCCAACCTGAAGCTAGACATCAAGAGCACCCTCACCATCAGTAGAGTCCCATGAAGGATGGGGGCTACCAACAGGATGCTTTACAAATGAAAACATTGCTTATTGGGCAGTGAATACATCAGACAGATGAAGCAAGGATAGAAACCTCAGTTCCACTATCTGCCCCCATCAAGTTTGCCACTATGTTCCAGGAAGCTAGTTCCCTCTTGGACAGAGGCTCAATCGATAAATTGACAGCATTCCCCAGTTGGAATTAAGAAAAATTTTCATAAGAAATTTCAGCAATCAGACCACAGAGACATAGATAGACAGATACTGGAAATCTGGCATGCTTCCCTGTCATATGGATCCAGAGCTAACCGAACAGAAACTTGCAAGAAGGTTCCATGGAATGATGGCCATAGGACAATGATATGTATATCAAATACCACATCACACTGTCTTAAATCACACAAGGGTTCCTTCCTATTCCTTTTTCTAATAAAATGTCCAGGTGGCCTACTCTTGGTGGATCCTCTCACACAACGTTTCACGTTTACAATTACAGAACTTTGAAATAAACCATTCAAGTCTCCTAAAGTTAAATGATTTCCCTCTATACACTTATATACAACTTTTATTTCATTTATTAGGGTTTGGTTAATAAAGTACTTTAACAAAGTCTATGCAGACATCTTACAGTCTAACATTTAAAAAAAGTCATGTATTAAAAATTAGATCCAGGACACAGTTCTTTTGGACACATAATAGTCATAGTCATAATCATATACAGTATTAAAATCATAGATCTGAATGAAACCTAATAACCCTTTAGAATATTGAAATAGTCTACTACAATATAGTACTCTGTTGTTCCTCAATCTTTGTTCAGTCCACTGTTTCCAAGCCCTCTCAATGATGCACATGAGAACAAGGTGTAGATGCCATAACAGCATAGGTCGAAGCTAATACAGCATGAAACATCACTGATACAAAACTGCTAGTCACAAGCACTACAGTGCACGTGGACAACAATACATGCAGCAGTTTACACACAATACAGCTTGAAACAGGAGTGGTTTGTACAATAGAAGGGAACCAATAAAAAGCTCTGTGTTCAATTTGGATCTGGAGAATTGGTGCAGGAGACAAATAAACAAAATGAACTGCTACAAAGTGGGAAAAATATACTGAAAAATTCTGCTGCATTGTTGTTGTTTTTTTAATAGGTCCAACACATACCACCATTTTTAATACCTTCGAATATAAATACTTTCAACTGACAGCTTAGGGAGTTTATGTAAAACTGATACAATGGAGCTGAGATGGTCAGGGAGAGTGCAGCAGGTACAGAACATCTTAGCTGAAAGGAAGGACGTTTAAGTATAACCTTTCTCCGAAAACTTTTGTTATTGAATAACTACATGTACATACACATGCAGACACAACAATTTAAAATGCTTTCATACATATCCATCAAATATTTCCTCTAGCTGTAGGTGCAATAACGCTTAAACATCCTGTAAACTGCAGTTAAAATAATTATGCGCAATTTTTTTCTTTACCAACCAAAGACACCACAGTACGAACTTCTTGTTTTCTACAGAGATTCACAAATTCACAAGTTCACCTAGATGAAGTTATCTTGGGTTTTCTGCCAGGTTAATTTTATTCCCATTTGGTCTGACTGCTGCTTTAGTTGAAAAGCATAAAAGCACAGTTTTCTGGTGTCTCCCATATTGCAGAAGGGTCAAAATCATAAAAGCTATGGCTAAACTGTAAATGTTGTAAATGCACCTCTGACTGCCACATGAGTCAGGACTCAATGTAATATGAAATCACCTAAAAACCACAGATATTTAAAAAGTCAAATGCTTGAAAAGGGAAATTAAAAGCATCATGTATTAGAGAAATGGTTTAGTGGTCACTCTTTTCTTTCTCAGGTTGAGGTTGTGGCTTGTTTAGCTTCCAGGCATCATTCCCTGGAACCTCTGCTTCTGACTCACTGCTGGAGATCTCGCTTCCACTGCTACTGCTCTGGCTATCACTGCAGTCTTTCTCCTGCACTCTCAGTTTGTACTTTCTGCTCTTTTTTTCATCTTTCGTTTTCCTCTCCAGTGTTTCTGGGCATACGGATTCACTGGTCGTAGCATCTGCTGGAGTCTGTGTATCCTGCCAGGTGCAGGTTCCCTGGGGGAAACGGAGAGCTGGGTTTGGTGTGCAAAGCTTCTTTGGCTTGAGCTTTTTGTTGGAGGTGAAACTCTTGGCCTTAGAGGTGACCACAAACCAGTCCTGGCCACAAGACAAGCTTTCAGGTAACCCTCATTTCAGGTTCTGGTGACTACTTAGCAATTGATGGACCACACAGTTATAAAAATGATTTCAAAATATTTTCATCTCTGTAAATAGTTGTACAAGATTTATGGAAATACTGTATAAACACAAAACTCATTACATTCTCCAGCCTTACTCTTACCTGGGAATGAACAGAGTTGATGTGGTATTTCACGCCGCTCTCCGAGTTGAACTCTTTCTTACATATGAGGCATGTGTATTTCCCAGCCTGAAAGTTGCCCTACAGAGAGAAAAAAAAAAAAAGACATTCAACCTGGGGCTAGGCTGGTCACGGTAACTACTCTTGTTGGACAATATATTGTCCCAGAAATAATCGCAATAAACAATGTTATTGTCATTTTAAGACCATTTTATGCCACCGATATGATAATATAATAGCATAATAATGCAAGTACACCCTTTCAAGGAGCATTGAACTTTTAATTGCACAGTTTTTCCAACCAAATGTGCATTCCTATTTTAAATTCAACGAATATTCGAAGTTCAAAGTTTAATTTGTCTGCCCTTGAGCGGATGAGACAAAAGCTATGCAAATGGCTAAAATGTTGGTGATATTCATTCTTATGTAAACAAACACACATGTAAACACTATGGGCAATATCGAGGTAAGCAAAAATGATCGAGGTAAGCAAAAATGATCGAGGTCATGCCCATATATCATACGTTAAGTCGATAACGTAATTATCGTAACAGGCCTACCATTTCCCCTTAAATCATATTCACAAACCTGCAATTATTAATTAATTCTGAATTAATTATTAAAAGCCCTGTATCCAAGCAGCAGAGAATTGTGCAAACTTTGATCTCCATCTATACTTAATAGCTGAACTGACTGCATACCTGCACAATCATTACAATATTCCTGCACTCATCACAATACACTTTTACAACATGTTGACAGCAAATATACTTGAATTTGTATGTGCCGTTAGCAGCATTAGCCATTTATGATCGTTTGTGATTCGATCTAAGTGACTAAGGAATACTTTGGACTATCTGTAGGTTTAGTGCTAAAATGCTTCATGAATTAGAATTAACATGCATATATATTTACATTATTTAAAGCATGAATCCACAGTGAAGAAAGAGTAGTGATTTCTTACTAGGGTGCAGAGTCCCAAATGAGCCTTCAGACCTGACACACTTGTGTAGTAGCAACCACAACCCTACAGAAGTACAGAAATAAAATAAACACGGTTACAAGAAAATGATTCAAATAAAAAATTCTGAACCCAGAAAAATACTGTAATGTTCAAACCTTGTTGGGACATTGCATTTTTCTGTTCAGTTTCACCTCATTCTTCCACTTTCGCAAGACCTCCTGGCTGAAGGCCGGCAATCCGGGACGGGAATAACGTAGCTACCATCAGATATACAAGTCAAAACCAATTTTATCGTCAGCCATTTGTATGCATGTGTGCAGTGGGATGAAACACCGTGGCTTCAGGGCCGTGCTTCAGCATACAACTATATAATGTGAAAATTGTGTGACAAATGTAACATTACACCACATTACACGAAATTACATAACACAACATAGAAATAACTGCTTGGTGTGTTAACATGTCAGCCCAGGACCAAGAACACAGCAGAGACAGTTCCTGATTTAGCTCCGAGTGGGAATCTCAAAATCTGACATAAAACTAGTGTTAATACGTTATTTGTCATGCAGGCTTCTGCAGTGTGATATCGCTCAGCCTCAGAATTCACAATTCTATACTATTGTTGCATTTAGAGAAGGCACCATAGCTTAGTGGTTAGCACGTCTGCCTCGCACCTCTGGGGTTGGAGGTTCAATTCCCGCCTCTGCTCTGTGTGCACAAAGTTTGCATGTTCTCCCCGTGCTTCGGGGGTTTCCTCAAGTCCAAAGACATGTGTTGAAGGCTGAATGGCATCTCTAAATTGTCCGTAGTGTGTGTGTGTGCCCTGCATTGCGTTGCCACCCCATCCAGGGTGTCCCCTGCCTTGTGCCCCGAGTCCCCTGGGATAGGTTCCAGGCTCCCTGTGTAGGATAAGCGGTACAGAAGATGGATAGATTGATGGATTCACTTTAATATCCAATGGCAAAAAGCAATGTTCGGTAAAATTAAAAAGAACAATTCAGTTGTTCTTGTGAAGGAAAGCAAACCGGGAGCAGTAAAGTCAAAGAAACTGAGACTGAGTAAGCAAGATAACCATGTTTCATAAGTACGAAGTCTTTCCCAAATTTACTTTTTTGTTTCGTCCTACAAGATTGTATCTGTATTAGTATTCATTTAAGACGCATTATCTGTTCAATGTATTTGTCTGTTCATTATCTGACACATTATCTGTTCAGTGTGTTTGTTACATCCCTAATATAGCTATTGTTAATTATAGTTACTCAGTTTAACTACATTTATTATAGCCAACATTTTCAGTAAGATATCTGGATCAAACAGTGGTTATATCTTCCACTGCCAAGAAGGGGTCTCTCCATAGTTCATACCAGAGAATCTCGTTGCTCTACAGTGAGTAGATATAATTACATAATTTTTTGTTTTGACTGGATTTAGTTTGGAAGTTTCCTGACAAACGAAGCACCCTTGTGCATGGCACAATGGAACAGTGGAGGAGGCACATGCTACTGCTTGCACCCAAACACTTGGAATGCTGTTAAGTAGCCAAGTCAGTATGTAAATTCTGATTCCCATGCAGCAGTGACATGATTCCATGGGATATAATATTCACAACGTAACATCCATCTACCTTCCTGTCATCGGGGACCAAGTCTTGCTGCACCTTCCTCTTGGGCCACTCCTTGAACAGCTCCTGGTTGGCAATCTCACGCAGATGGAAAATGGCCACCTGGGCTGATGTGCGTTTGGCCCTGCCACTGGATTCACACTCCATGCTGGGTTCCCTTTGGCCATTTGCTTCAGCCTGTTGGGGTTCCTGTAGGAAAAAAAAATCCTCATGTGCTTTTAGTAGTCCAATCAGATCATGTTTTTTGGACACTTAGTCACACTCACTGTGTAGAAATGAGCACAGATTTGACTGCACCAAAGAAATAGCTATGCAACTAACTAGTTTTGATCGTTTATGAATCTATCGATATTTTGTTTAAATATGTATTTGTAGAATTTTAATCAACTAATACTACTACAGAACTCTTAAGTAGGCTTAATTTAATAACAAGTCACTAACTGCCATTCAACATTACAGACATTTATCAGATAATCTTCAATTTTATAGTGTTAAATGAGACCTAACCTAACACAAGGTTAAAGTGTTCTGTAATTTTTTTTAATGCTTCCACACACTGTTTTGTACTTCACATAGTTTTTGCAAATTAAAAAAGTAAAGGCAAAATATTGTGGTTGACTCTTAGTTTGCAACTTTTTTGGTATCAACTTCATCATGAACCAAAAGCAGGCTGGCAACATGATGACTTGACATACAAGATACAGTATCTCACAAAAGTGAGTACACCCCTCACATTTTTGTAAATATTTTATTATATCTTTTCATGGGACAACACTGACGAAATGACACTTTGCTACAATGTAAAGTAGTGAGTGTACAGCTTGTATAACAGTGTAAATTTGCTGTCCCCTCAAAATAACTCAACACACAGCCATTAATGTCTAAACCGCTGGCAACAAAAGTGAGTACACCGCTAAGTGAAAATGTTCAAATTGGGCCCAATTAGCCATTTTCCCTTCCTGGTGTCATGTGACTCGTTAGTGTTACAAGGTCTCAGGTGTGAATGGGGAGCAGGTGTGTTAAGTTTGGTGTTATCGCTCTCACACTCTCTCATACTGGTCACTGGAAGTTCAACATGGCACCTCATGGCAAAGAACTCTCTGAGGATCTGAAAAAAAGAATTGTTGCTCTACATAAAGATGGCCTAGGATATAAGAAGATTGCCAACACCCTGAAACTGAGCTGCAGCATGGTGGCCAAGCCCATACAGCGGTTTAACAGGACAGGTTCCACTCAGAACAGGCCTCACCATGGTCGACCAAAGAAGTTGAGTGCACGTGCTCAGCATCATATCCAGAGACTCCAGAATAGACATACGAGTGCTGCCAGCATTTACATTTATGGCATTTTGCAGACGCCCTTATCCAGAGCGACTTACATTTTTATTTCATTTATACATCTGAGCAGTTGAAGGTTAAGGGCCTTGCTCAAAGGCCCAACAGTGACAGCTTGGTGGTGCTGGGGTTTGAACTTATGACCTTCTGATCAATAGCCCAAGTCTTAACCACTGAGCTACCACTGCACCAGCATTGCTGCAGAGGTTGAAGGGGTGGGGGGTCAGCCTGTCAGTGCTCAGACCATACGCCACACACTGCATCAAATTGGTCTGCATAGCTGTCATCCCAGAAGGAAGCCTCATCTAAAGATGATGCACAAGAAAGCCTGTAAACAGTTTGCTGAACACAAGCAGACTAAGGACATGGATTACTGGAACCATGTCCTGTGGTCTGATGAGACCAAGATAAACTTATTTGGTTCAGATGGTGTCAAGCGTGTGTGGCGGCAACCAGGTGAGGAATACAAAGACAAGTGTGTCTTGCCTACAGTTAAGCATGGTGGTGGGAGTGTCATGGTCTGGGGCTGCATGAATGCTGCTGGCACTGGGGAGCTAATGCCAACATGTACTGTCACATACTGAAGCAGAGCATGATCCCCTCCCTTTGGAAACTGGGCTGCAGGGCAGTATTCCAACATGATAACGACCCCAAACACACCTCCAAGACGACCACTGCCTTGCTAAAGAAGCTGAGGGTAAAGGTGATGGACTGGCCAAGCATGTCTCCAGACCTAAACCCTATTGAGCATCTTTGGGGCATCCTCAAATGGAAGGTGGAGGAGTGCAACGTCTCTAACATCCACCAGCTCTGTGATGTCGTCATGGGGGAATGGAAGAGGACTCCAGTGGCAACCTGTGAAGCTCTGGTGAACTCCATGACCAACAGGGTTAAGGCAGTGCTGGAAAATAATGGTGGCCACACAAAATATTGACACTTTGGGCCCAATCTGGACATTTTCACTTAGGGGTGTACTCACTTTTGTTGCCAGCGGTTTAGACGTTAATGACTATGTGTTGAGTTATTTTGAGGGGACAGCAAATTTACAGTTATACAAGCTGTACACTCACTACTTTACATTGTAGCAAAGTGTCATTTCGTCAGTGTTGTCCCATGAAAAGATATAATAAAATATTTACAAAAATGTGAGGGGTGTACTCACTTTTGTGAGATACTGTATATTAAAAATCTATTTAGGGTTTCCCCTCGTGCTGTTCGCCGAGGCGGGCGAGCAGCGCACTTCCGCATTCACGGACTCTCATTTTGTTTTCTTCGCCACGTGTTTCTTTGTTTTGGTTCATGTTATGTCTCCGCCCCATATATTTATTGGTTCTGTTCTAATGTGTCATTATGAGTTTCAAGTGTTTTATGTTAAGTCTCGTTTTCATTCAGGTATTTAAGCCCTTTGTTTCTTCGCCTTGGCGCAAAGTATTTGTGCGTTCACTTCATTCCTGCAACTACCAAGCATTATTTCTCTGGACTGTGTATTCTGGTTTTGAACTTTTTTCACATTTTTTGGATTACGGATTATTTCCTTGCCCTCGTTTGCTTGTTTTTTTCGACCTTGATTCTGCCTTGAGTTTTCCCCTGTTCCTAATTATTTGACCTGTTCCTTTATTTTTGATTATATTCCTAATAAAATGACTGTTTTCCCCAGCGCTTGTATCCAGCTCCTGTTTCTGTGATATAACAGTGTATGGTAAAAAAATAAAATAAAATAAACAATGTAGTGCTTATCAGTGCTACTGGGTTGAAAATTAGTTTAACTACTTAAAAGCTCATTTCAAATACTTGCTGCCCCACACTGCATAATGCACATGCTTCATGATTTGAACTGTGTATTGAACTGAAAAAAACATTTGTCTCGCAAGGCTATTCATTCATTTGAGACCATGATCATTTTCAACCCATCAAGTTGCGGTACAGAGTACTGATTTTTAGGCCAAAGTAGCACGAAATAATGTTTTCTGATAGGGCAGGAAAATGTGAGATTCAACTAGAAAAGTGAATAGGGTAGGACAACTTAAAAAAATACAGTTAATAAGCATGATTCAAGCAGGAACACTGTGCTTCCACTGTTTCTCACACTGAACATAAATGAATGATTACAAATTGAAATATTACTCACATAAAAAAACAAACAATGTATGTCATGAGGCCAATAGAAAAGTGTAATGTAAAGGGTTTCCATACTTTAGAGGACTTTGGGTGTACTGTTTTTTATGCTGTAATGTGTGTTGCCATTTCCATCAAATGTGTTTTTAATCTAAATGAATGACGCTGGCATGAGCCACAACATCCTTCATACCACAGTCCAACTAATCAGTAATGAAAATCATTGCCTACTATTTTTATCAACTTTGTTGATCAGTTGTTGCAGCTGTACAATGAATAATTTATAAACCTGCTGTATGACATCACATAATGAATCAGCTTCAGAGACGTCGTAATGAGCTCCTGGCCACTAGTCCCTTATTAACTTGATATATACATATGACCTGCCCCAATTTACCAAAATACATTCACTCGGTAAATCCTCTCAAAGTATGGACTACAGGAGGAGCTCACCGGACTATGCTCAGATTTTAGATGGTACTCCAGTCCTGCTCTGGAGCGATATGGCTTCCCACAGTGCTTGCAGTTCATTAGGAGCTTCTCCAGCTCGGACTCCGCCTTACCGCATTTTTTCATGTGATAAACGTAGCCCATTATACTGGTAAAACTGCCAGTACACCCCTGAAAAATAGCAAGAAGGGTACAAACATTGATGCTGGGCTTAGACTTTAAGATATGAAAGCCTCTTCTGGAAATGCAATGAAATTCAATTAATATAATAGCGTAACAGTGCTATTTATCGTTCAGCTTATTCATACTCTCCTAATGTATAGCTGCCATAAAATGCATACATACTGTACCTCATGCATACTTACCTCTTTTGAACATTTTAATTTTCCCAACCTTTTTAGAACTTTTCTCAATTTTTCTTTCACTGCGTGGTCATCTAGTCCACGTCCGTCATCTGGGGTGGGCTAAAGCACAAACACCACAAACACCACATTTAGAAAATACATACAATTTTATTTCAACCCCCATCATCATCCTTATCATTACATTGATTACTACCATAAACATGATCTGGGAGCTGAAGGATTGTATAGGCATTTCTTAGTTAACTTAGATTTTAACTTATAGCTAACAGATGAACCAAAGAAGCAGAAACTTCAAGTCTGTCAACTGACTGTTTGGGTGGACTTTACAGACTTTATGTGTGCATATTCACTTAGTGGTTAGAACGTTTGCCTTGTACCTCTGGGGTTGGGGGTTCGAATCCCGCCTCTCCCCTGAGTGGGTGGAGTTTGCATGTACCCGGGTTTCCTCCAGGTACTTGGGTTTCCTCCCCCAGTCCACACACCACATATGTACGTGCTGCAAGTCCTACACTGTGTTCCCGATTTGGATGTTAATACCCTCAAATTATTAATCATATTCATTATTTATTTTTTACTCCACTGTGGTAGAAAGCTACAACAACAATAACTTTGTGAACGTCCATATATTTATGGACCTGACTGTATATCGAACATACCAGTTTATTGTGGTCAGCCATGAGGTGGTATTTCATCCCAGTTGAAGTCTTTAGTTGTTTCCCACAATGTGTGCATTTAAATACATGCTAAAATAAAGCATCAAATCAGTGGCAGGGCAACCTTGACTACTACGAAGCATACAGTATGTCCAATTCAAAAATCCTAGTAAGCACTAATAGGTATATTTACCAGTTTGCAGGCTACCATGTGCTTTTTCAGGCCATCCACTGTTTTCCTCCCTACACGTTTACACTTGGGGCAAGTTACTCGGCCCTTTGCTAGAATCTGCAGCTGCCAAGTCTCCTCTTGACTTCCTGCCAAAATACAAAAATGAAGTCACCATTGTGTAATTAAATAAACATATGTATGTATACTACAATGTGGAAATCCTTGTCATATTTAAGGGATTACTTTGACCAAAATTAGAAGGGTTGCAGGTAATCACTAGAATTAATTAGTGGCCAGATCACATTAAGCACATTATCTCATGTCACCTGGAAAGGTACATGTTTTTTTTTGTTTTTTTTTTTACCTGGAGGATAACTGGGTGTCTCCTTCTTCATGCAGTAAAATTCAGACCTCTGAGTTCTAGTTTTAGCACTGTTAGCTGAGGGACTCCTCTGAGTATACTGTGCTACAGGAACTATGACGGGAACTGTGGGGAGGACATGTGACCCATCAATCAAACTGACAAAAACAAGGAATATTTCACCAAAACAATGAATGAATAGCTGTCTGTTTCACCTCCTTAATATATTTGATACCCTTGACCTACTTCCTCCATTTACTTCTTCTTTTTCATCTCAAAGTCTGGATATGATAAAGTGTGTTTTGGACATTCTGTGGATTTAGACTGGAATCTTGGGGTCTGGAAATAACTTCTTTTTTTTAATGTTCTCAATAAATAATGCAGAAATAGTAAATTATAGAAATAAAGACATGACAAAACACAGTAAAACCAGTAGATGATTACATAAAACATAGCTGACATTTGGTAATGGAACAAAAACAAAAAAAATCAAGGAGATGATTTAAATAAAGTAAAATGTACTCTAGACACAATTATGGTTGCATAATGCAAAAAACTTCAGTAGTTTTGAACACTTTCGGTTCTTTATTTCAATATGGTGACGTCGTTTTCCCTGGGCGAATCACAGTGCACATGCTGCTAACCAAGAGTGTGCAGTGATGCAAACCGCACACATATAACGTGACTAAATGGTTTCCTTTCCCTCCCCAGCTTCTCAAGAAGTGATGTATGGGCATATTTTGTCTACCTTACAGATGACCAGGGTAAAATCCTGCTGATAAGCATCCTGACCTTCATCGAGAGCTTAAAAGCTGACAGGTTAGCTAACTGTCCAGTATTAGATGATGAAAATGTTTAATAGGATAGTTCCTATATGTTAGCCATGCTTTTCTAACACTGCTCATAAAATTCTGCATTGTAACAGAGTGCAAGTGGCTATCACCATAACAGTCAGTTAACTTCATTTTCATTATAATATTGGAGAGTGACTCGTTATTCTTCTTCATTACTTTTTAACGGGTCATAAACATTACGGCTATTGGATTAATATCTTTAATTTTTCACATAAACAAGCATGATTAAAGACTGACTTTTACTATGGTCCTTTGCCAAGTGTGCATAGAAATCATAAAATCACCAGAGCACGGAAAACACAGCCGTGCTCAATATATTACAAGATAATTGTAGAACTAGTCTAAGACATTTTGTGTATCTCTTATACTGTTTATTTTCTCTTTTTGTTTGTTGGTAACATCTACACAGAAATCTCACCAGCAACCCAAAATACACACCATGTTTGGTCCACTTCGTGCAGTTGGATCGATTCATGATTGAATTGCTTTCTCACTGTAATCGTACCAAGACCACCTCGCTCAGATGCTCTTGGACCAGTTATTTTGGTCCACACCCGAGTGTGATTGCTGTGTTCTTACCTGCCTAAACAAGGCAGCTTTGGCAGCACCAAAGAGGAAAACTGACGGCTCTCCCATACAGAGTACTGAGAGTGAAAAAGATGACAACTATGCTATACGTTTCTGTCTTGAATATGCCATAGTTTTGTACTAGTATCGATCATTGTAATACTAAAATTCTGGTATCGTGACAACCCTTGTCACAACACATATGTCTCCTAATAAGGATGTCGTCAGAGAACATTATCAAACAAACCCTTCTCTTAGGGTTACAGTATCTCACAAAAGTGAGTACACCCCTCACATTTTTGTAAATATTTTATTATATCTTTTCATGAGACAACACTGACAAAATGACACTTTGCTACAATGTAAAGTAGTGAGTGTACAGCTTGTATAACAGTGTAAATTTGCTGTCCCCTCAAAATAACTCAACACACAGCCATTAATGTCTAAACCGCTGGCAACAAAAGTGAGTACACCCCTAAGTGAAAATGTCCAAATTGGGCCCAATTAGCCATTTTCCCTCCCCGGTGTCATGTAACTTGTTAGTTTTATAAGGTCTCAGGTGTGAATGGGGAGCAGGTGTGTTGAGTTTGGTGTTATCGCTCTCACACTCTCTCATACTGGTCACTGGAAGTTCAACATGGCACCTCATGGCAAAGAACTCTCTGAGGATCTGAAAAAAAGAATTGTTGCTCTACATAAAGATGGCCTAGGCTATAAGAAGATTGCCAACACCCTGAAACTGAGCTGCAGCACGGTGGCCAAGACCATACAGCAGTTTAACAGGACAGATTCCACTCAGAACAGACCTCGCCATGGTTGACCAAAGAAGTTGAGTGCACGTGCTCAGCATCATATCCAGAGGTTGGCTTTGCAGAATAGACGTATGAGTGCTGCCAGCATTGCTGCAGAGGTTGAAGGGGTGGGGGGGTCAGCCTGTCAGTGCTCAGACCATACGCCGCACACTGCATCAAATTGGTCTGCATGGCTGTCATCCCAGAAGGAAGCCTCTTCTAAAGATGATGCAAAAGAAAGCCCACAAACAGTTTGCTGAACACAAGCAGACTAAGGACATGGATTACTGGAACCATGTCCTCTGGTCTGATGAGACCAAGATAAACTTATTTGGTTCTGATGGTGTCAAGTGTGTGTGACGGCAACCAGGTGAGGAGTACAAAGACAAGTATGTCTTGCCTACAGTCAAGCATGGTGGTGGGAGTGTCATGGTCTGGGGCTGCATGAGTGCTGCCGGCACTGGGGAGTGTACTGTGACATGTACTGTCACATACTGAAGCAGAGCATGATCCCCTCCCTTCGGAAACTGGGCCACAGGGCAGTATTCCAACATGATAACGACCCCAAACACACCTCCAAGATGACAACTGCCTTGATAAATAAGCTGAGGGTAAAGGTGATGGACTGGCCAAGCATGTCTCCAGACCTAAACCCTATTGAGCATCTGTGGGGAATCCTCAAACAGAAAGTGGAGGAGCGCAAGGTCTCTAACATCCACCAGCTCTGTGATGTCGTCATGGGGGAATGGAAGAGGACTCCAGTGGCAACCTGTGAAGCTCTGGTGAACTCCATGACCAACAGGGTTAAGGCAGTGCTGGAAAATAATGGTGGCCACATAAAATATTGACACTTTGGGCCCAATTTGGACATTTTCACTTAGGGGTGTACTCACTTTTGTTGCCAGCGGTTTAGACATTAATGACTGTGTTGAGTTATTTTGAGGGGACAGCAAATTTACACTGTTATACAAGCTGTACACTCACTACTTTACATTGTAGCAAAGTGTCATTTCTTCAGTGTTGTCCCATGAAAAGATATAATAAAATATTTACAAAAATGTGAGGGGTGTACTCACTTTTGTGAGACACTGTATGTCATGTCATGACCAATGGACCAGAGACTTATCACCATATCACTCAAGCTGCAGTTAACATTGACTTAAATGAATATGAGTGATGGTGGAGAACGGGGTCAACATGAACACCTTACAACATTAGAGATAAACTGTGGAATTAACAGACTTTCCCCCATGTTTCTCTCTCCTACTTTGCTAAGTGTGTACAAGCCAGAGCAACAGACCATAGCATTCTTTGGAATCCTGTGCAAAATAGACAGCCACCCAGAAGCAAACCATATGTTTGAAATAATTAAAAGAGGCACTAATTAACTCTCGGCAGGATGAAGCCCATGAAATGTAGCAAGTGGTCCCAGTGGTATTGACATCCTCACCAAGATGACTGCTGGTGCTGATACAGAGACCTATTTCAATATGTTTCAATGCACTGCAGACAGCACAGGCTGGACAGATGTGTGTAACAGAAGATTGGTGATTGGTGCAACCAGTTACTAAAAGTTAAAGGATGACATTCTTGCCTATATGGGAATTACCTCCCCCTTTGTGGCTGCCCAATTCCATTAGTGAAACTAAATGCCACACAATCCCCTGAGAAAAGAGATGAGCCAGCTCCTGTAGATGGCCTGCCACTGTCTCTGGTCAAACAAGGCAGAGAGATTGGCCATGGATCTTTGCTTACTTCTCCATGAGATCCGGAGAGCCACATGGACCCTGAACAAGCATGCTGTAAGCTTTACACTGATGCACCTGAAAGAGCAATGCCACTATCTCCAAGTCCCACCACAAAGAAACCACTAGTCCATGACTTTGAGTGGCTTTAACACTCCCAAGAAGGCAACCACATGGGATCATCTCCAGTGCCTACCCACAACCTTCCAGCAGCACATGGAGTCAGTGGTGAAAACGGATGCAAATGATACAGTGGGTATTATATCAGATAAGGATGCACTGATACCTTTTCTTTCCCCCACATAGAGTACGAATACGTGATTTTGGTACTTGACATGTCAGTGCTCATAGAACTAAATTACTCTGAAGCCTGACAGTTTCTCAGCAAGCTAATTCCACTGCTCCATGCTCACGAATACTTTTGTGTGTGTGCAATTGATGGCATCTTGAATGGGATACTGGGAACAGGAAAGGCAAAAAGGAAATGGCTCTCCAGCCCAGTACTAGAAAGCAGCCTGCCTTCTGCACAGAGAATCTGACACACAGGCATGCAGAGCGACAGAACATCACAGAAATCGTGCAACACTTCCACATATCCCTCATTCTCTTTCATTCACTCTCTAGAGCACAAAAGTAAATAAATACTCTTCCAGGAATTCAAAAACCATCAAGTTGTGTGTATGTTTGTCTTTAAAGCATGTCTCCAGACAGAACTGGATCATAACAGTAACTGCAGTTCTTACCAGAGGTCTCATAATAAACGGCACACCACGTATGGCATCTGCTCTGCTGTTGGTTGAAATCTCATGCTCACCTCTCTCTCTCATAACCTCCAAACCAGAGCCGACTTTATCCTTTGTCCTGCATGCAGTGGCAGGACCATAAGCAATGGGTTGCATTTTAGAGCCATTCAATGAGTTAGCATGGACCACTGAAGTGCATGAAGATCCATCTTCTGTAGGAACCCTGGAGACAGGCTGCAGATCATGATATCTAGAAAGGTATTTCACAAGGTAAATTAAAGCCTTGATGTACTGTATAACCAATCTAGATCCATGCAAACAGTTTTAAGGATTTGGGGTCTGGCTTTATTTAGTCTAAAAGGACATTTAAACAATGTGGGAACTTACCAAAAAGAACTGAAAATGCTTTAATCTCCTTGATATGTCTTCAGAATTGTTTTCACATCAGTGTACATTAGGTAAGTTACAACTCCAATTCCAAAAAAGTTGGGACAATGTGTAAAATGTAAATAAAAACAGAATGCAATGATTCTCATAAACCCATATGTTATTCACAATAGAACATAGAAAACATATAAAATGTTTAAACTGAGTAAATGTACCATTTTAAGAAAAAAATAAAGTAATTCTGAATTTGATGGCAGCAACACGTCTCAAAAAAGTTGGGACGGGGCAACAAAAGGCTGGAAAAGTAAGTTTTACTAAAAAAAACATTGGCAACAGGTCAGTAACATGATTGGGTATAAAAAGAGCATCTTAGAGAGGCAGAGATTTTCAGAAGTAAAGATGGGCAGAGGCTCAACAATCTGCGAAAAACTACGTCTACAATTTGTGGAACAATTTCAGACTAATGTTCCTCAATGTAAAATTGCGAAGAAGACTATGAATATCTCATCATCTACAGTACATAATATCATCAAAAGATTCCCGAGAACCTGGAGAAATCTCTGTGTGCAAGGGACAAGGGTGAAAATCAATATTGCATGCCTGTGATCTTCGGGCCCTCAGGTGGCACTGCATTAAACCCAGGCATGATTCTGTAATGGAAATCACTGCATGGGCTCAGAAACACTTCCATCCAAAACACATCTGTGAACACAGTTCGCTGTGCCATCCACAAATGCTGGTTAAAGCTCTATCATGCAAACAAGAAGCCATATGTGAACATGATCCAGAAACTTCTCTGGGCCAAAGCTCATTTAAAATGGACTGAGGCAAAGTGGAAAACTGTTCTGTGGTCAGATGAATCAAAATTTTAAATTCTTTTTGGAAACCATGGACGCTGTGTCCTCTAAACTAAACAGGACTAAAGAGGAGAGGGACCATCCGTCTTTTTATCAGCGCTCAGTTCAAAAGCCTGCATCTCTGATGGTATGGGGGTGCATTAATGCCTATGGAATGGGCAGCTTGCACATCTTGAAAGGCACCATATCTGCTGAAAGGTATAGAGCAACATATGCTTCCATCCAGATTCCAATCCATCTTTACTTCTGAGAGACTCTGCCTCTCTAAGATACTCTTTCTATACCCAATCATGTTACTGACCTGTTGCCAATTAACCTAATTAGTTGAAAAATGTTCCTCCAGCTGTTTCTTTAGTAACACTTACTTTTCCAGCCTTTTGTTGCCCCGTCCCAACTTTTTTGAGATGTGCTGTGGCCATCAAATTCAAAAATACCTTATTTTTTCCTTAAAATGATACATTTACTCAGTTAAAACATTTGATATGTTTTCTATGTTCTATTGTGAATAACATATGGGTTTATGAGATTTGCAAATCATTGCATTCTGGTTTTATTTACATGTTACACAGCGTCCCAACTTTTTTGGAATTGGGGGTTGTACTCTCATTTTAATAATTTGTTAGAGGTTTTGAAATTAGTATTTTTACTCACTTTTTCCTGCCATATGTTCTTTTCATCTTTTGGGGACTTGCCTCTTCATTCTGAGATACAAGAAATTAGGATTATACACTCAGTGTCAGTTATCATCACAATACGGATACTGCAGACCAACATACACATTATATCACTTAAGCGAAGAGGAATGAGCTTACCATGGATGGAACACTGCCACATACTGCAACCACTTTATCCATAATTTTTGGGTCTCCTGAATAAATATTAATAAAGCAATACTTTTATATGAAGTTGTCTCACTGCCAAATAATATTTTCAAGAGACTGAGAAAACAAGTTTCTTAAACTCCAGGAAATCTCCATATTTATGCCACACAGTCAGAAGTACACTATATGGCTAAAAGTATGTGGACACCAGCCAGTACAACTACATGTCGGTCTTCCCAAAAATGTTTCCACAAAGTTGGAAGCACACAATTGTGTGGTTGTGATGGTCAGGTGTCCACAAACCTTTTGGCCTTATAGTGTATCAGAGTTAAAAAATAACACACATTATTCAAAACAGTCATGTTTAGCTACCTGTCTGAGGTTTTTTTTCAGGTCTTGAGATTTTCCTCTTGTTGGACACATATATGACAGACATGATCCCCTGGGTGTGCTTGCTTCGCATTCAACACTGGGATGAACAGAGGGAAAATGTAAGTTATTGTACACATTGCATGGCACACAGCACTGTGTTTGTTGACCTCTTGGAGTGTTAATGTTAAATTCTCAATATTAATTTCCTTCTTAATCATCATGTGTCATTAGCAGCACAAGGATTAGTAGATACTGGTTTTACAATCAGCGCCAGAATAATTGCCACACTTGATTCATTCATTCATGCACTTATTCAATCTGCAATGCATAAAATCATGCAGATACAGGTCAAGAGGTTCAGTTAATGCTAATCAAACATCAATATGGGGGAAATATTTTCTCAGTGACTTTAACTGTTGCATGGTTGTTTGTGTCAGAGACAAAAAACATCCAATGGGCACACACTCACTCAAAGTGGACAGATGAGGATTGGAAAAAACTTTGCCTGTTTTGATGAATCTTGATTTCTGCTGCAACATGCAGATGGTAGGGATAGAATTTGGTGTCAACAGCATGAGTCCATGGACCAAAAACCCAACCTGCATTTGTTTCTGCAGTTCTGGTTGTTGGAGTAATAGTGTGGGGAATGTTTTTTTGGCACGCATTGGGCCCTTAAGACCAACTGAGCATCATTTGAATGCTACAGAATATCCGAGTATTGTTGCTGACCCCTTGCACCTCCTTACTGCCACAATCTACTATTATATAACAGCATTATTGCTGTTATATATAACATAATTATTATATCCAGCATGAAATTGCACCACGCCACAAAGTCATCTCAAACTAGTTCCATGAAGTCAAGTGGCCTCCCCAGTCACCCGATCCGAATCCAACAGAGCACCTGTTGGGATGTGGTAGAAAGGAAGATTCACAAAAGAATCGAGCTTTTCATGTGGTCATATCAGTCGCCTGACACCGATATCAACACTGAAACCATGTGGGATGAGGAACTGGGACCCTGGAGGACCTAGAGAGAGGAGTGGTCTCAAATCTTGTCAAGCATCATAGGAGAAGGATACTGGCAATGGGAGGTTGCATAATATATTGATAATTGCAACACAACTGTGTTGGTTTCAGTGTGAGATTAAGCTATCCTGCTGAAAAAAAACAATAGAAACCCTCATTTGTACTGTTTGTAATGCTTTTAATGGTTATAATGGGAATCGTATTGGTTTTAACGGTAACTGTAATAGCCCCTGTGGGTCTCAACTGGTAATTTGTTGCCTTCTGCTGGTGCATGTTATGTCTCGTGGACACCATTAAGGACCAATAATGGTTTTTAATGGTTAGCTGACGGTTTGTAATGGCATTTGTAGTGGAAACCATTGGAATTTCTGTGATGATTTCTATTGTTTTTTTTAGCAGGGTAATGGTGTTTTTTTTTTAGCAGGGTAATGGTGTTTTTTCCCTATACCCCCAACCCACCCACCCAATTTTTTTTTACTAAGGGTGCCAGTAATTATGGAGCTTTTTGTACTATACTACAGTCCATCTGATTTTCCTGCAGTATTAGGGAAAGACTTATTACGAGTACAGATTCCATTCCTGTAGGATTCATACTTACCCGAAAAGATGCTCGGATCTGTATCACACCGAGGAGCCACCATCACATTGTTTTTTTCTTTGTTTGTTTGTTTGTTTTTTAATTATGATTATCTCTCTCGCCTTCCAGTAGCTAAGCTCGCTTCCCTGCTGCAAATACACGACACACGGATTACAGGGCCCGCGTGAAAACACACGTAAACGTAGCCCACTTCACGTGAACTGAAGCACAGCGATACAGTGTGGCCGTGACGTCACTGTCCTCTCGGCAAGATCAAACGCCCTCGATTCGTCGCGAGCCAGTACCAAACACTGTCGGCTCCTTTTCATCTGTCTGCCTTCATACCTGTCAGAACGGCGTGCATTTGTTGCGGTCGCGATCGCCTCAGAGCATACCGACAAAAAGAAAAGGTTTTTCACAAAAATCTTGGCGCGTTGCACGAGGGTCATCACAGCAACACTGGGCTCAGTATCGTGATTAGCTCCACCCACCCAGACTGACTGCTCAGCGCCTGTTGACTGCACCGCCAGCAATGGATGCTAGTGAGCAACCAGCCTCCCAGATATCTGCTGCACAGAGAAGTCAAAACTAACGGAACACTATGCATTAAAATGAAGACCAAAGAAAGGGTATTGGGGACTGAGAGTGACACACTGCACTGCTGGACTGGAAATGAAACAGAGACAGCCAGTGTTAGTTTGTCGTGATGGGAACTCCTGCTCAAGTGTGGAAAACAAGCTACAGTTGTACAATACAGAGCACAGCATTCAAGAGTAATTCACACACACACACCAACCAGTGTTGCCAACTTTCAGAGAATATTAGCTAAAACACACTCAAAAAGTTGCTAGATGATGTCACTGACTAATTTGCATATTACTTTATTCATCATGATGCTTTACATATTTAATCACAAATTAGGGCACACATGAAGAATAAAGCTTTTCACTTAGAATGTAACAAAATGGAATAGAGTTTTATCAGAATAGAAATGGTCATATCGCCACAAACTAAATTGTGCTTGGTTTGGTTTGTGATTTGGAAACAGTGGTGATCAGTGATGGGTCATTGGGGAACAGTGGTGATCAGTGATGGGTCATTGGGGAACAGTGGTGATCAGTGATTGGGCATTGGGGAACAGTGGTGATCATTGATTGGGCATTGGGGAACAGTGGTGATCATTGATTGGTCATGGAGAACAGTGGTGATCAGTGATTGGTCAGTGATTGGTCGTTGGGAAACAGTGGTGATCAGTGATTGGCCATTGGGAGACAGTGGTGAGCAGTGATTGGTCGCAAGCGCAACACAGACAGGCATTATGTCCTGATGGTGAGTGAATGAAGATAATCTAGCCACAGGAGGTCACAAGCCAGTGTACTTTTTGTGCCGGTCCCAAGCCCGGATAAATAGAGAGGGTTGTGTCAGGAAGGGCATCCAATGTAAAACTTTTGCCAAATTCAATATGTGAATCACTAACATGACTTCCATACCGGATCGGTCGGGGCCCGGGTTAACAACGACCGCCATCGGTGCCGTTGACCTACAGGGCACTGGTGGAAATTGGGCTACTGTTGGTTGAAGAAGGAGAGGAGGAAGGTGTGTCCGTAGGCAGAGAGAGAAGAGGAAAGGCAGGAGTTTAGGACTGAAAGTAGGGACTTTGAATGTTGGTACGATGACAGGTAAAGGCAGAGAGCTGGTAGATATGATGCAGAGGAGGAAAGTCGACATTCTGTGTGTCCAGGAGACCAGGTGGAAAGGGAGCAAGGCTAGAAGCATTGGAGCAGGGTTTAAACTGTTTTATCATGGTGTGGACAGGAAGAGAAATGGAGTAGGAGTGATCCTGAAGGAGGAGTTTGTGAAGAATGTTCTGGAGGTAAAGAGAGTGTCAGATAGGTTGATGAGTCTGAAGCTGGAAATTGAAGGTGTGATGTTGAATGTTGTTAGTGCTTACGCTCCACAAGTAGGTTGTGAGCAAGAGGAGAAAGACAGATTCTGGAGCGAGCTTGAGGAAGTGATGCAGAGTGTTCCCAGAGGTGAGAGAGTGGTGATAGGGGCAGACTTTAATGGACATGTTGGTGAAGGGAATAGTGGGGATGAGGAAGTGATGGGCAGGTTTGTTCTTCAGGTAAGGAACCCAGAAGGACAGAGGTTGGTAGACTTTGCTAAAAGTATGGAGATGGCTGTGGTGAACACGTACTTTCAGAAGAGGCAGGAACACAGGGTGACATATAAGAGTGGTGGCAGGAGCACACAGGTGGACTATATCTTATGTAGACACTGTAATCTGATGGAGATTAGCGATTGCAAAATAGTGGTAGGAGAGAGTGTAGCTAGACAGCATAGGATGGTGGTGTGTAAGATGACTCTGGTGGTGAGGAAGATGAAGAAAGCAAAGGCAGAGCAGAAGACAAAGTGGTGGAAGTTGGAAAAGGAAGAGTGCTGTGCGGTTTTCAGGGAGGAGTTGAGACAGGCTTTAGGTGGTCAGGAGGTGCTTCCAGATGACTGGATTACTACAGACAAAGTAATCAGGGAGACAGGTAGGAAGGTGTTAGGTGTGTCATCTGGAAGGAGGAAAGAAGACAAGGAGACTTGGTGGTGGAATGAGGAAGTTCAGGAGAGTATCCAGAAGAAGAGGTTAGCTAGGAAGAAGTGGGACAGTGAGAGGACGGAGGAAAGTAGACAGGAATATAGGGAGATGCAGCATGAGGTTAAGATAAAGGTGGCAAAGGCCAAACAGAAAGCTTATGAGGACATGTATGCAAGGTTAGATAGTAAGGAAGGTGAGAGGGATTTGTATCGGTTGGCGAGGCAGAGGGATAGAGATGGTAAGGATGTGCAGCAGGTTAGAGTGATTAAAGATAGAGATGGAAATGTGTTGACAGGTGACAGGAGAGTGAGGGAAAGATGGAAGGAGTACTTTGAGGAACTGATGAATAAGGAAAATGACAGAGAGAGAAGAGTAGTAGAGGCAAATATTGTTGAGCAGGAAGTAGAAAGGATTAGCAAGGGTGAAGTTAGGAGAGCTTTGAAGAGGATGAAGAGAGGAAAGGCGGTTGGTCCTGATGACATACCAGTGGAGGTATGGAAGTGTCTAGGAGAGATGGCAGTAGAGTTTTTAACTAGGTTGTTCAATGAGGTCTTAGAAAGTGAGAGGATGCCTGAGGAATGGAGGAGAAGTGTTTTGGTGGCGATTTTTAAGAACAAGGGAGATGTGCAGAGTTGTGGAAACTACAGAGGTATTAAGCTGATGAGCCATACAATGAAGTTGTGGGAAAGAGTAGTGGAAGCAAGGCTAAGGGGAGAAGTGAGCATTTGTGAGCAGCAGTTTGTGGTTGAGCAGCAGTTTGTGGTTTCATGCCAAGAAGGAGCACTACAGATGCAATATTTGCTTTGAGAATGTTGATGGAGAAGTAGAGAGAGGGTCAGAAAGAGCTGCATTGTGTCTTTGTAGATTTAGAGAAAGCATATGACAGGGTGTGGTATTGTATGAGGAGGTCTGGAGTGGCAGAGAAGTATGTTAGAGTGGTGCAAGATATGTATGAGAGCAGTAGGACAATGGTAAGGTGTGTGGTAGGTGTGACAGAGGAGTTCACAGTGAAGGTGGGACTGCATCAAGGATCGGCTCTGAGCCCCTTCTTGTTTGCGGTGGTGATGGACAGGCTGACAGATGAGGTCAGACAGGAATCTCCATGGACTATGATGTTTGCGGATGACATTGTGATCTGTAGTGAGAGCAGGGAGCAGGTGGAGGAAAGTCTAGAGAGGTGGAGGTTTGCTCTGGAGAGAAGAGGAATGAAGGTTAGTCGCAGCAAGACAGAATACATGTGTGTGAATGAGAGGGATCCAAGTGGAACAGTGAGGTTACAGGGAGAAGAGATAAAGAAGGTGCAGGATTTTAAGTACTTAGGGTCAACAGTCCAGAGCAACGGGGAGTGTGGAAAAGAGGTGAAGAAGCGTGTGCAGGCAGGTTGGAATGGGTGGAGAAAAGTGTCAGGTCTGTTGTGTGATAAAAGAGTACCAGCAAGAATGAAAGGAAAGGTGTACAGGACAGTAGTGAGACCAGCGATGTTGTATGGTTTGGAGGCAGTTGCACTGAGGAAAAGACAGGAGGAAGAGTTAGAGGTAGCAGAGCTAAAGATGTTGAGGTTCTCTTTGGGAGTGATGAGGATGGATAGGATCAGGAATGAGTACATCAGAGGGACAGCACATGTGAGATGTTTTGGAGACAAAGTTAGAGAGGCCAGGTTGACATGGTTTGGACATGTTCAGAGGAGGGAGAGTGAATATATTGGTAAAAGGATGCTGAGGTTAGAGCTGCCAGGCAGGAGGCCGAGAGGAAGACCAAAGAGGAGGTTTATGAATGTAGTGAAGGAGGACATGAAGGTGGTCGGTCTGAGAGAAGAAGATGCAGGGGATAGGGCTAGATGGAGGCAGATGATTCACTGTGGCGACCCCTGAAGGGAACAACCGAAAGGAAAAGAAGAGGTGAGTGAATGAAGATGCTCTCTCAACTCATATATCAGCAGCTGTGATGTAAGCTGGAGAGCCGTATCAAGTTCAAGACAGTCACTAACCTGTGCTCAAAAAGTCCCTAGATTTGTCGCTGGGCTGTTTTTTTTTTTTTTAAATTAAAGACACTAAAGGGGTCTAAAAAATCACAAGATCTAGCGCCAGAGTCTCTACGTTGGCAACACTGAAGCACACAACGCGTTCTCCTTGTTTGCTGAGATTATTATTATCAGTCTGCAAAATGGTTATCCCTGTTTTACAAAGAAAACAATTACAAAAGCAGAAAACAAAAAAAAACTCAATTAAATTCAATTCAGTTTTATTTATAAAGCACTTTAACAATGGACATTGTTACAAAGCAGCTTTACAGATATTTTATTTACTTTTTTTTTTTTTTATTTGTCCCTAATGAGCAAGCGAGAAGTGATGGTGGTGAGGAACATGTGAGACAACATAAGGAAGAAACCTTGAAAGGAAACAGACTCAAAAGGAAACCCATCTTCATCTGGGTGACACTGGATACTTCAAGTTCAAGTGGTTTAGTATGATTATAAATAATTTCTCTTCTATAATTGTATACTACAAAGTCAAAACATGCTAATTGTGTTAACAGGAACTTTGTCAATTTATCAGTGACTGCACTTGAAATCAGCATCAATCTTCATTGAAGTGTTAGTGAATCTGCAAAGTGTTTTTGCCTACTTCAAGTATGGTAGTAGTGGTGCTGATATTCCTTTTGGAAATGAATTTTCGTGGCAATGTTTTTTCTGCTTCTATGTTCATCTGAGTTAATGTCACACTTGTTACTTTCAAGCAAATTCTTATGCAAAGCCAAGTTGAACCGAGACAGATGGGTACACTTAATGAAAATAACAATCATCTTGTGTGAAACTGAACTGATATATTTAGTTTTTGTAGTTTTTCATGCTTCTCTCAAATGTCCATTTATTTCCATTGAGTTATAAAGTTTGTCTAGAAAGTGATGAACACCAATTTTAAAAAGCCTGCATGATTTGCGCAAATTTACTATAATAATTATTACTCTGGCCTTAAATTTGGTAAAGAGCACATTATTGTTAAGGACTCAATGTTAAGCACAAGTAACTTGACTTGGACTTGTCATCCTTGACTTGTGACTTGCAAAACGATGATTTGGTCTCACCTGTGCCAATCTCCATATTTCCTTTTACAGTTAGGTTGACAGGTACTGTATGTGTTTTAGTTTTGTAGGTGATCTCTCCCTGGCTTATGACTGGTGCATACTTACTTCATTTTTTAAAAATATATATATTGATATCATTGTATGATTGTAATGGAGACTTTTGGCATTTTGCATTTTTGCACCTTTTTTTTCATAAACTTTAAATTAAGTCATAAACCAAATCCAGAAACACAGTCGGCTACTAAACAAAAATGACCAATCAGCGGTCTCGGGTTGCCTCAGTGTCCTCCTAGGCAGCCAATCAGCATCAGCGTAGCAAACCCCAGAAGTAAACAGTTTGGTTGCTGTGTTTATCCCGGGCATTTTCTCTGTTTATTGACACACAGGCCATCTAGTTTAGACAACTTGCTTAAGGTTAAGGTTAAGATGCAGGTTTGTTGTGTGTACACTGCAGTTAGAAGGAGGTGTGGAGCTCTTTATGAAGGTTTTGCTCATTTGATGAAAAACAAACTACGCGAGTCGTGGATATGTTTTATTCACTGATTTCTTCTGGCTCACTACTGTCAAGTGAGGTGCACAACACCACAAAATTTAAAAAGCAAACACAAGTTAACAGCACAACGGAAATGCTCCCGACCAGTAGGGGGCAGTGTTGGCATTTGAAAAACCAGATATTTCTGGTGTTAATCACCACAGGAGCAATCGTTATGGGAGAAATTTCCGGTATCTAGCGGAATTGACTGTAATAGCGGATGTCGGATGGAGTGTGTTTCGCGGTGCTTTTTTTAAATTACTGTTGTTTACTTTGTGTTTTTTCCTGGTTAGTTTTTAATACATGTTGTAGTATAACTGTGTGGATTGTAAAAATGTCATTGCAGAGTTCTGAGAGAACTTGTGCTGTTCGCTGCTGCACTAACAATCAGTGTTAGTGAACAGAATGAAGCAGTTTATTAAGAAACATGATGGTTGACCTGAGAAACAGACGTATTTAGAGGACGTTATACATGACATTTCATACCAGTCACTCTGTTTCTGCATTTCTAAAATGTTTTGTTGCTTTGCCTCTACTATACACGTGTGTAATGTGTACGCTATGGTCTTTTGTCCCTCCCCACAAGTAATTTGGTGAGAAGGTGACAACAGTTGGTGCGATTATTCGCAAATGGAAGAAACACAAAGTAACTGTCAGTCTCCCTCTGTGTGGGGCTCCATGCAAGATCTCACCTCGTGGAGTTTCAATGATCATGAGAACGGTGAGGAATCAGCCCAGAACTACACGGGAGGATCTTGTTAATGATCTCAAGGCAGCTGGGACCATAGTCACCAAGAAAACAATTGGTAACACACTACGCCATGAAGGACTGAAATCCTACAGCGCCCGCAAGGTCCCCCTGCTCAAGAAAGCACATGTACAGGTCCGTCTGAAGTTTACCTCAATGATTCAGAGGAGAACTGGGTGAAAGTGTTGTGGTCAGATGAGACCAAAGTTGAGCTCTTTGGCATCAACTCAACTCACCGTGTTTGGAGGAGGAGGAATGCTGCCTATGACCCAAGAACACCATCCCCACCGTCAAACATGGAGGTGGGAACATTATGCTTTAGGGCTGTTTTTCTGCTAAGGGGACAGGACAACTGCACCACATCAAAGGGACGATGGACGGGGCCGTGTACCGTCAAATCTTGTGTGAGAACCTCCTTCCCTCAGCCAGGGCATTGAAAATGGGTCATGGATGGGTATTGCAGCATGACAAAGACCCAAAATACACAGCCAAGGCAACAAAGGAGTGGCTCAAGAAGAAGCCCATTAAGGTCCTGGAGTGGCCTAGCCAGTCTCCAGACCTTAATCCCACAGAAAATATGTGGAGTGAGCTGAAGGTTCAAGTTGCCAAACGTCAGCCTCGAGACCTTAATGACTTGGAGAGGATCTGCAAAGAGGAGTGGGACAAAATCCCTCCTGAGATGTGTGCAAACCTGGTGGCCAACTACAAGAAACGTCTGACCTCTGTTATTGCCAGCAAGGGTTTTGCCACCAAGTACTAAGTCGAAGGGATCAAATACTTATTTCCCTCATTAAAATGCAAATCAATTTATAACTTTTTTGAAATGCGTTTTTCTGGATTTTTTTGTTCTGTCTCTCACTGTTAAAGTACACCTATCATTAAAATTATAGACTGATCATTTCTTTGTCAGTAGGCAAATGTACAAAATCAGCAGGGTATCAAATACTTTTTTCCCCCACTGTATATGTTTATATATATATATATATATATATATATATATATATATATATATATATATGTGTGTGTGTGTGTGTGTGTGTGTGTGTGTGTGTGTGTGTGTGTGTGTGTGTGTGTTTATATATATATATATATATCAAAATAAAATCCAAATAAAATTCAATCTTACTACATTTTCTGAAATTTGAACTAATATTTCTTAAAAATGCTACAGTGAATTGATTTATGTACAGGATTCACAAGAAATATCTTTTCCACCCTTTTTCAGTCACAAAATTTAATGTATATGATTTTTTTTCAATGTATGTTGTTTTTTTCTTTTTTCTTTTTTTTTCCTCAAAATGACCAGATTCCAACATTGTATCTTACAATTATTCGTGATCTATTTCCTTATATTTAATCTAATCTAACAACAACTGAAAGAAACTGCTGTACAAAAAGCATCACAGAAGAAGAATGCAACAGTTTGGTGATTCACAGGCTTGATGCATTTATTGCAATCAAGGGATATGCAACCAAATATTAAGTGTTATTTACTTTAATTTACTTCAAGTCTTGTCTGCTCCTATACCTGTGTTCACATAAAAATTGGGTGATCTGATACAAAAGTGCCAAGTTGTTTTACATATCTAGATGTAAACATCAGGAAATGAAAGCTGAAGTTCTGAACTGTCATCTCATTCATCTGTTGACCTCAAACTCAAATTTCTTCAATGTAAAGCAAAAAGAGAAGAATTGGCCTTGCTGTTCCAATACTTTCAGAGGACACTATAAGACAGTGTTTTGTAGAAATTGTTAGGTTCTCTCTCTCTCTCTCGCTACGCTGCAAAAAGAAGCGTAGCCTACTTCCGCATTCCACGGAGCACGTTCCGCCTCCTGTCAGAGGGACTCTCGTTTTGTTTACCTTGGCCATGTGTCTCTGATCTGGGTGCTAAAGCTGATTCCAATCCAGGTGCCAAAGCTGATTCCAGTCCAGGTTCCAGGCCAAGCTTCAAACTAAGCACCAAGTCAAGCTTCAAGTCAAGCTTCAAGTCAAGCACCAGGTCAAGTTCTCGTCCAAGTTCTCGTCCAAGTTCTCGTCCAAGTTCGCGTCCAGGGCTGAAAGGAAAACCCGACACGCTCTGCTCTGGTTTCGGGACACTGGACATCACCAGCCTCATTTCCTGGAGGGCAGAGGTTAGGATCCTGCCTAGGGGCCCAGGTCTGCCAGAGTGGATGGAACTTGCGGCGCTTCGGGAGCCACGCCTTAAGGGGGGGGGCTCTGTTAGGTTCTCTCTCTCTCTCGCTACACTGCAAAAAGAAGCGTAGCCTACTTCCGCATTCCACGGAGTGCGTTCCGCCTCCTGTCAGAGGGACCCTCGTTTTGTTTACCTTGACCATGTGCATGTGTTATTGTGTTCACGTCATGTCTCTGTCCCCGCCTCCTTGTTTCCTCATTGGTTCTTAGTTTAATTTGTGATGTTCATTTCCAGGTGTCGCGGATCTAATCTTGTTAAGTGTTAATGAACTCTGCTACTTAAAGCCCTGTTTATGTCCGCTTCAGCGGGGTGTATTAGTTTAGGTTAGCTCTGTTATAGTTTAAATTCCGTAGCGCTTTGATCCGTAGTTTTTTGTTCCTATGTCCGTAGTTCCAAGTTTGTGGTTCCCAGACCACTTCCTAGTTTCGAGTGTTTTGTTTCCCTGTCTTTTGGATTACTGCTTTTTTCCCGAGTTCAGTGTTTGTGGATTACTGCTCTTTTTGTTTGTGAGAATAAACTTTGTTGCACTATCTGATGTCTCCCCAGCACATGCATCCTGACTACTCTCCTCTACTCTGAGTCCCCTGACTCTTCAGCCTGCATTACATAACAGAAATCCTGTCCTGGCTTTGTCCCAGGAAACACAATATAAAATGTTTGTATCATTATATTATATTATATTATATTATATTGTTATTATTTTTTTTTTAAAAAATAAAAGAAATGTGACTATTCAAGGTGCTGAATAATTTTTATTACAATTTAATTTTAATTCTACCCGGTCTGAAAGGGACCACAGTAGGACATGGCTGGCCGGTGCACCACATGCACATATTTATTACGTTTATTGGAATGGTCATGCTCATGTGAAGTTCATACAGTTTAATTTAAGAATTTCATCGTATAAAAACACACATGTATGCAGTCCTTTACACATGCTGAGCTAGTGGCAACACCAAAGTCACCAGAAATAGAAAATGTTAGATTTAGATAGAATCCCATTAGATTTATTACCAGATGAATGAAATATTTATTTACACTACTCTGTCAAGTGCTCAGCAAAAAGTGTTTACAAATGGAGTATTAATGATGATCAATTTTATTATCACAGACAGTCTGTGGCCCGTGACTACATTTTTTGTTTTCTCCATCTGGCCCCCAACAATAGAAAGTTTGGAAACCCATGTCTAAAACAGTATGGAAAAGGATTGTGATACATTCTTATTTACCAGTAGTAAAGTAAACTAGCTGGCATGTTACAAGTTTGAGTATCAGTTTGCATTATCATATCCTAAGCAATATTTTATACCATGGCCAATAGGCTAAATCAGACAAAAGCAAATAGTTAGACCCATTTGAACACACACACAAAAAAATAATTCAGGCCCATCCCTCAAGACACATTTAAATTTTGTTCACTTTATTTAAACATATCTAATTAGGAGTAATACGTGTGTATATTTAATTAGTCTAACATAAAATGTATACATAGTGTCATCTATGAGATTTATTTAAATTTGTTTAACACAAATTAATTTCATTTGGGGAGCGCCATTTGCGCATGTGCGAGACAAGTTCAGACATCGCGCTCAAAGTGTGTGACCGCCATTTTCTCATGCTGGCTCTGCAAGGAGCGATGCGGTTCATGCTCTTACTGTTGGATATTCGTTGTTGGTAAGCATTCGTTTTTTTGTAGTTAAGAATCGACCTCGCTGTTAAAGAATGTGTATATAATGTTGAGTGATATATGCAACAGCGTAGAAATAGTTAAGCGAGGTGAATTGTTCCAAGCGTCCCTTCGCTTAAATTTAGACTCGCACAGTGTGCAAATTAGCATTGTCAGAGAGTACTCAGTTCAACTTCTGAAGTTTGCTAGCCCAGGGAACAAATGTTAGCAATACAAATTGATTTCTGGCTAGTAAGATGTCCGAGTCTAAGCAAGTATGCCTCGTATTTTGTCCCAGCACCTTTTTCCAACTTGCAAAACTAGCTAGCTAGACAGCCACTTGGCTCATCAACCTCAGTGCTCCACACTTTAGCTTAGCCAGTTCTGTGGTTTCTGCGCCATTTTGTAACCTCGCAAAGCCAACATATTAAGATTTAACACATTAGTTGCTAAAATGATTCATCTGTGTCTTCTGTGAAATTTTGTGTCACTCATTTTTCATTTATTTTCTATACGTATTATGGGGAGTGTATGTAATGTGTATTATGTTGTGTTTTTCCCTAAATGCATGCAGAGTAATGCACAAAAACATACTGGTGCTAAACGTTAGTAATATAATCTGCAGTTGTGTTTGTGCCCAGTGTGGTGCCTTTTACTGTATAGTACACCAGTTAACATACATTTGAGTCAAAGAATACATTTCAGTGAAGAAGGCTGAAATTCTACAGAATAATGTGATAAACCACATCTAAATGTATCTAAAATAATGATAAACCAGATCTAATTTTTTTTTTTTTTTTTTTTTTTTAATGATCATCAACATGGACAAGCACAGTAAAGTAGTTAATCTCTTAATAAATATTAAAGGTATTCAAAAAAGTTGGACAGAACGTAAAATATTTTTAAAACAGATAAATACACATAAAAGGCAATATCTTTTTTTTGTTTTTTTTTTTGTTGATGTTTTAAGTGTTTTTCCTCCCTATTCCAGTCCCCTGTTTAATATTGATCAGACAATGGTACCAAATAAAAATCTTTTCAATCGGTCTGAAATCAGTTTAATTACTTGCGAGAAGTGTAGTGTATCATATTAAATGAATATAAAGTTGGGGAAAATGGAACCATGTAAACAAAAGCGTCTGTTTTCGCATGAGTATTCAAATGCATTTTTACAGGACGTCATTGAACTTTCAGGTACTTGTTCCCACTCCTAATATAAATCTTCTCTTTCACAGTTTGATGAACATCAGCACGTGAATGTGGCAACCTCCTAATGATAGTAAGTCATATTTGCGCAAATAATCTGATTTACTTATGTTGTTTGTTAAATATGGTATCTAATAATACTTTTTTTTATTCTTCCTTTTAGGATTGTGAATGTGGCAGTGTAAAGAATGCAAATTGCAACTAGCTAGCAGGTATTTATTGCTGCAGCATTTTAGGCAGTGTGTACATGGAGTAAGCTGCTAAATCTAGTCTGTTACGAGTTAGACAAGGCATTAAGCCATACATGTACAGTGGTGATGAAAGTGAACCCTTTAGAATTTTCTATATTTCTGCATAAATATGACCTAAAACATCATCAGGTTTTCACGCAAGTCCTAAAAAGTAGATAAAGAGAACCCAATTGAACAACTGAGACAAAAATATTACACTTGGTCACTTTTTTATTGAGGAAAATGATCCAATGTTACATATCTGTGAGTGGCAAAAGTGTGAACATTTGCTTTCAGTATCTGGTGTGACCCCCTTGTGCAGCAATAACTGCAACTAAACGTTTCCAGTAACTGCACATTGGCTTGGAGGAATTTCAGCCCATTCCTCAGTACAGAACCGCTTCACCTCTGGGATGTTGGTGGGTTTCCTCACATGAACTGCTTGCTTCAGATCCTTCCACAACATTTCTATTGGATTAAGGTCAGGACTTTGACTTGGCCATTCCAAAACATCGACTTTATTATTCTTTAATCATTCTTTGGTAGAACGGCTTGTGTGCTTAGGGTCATTGTCTTGCTGCATGACCCACATACCTATAAATATTTATTGGATGGAAATCCTGCCCTGAATTCAATTGTGTTCATCCACTGAGTTTTTTTTTTTAATTTGTTTTTTTGAGTGTGCCTTGTTATGGAGTTTACATGTTGGAGTGTTATCTGTCCGTTTTAGTCTCAGTTATATTCTGTAATACCTGTTCATGTCAGTGTCACTAGCGACAGAAGGTGAAGAAACCGCTACAAACATCCATGCATTAGAGCTGGGACGGGGACATGGGGGCAGGTGACGTAAATATCCAGATAAAATCTGCTGGAGAAAGTTGTGTGTAGTTCAGACTTTGACTATAACAATATAGTATATTATAGTATTGTATTATAGCATAATATACACTTTTTGTTTGTTATTAAAATAAACAAAACATATTATAGTTAAATAATTTACATACCCATTGAGTGTTGTTCATTTATTAATTAAAAGAATTACAAGCACACTGCAAAATTGGTTTTCAAGAATTTCAAGAAAGTAAAAAAAAAAAAAAAAGCCTTGTTTCTGGGGAAATTTGTCTTATTTTTGTGTAAAAAGAAAAATTGTTGCATGTTTTTCAGCACCTAATTGTCAAGCTTTTATTGTTGTCGCGTTCATTTGTTACCGTGTGTCCTACAGCCGCTCTCATAGTCCGCATGTTTTTGCCTTGTGTCCATTGTTACGTTTATGTTTCTTGTTTCCACAGTTTTGGTGGTTTTTTGCACTTTATTCATTAAAAAAAAACTGCGCTTGATTCGCCACCTTCTAAAATGTGTTTTTTTTTTTTTAGAAGTTTTTCCCTGTTTCAATAAAAATGCTAAAAATAACAATGCTTATGGTGCCTTAATTTAAGACAAAGTGACTTATTTTTATTATGCTGTTTGAAGAATTGTCTTATTGTAAGCTTTTTTTTTTTTTTTTTGCTAATTATTTATCTTAGATTAAGGGATACATTCTTAAAGTCAGCTCAGTCAAGAGACCAAAATACTCATTTTAAGTAAGTCTATCTTCAATAACTGAGTTTTCATTGCTTTTAATAAGCTCAACTTGCTTAAATTTTGGCAATTTTGTCTAGTTTTAAGATCCAATAGCATTTTTAGTGACTAGATATTTTTGCTATTTTCAAGAATTCTTACCGTCAGTTTTGCTTACCCCATAGGCAGATTTGTTTTGCTTGATTTTAGTACACTTTAACTAGATTTAAGTGTGTCTTGCTTGTTTCAAGAAAGGCATTTTTCAGTGCATTTGTTCTTTTTGTTTTTTGCATATGCATTTAGGGAATATATGATATGCACAGCAAAGACGTCTTTGTACTTAGTTATATATTTACACAGATTTGTTAGAATCTATTTACAATGCTTTTTATTGGGGATATAAAAATGTTTTCAGTGTAATGTGTTTATTGCAACAATAATAGAAAATGGATTCCATGCTTATACTGTTAAGCAAATACAGTAATAATTTTACATGCATTTAGTGTTTGCTTTCAATTAGGCCAAATGAAAATATGTAAGTTTAATGCATTTAGGAGGACAAGAATTAGCTCTACTATAGCACTGATAGTTGTATATATTATGACTCTAAATGTGATTGTGTTAGTGCCATTGTATGACAAGTAATAGTCAGTTTAGAGACAGTAGGAGATTATCATTTACTATAATGAAATAAATTGTTGCAGTCTGGTCTTATAAACCTCTTAAAAAGAGCAGATTTACATCATTTATAATTAATGATGATGGTGAAGGTGAATTTAGAATTTCCAGTTCTAAAGAATAGATGATGATGACGATGATGGAACTTGAGCATATTCTGGAATGAGTCGTCACTGTGATGCAACAGAAGACCCCGCTGTATAAAGGTAACGAACAGGAAGGCGGAGTTTCAGTGTTTACTTGAACTTTCTAACTGACAGGCTGTTTAACCGAGCTCAGTGCTACAATGCAGCATTTAATGAGTTTGGCTCGCTCTTGGGCGGCAGATCCTCCACTGCGCCCCCTGCTGTATGCGGCTGGAGCTGCAGCCACAGCCGCAGGAGTTTCTTATTATATTAGGAAGCGTGGCGATGGGGAGAGAACCGCGGAGCCCGCGGACACAACTCCCACCGAGGGTACACCATTTCTCTCTCTCTCTCTCTCAGTCCTCACAGTTTAGTTCTCTCCGTTTTTATACAAACCATATTTTACTTTAATAGGGTTTTTTTTTCCAGTCCTTCTCTATGTAATAGAGACAGTGCATTTAACCAAAGTTTTTTCTTTCTAAAAAAGAAAAATCTCCAGCAAGATCAGAGCTAGAAACTTGTGATGGTGTGAAATGAAAAGTAGCAGAAATAATGAGTGTATGTAATAGAGACTGTGCTGACTGCAGGGTGATGTGATGTTTTGGTGCTGGTTTGTATTTAGACCGAGTACAGAGCCAGCTCTCTGCAGTAGATGGTTCTTTGCTGGATCCAGACTTGATGTCTGATGTGGATGGAGTCAGTGTCACACAGACTGACAGCACTGTCCCTCAGGTACTCACCAAACACACCACAAAACAATAACCCTTTTGATGTCTAAGCTAGCCCATTATACTGATATTATAACTAGCAAACCAGCATGAGTGAACAAAGTGATGGCATAAACCAAAGCAGCTAACACTAGCTAAATTTCATAATAATAATTTATTATTGACTGTATGACCTTAGCTAACAGTGGAAGTAGCTTGGTAAGATTAGCCAGTCTCATTTTTAAACAAACTCCACTGAGAGAATGAGCAGAGGATAAAAGAGCACTTCTCCATTCAGATGGGTAGCTTACTGCAAGTACCAGAGCCAGATGGTAATCATGGAGAGCAGTGATTTTATTCCCTCTGAATATAGGTTGTGTTGAGTGTAAATGTTAACTGCTGTTTACCAGTATATTTTCAGTACATTAGCTACTTATACTTACATTACTTTGATTGCGTTGATGGGTAATGTCAGCTGAGTTTTGGTGTGTCGGTTCATGTTTAGACGCGCTCTTGACACCTTTAGTCTTTTACACCTGCTCCTAGTACATTGAATTTTTTTTTATTAGATCAGCGTATTTAAATTAAGGGCAGACTTAAGTAAAATATGTACGTTCAACAAAAAGTATATAGGTAAATAAAGGCAGGTTCGTGTTAAACTCATGTATTCATTCTAGGTTAGTCAACTTTTTTGGTGAAATTTTGTCCACAAAATATTTTAAGCTGTTTTGATGAATGATGAGTCAAAAAGCTTTGGTTGTTGAACTTTCATTTCTTTCTGGTTGAAAAGTCCGACATGATGGCCCAGATGAACACACTGCGAGGCTCAGTGCTGCAGCTGGAGGAAGAGCTCTCTGAGACACGCAGGATCTGTGATGAATTAAGGAGGGTATGTGAGAAAATCCCCGCAATAAGCAGTTCCTTTAGAAATAATGTGAGGATGCAAAAAACTTATTTTTAGTATAAGATGCTAATTTATTTATTGTAGATGTGACCATTTAGCACTTTGGACCTTTTCTGCTTCATGGCTGTATTTTAGGAAAGGGAGCAAGAGCAGGAGGAACACAGTATCCTGAAATCCGAGTACAATGAGATGAGAGAAACTTTAAAACAGCGTGATGAGTTACTAAAGGTAGGTTTTTCACTCTCACTAAGTTATTACTGCTATAGAACACTGTGTGTCAGTTGTGGGTCAGAAATGGACATTTCACTCATGGATATTTAGAAGTAAATATTGAAACCAAGCCTGCTATCGTGTGTAAATTTGATAATGAATGAAAGATCAGAGCATGATAATATTAAAACCAAATATTTCAGGTGTAATTGCATGACAGCATCTGTTTAGTATATATAAAATATGGAATTAAAGAGGCTTATTGTAGATGTGAACATTAAGCACTAAAGGTAAACCTCTTCTGCTCCATGGCTGTGTTTTAGGAGTATGAGCGAAAGTGGGAGGCTCACAGTATCCTGAAGTCACGGTACGATTGTATGTCAGACAATGAGAAGTCACTAAAGGTGAGTTTTACTTTTCATGTAACCACAACTGTTATTGTGAACTTAGTCACCTTTTTGGGGACATTTCATCTTTTGCCCACAAAACATTTCTGGCTGTTTTGATGATTGATGAGTCGAGTCCTCAAAAGGATCTGAATGTGTGTGTAAAAGCCAACAAACTTTGGTTGTTGAACTCCAGGTCTCTCTGGCTGAAGCTGAGAGGAAATATGAGCAGGTGATAGATTCCAACGCTCAGCTAGAGAATGAGAAATCTGACCTGATGTCCCGGATGAACCAACTGCAAAGCTCAGTGCAGCAGCTGGAGGAAGAGCTCACTGAGACCCAGAAAAGGCATAATGAGTTAACAAAGGTAAATGAGAAAATCCTTGAATTAAGCAGTTCCTTTAGAAACAGTGTGAGGACTCGTGATCCATGATGAGTTACACCACAGGCTATATAATTTTATAACTATTAGCATAATATAATATTATTACAATGTGTATTTCTAGTAAAAGGTGCTAGTTTGTGGAGTTGTGCATTGTAGATGTGAACATTAAGTATAAAAAAATGAAAACTCTTTTGTTTCATGGATGTGTTTTAGGACTATGAGATAGCAGAGGGCATTAGAAAATACATGCTCAATGACCACAGTTCGATGGAGAACACTTTAAATCAGAAAATTGACTCTCTAAAGGTAAGCTTTTCTTCTCATGAAATTACAGTTTATTTGTGAAGGGTGTGTGTGTGTGTGTGTGTGTGTGTGTGTGTGTGTGTGTGTGTTCATTCTAGATTAGTCACCTTTTTGAGGACATTTTGTCCTCTGTCCACAAAACAATTTAAGGTTTACTGAATCAGTTTCTGAATGAGTTTTGGCTGTTGAACTTCCAGGCCACTTTGGCTGATACTGAGATGAAATACGACCGGGCGAGGGAGTCCATTGATCAGCTAAGCAACAGGAACTTTGAACTGATTATGCAAGTGGATGCAATGAAAAATTCAATGCACAATCTGGAACAACAGCAGGCCTCTGCACGGAGAGCGCTTTATGAGATAACAAGGGTAAGTGAGAAAATCCTTGCCATAAGCAGTTCCTTTAGAATGAATGTGCTGAGAGTCATCACAGGCTATATGTACTTGCACAAAATAAAATAAATATATTTCTAGTATAAAATACTATTTTTTGCTGAATAGAATTGGTGCAGTTTAGATGTAAACCTCTTTTGCTCCATGGCTGTGTTTAGGAAAATGAGCGAAAATGTCTGAAGTTGAAGAGACAAAAGAACATGCAGGACATATTATTTAAGGTAAGCTTTCCTTCTTATGAAACCACTTGGCCAAAATGTGGTCTAAGTGCTACTTAATAATCAGCAGTAACCATACCCCTAACATATGGGCCTCTGTTTTTTTTTTTTTTTTTTTTTTTTAGACAGATGGTCATGCATCAGTGTTCACCTACATAAAATGGGACATGGGTGGGTGGGGGGTGGGGGAATCAGTGATGGTTGTGAGGAACTGGAGGCAGCAAGACCAATCCTGGTGTTTTGTTTATATTTCTCTGCACACTTTTCAGCACTTGTCTTAGTAAACTAAATCACTATTCATAAAAAATATAGAACAATTAAGCAGCTATTTACAACCTCCCCCAGGGGAGTCTCGATGCGGTGTTCTGTGAGATAAGTGCGACCAGCCAGGGACAAACACACATCAGAATATATATTCCTGTGTTAGTTGGCCCACTGTGTGGAGTTCTGCTCTCAGGTCCAGCACGTATGAAATTCAATCTTACTTTGTAAAAGTCCATCCCAGTTTTCCCAGATGACACTGAATATACCCCAGGGCTTGTAGCTCTGTGCCCACACAGTAATTGAAACAAGGAGAACTGTTACGACCCGTAGGGTGAAGGAGATTAGCAGGATGCACTTGCAGGGGAAAGTGTTCAGTTTATTAGGAACATAAAAGGAACAAAACCTTCAAATGAAATGGGACAGTCCATCAAAAAGCCACAAATAACCAAGGCAAAATTCCCAAACAGGTTAGACACGTCTTAGAACCCTTACAGTTTAAAAGTCCAGGAAATTCTGAAGCTGGAATCCAAAAACGTGGGAACACCAGGCAAACAAAAACACACAAAAAACCCGGAGGAACCAGGGAACGCCTGGTTAACAAAAAACATCGGAGTTAAACTATACTAATATTAAACTAGAAAGGAGATCTGGAAATCACGAGAGGAGAGCTACGGAACAAATCGCAATGAAAAAAGAGCTAAGGAACAAATCGCACAGTACTAGAAAGGTGATCTGGAAATCATGGGAACAAATCGCACGGTTAAACACATCTAAAGCTATTACTAAACTAATACTCTGCCCCGAAGCGGAAACGGAGCGGCGTATTTAAATGCAAAGAAATCACATGTCCAAATCAATAACAGCTGAACCCATTACATAAACAAATGAGGAGGCAGAGACATGACACGAACCAAAACAAACGCACATGGGGAAACACAGGAGGTGGAGACATGACGTAGACCAAAACATGAGCACATGGGGGAACATAGGAGGCGGAGACATGACGTGAACGAAAACATGAGCACATGGCAAAAGTAAACAAAACGTGAGTCCATGAATGAAACGTCTATCTGAGAGTTTTTGAATGGCGCTGGAATGCGTGCAATGGAATGCGGAAGTATGCCACTCGCTACTCAACAAGGAGGGTAGAGAAGGGAAAACCTAACAAGAACCTTGTGGAGGCTTGCAGGACCTCTCCTACTGCAATGGGTTTCGAGTCACTTATTCCAATTTTGAGCATCCTTATTCATGACATTACAAATCATATTTTTATGTCTTTTATTAAATCGCCTGACTAGCCCATCGTGTTTACCATTGGCAAACAAAGTGTGAATCGATTTAATCCCTGATATTTCATAAAGTTCACTACTGAGTGTGTGAGTGTGACATAAAGGAAGTGCCTTGGTCAGTCTGAATCTCTTTCATCATTCTGAAGTGTGCCTCCGCAATACTGCATGCAGAGATGTTGTGGCGCAGCACTGCTTCTTGGTATAATGTTGTGTAATGTACCAGAGCTAACACAAAACGTTACCCTCATGCACTGTTCTAATGGCCAGGCCAATTCCTTTAAAGGGTCCTCGATTAAACAAAGGGAGCACAATGGTGCTTTTGGGGTGGGGAAAGGATTCACCAACTGACATTTGCCCCTGCTGCACCCCAGATGCCTACATTGCTATGAAAGCCTGGCCAACCGAAACAGCCCATGAGATGGTTTAATGTTTAATGCACTTCTAACATCAGATATTGTCACAAATCAGCTTTACAGAAATTTGGATGTAGATTTAGAGCCCTAATGAACAACTCAGAGATAATGACAATGAAAACGCTAGACAAGAAACCCAAAAAGGGAACCCATCCTCTTCTGGGTGACACTGCATAGTGCAATTATGAGTCATTCAGAAGTAATCCTTTAGACAGTGGATCTCATTATAAAATGTTATTTGGGAATTTTGTTGTCTGCAAAACAAAAAGTCCATGTGATTCCATGACCTCAGTTTCTACTTGACCAAAATTCACAATATTTAGTTTAAATTTTTAGTCACAATATTTAGTTTAAAGTTTAAATTGAGGTGAAGCAATCTATTTAACACTCAAGTCTGAACCACTTTTGCTCCATGGCTGTGTTTTAGGATTATGACGCACTGTCTCAAATTCACACCACGTTGATCTCTCAGTACAATGAGCTGAAGGATCAGCACGAAGAGTTATTTAAGGTAAGTTTTTCCTCTCACTAAGTCTTGACTGCTGTAATACACTGTCAATTGTGAGTCAGAAAAGTAAATACATTTTAGAATTAAATTTTAAGGATTTTCAGAAGCAAATATTCAAGCTTCAATCCAGGACTGCTTGAAGTCCTCTGCATTAGGTCTGACAGCTGCTTTTGCTGAAAAAAAAAAGTGTAAAAAAAAAGTGTAGTTTTCAGATGTCTCCTATATCACTGTAGCAAGTGGTCAAAATTGTAAATGCTCCAGCTAACCTGTATTTATTGTCACATCTGACTGATGTAAATTTGGAACGGAATGAAAAATGCATAGCATGATAATACAATCGAGTGTTTCAGATTTAATTACATCACAGCATCTGTTTAATACACATTTTCAAAAAGTGGAACTGAAGCGGTTCATTGTAGATGTGAACATTACGCACTAAACTTTAAACCTCTTCTACTCTATGGCTGTGTTTTAGGAGTGTGAGCAAGAGCGGGAGGCTCACAGTATCCTGAGGTTGCAGTACGATCAGATGAATGAAACTTTATCAGACAACGAGAAGTCACTAATGGTAAGTTTTTGTTCTCATGTAACCACAACTGCTATTGTGAACTGTGTGTGTGTGTGTGTTTTGATTCTTGTTTAGTCACCATTTTGGGGACATTTTGTCAAAACTTTTTAAGTCTGTTCTGACGAGTGATGAGTTGAGTCCCCAGAAGTGTCTCAATGTGTGTGTACAACAAATAAAGCCAACAAGCTTTGGTTGCTGAAATTCCAGGTCACTCTTGCTGAAGCTGTGGCAACATATGAACAGGCGATGGAATGCAACGCTCAGCTGGAGAACGAAAAGGCAGATCTGATGTACCAGGTGCACAAACTGGGAGGCACAGTGCAGCAGCTGGAGGAAATGCTCTATGAGGCAGATATAACATGTGGTGTGATAAAGCAGGTGAGGGAGATAATGTGAGGAGTCATGATGTTCATGCTGCATGATGAATTACTGATGAGTTATTATTATTATTATTGGTCAGTGCTGTTATCAGTGTCAATGAGGAGGCAGGCATGAAAGAGCAGGGCTGTGTTTATTTTGGGTATTTTTACTCTCTAAGTTTCTTTGAATGGCCCCCTTGTAAACCAAAATAAAATACCGAACAAAAACATCTCAAATACTGAACCAGAATTCTCACATGTGCACGCACTGAAGCTCATCAGAAGTCAGAAGTCATTTTTGCTCTGAACTACCTGCTCTCTCTATCTACTTTGCACTCACTACAAGACATAGAGTATTTAAAAAATAGCAACATTAATCCCACACAGGTGTATGCTCATTCATGAAATTACCCACTTCTTCTCCAAGACTCTGCTTTCCATCCACAATTTGCACTCGACCAGCCCCCCGCCATCACAGAGACATTCTCTGTGCTGCCACGACAACAATCTGCTCTAAATCCCATATGTTTATGTTTTTCCATTGCCACTACTTTGCAAAATCATGGTGTATAAGAGTTTAAATCAGGTTATATTAGGTTAATACCTTTTTGTTTTGGATATACAGTACTGAAATACTTTATGGTTAGTCCTGGATTTTATTGTTTTCTGTACTGTATGTGTAATGTTGAGTCCATGGCATGAGGATCCATGTGCAGCTTTATTAGAAACAACAATATACATAAATGTAAGAACAGGCTAGGGTCAATCTTCAGCAAACCCAGTAGCAGAGGCGAGACAAAGGCGTAGTCAAAAACGAGCATGAGGTCAAGGCAGGCAGCAAAGGTTCAAAACACGAATGTAATCCAATAGTCAGACACGGAAGGCAAATATACAAAAATGCTCAGAAATGTCTGCTAGGCAAAACAAGACTTCGTGGTGTGGTGAGAAAAATGAATGGTTTAAATAGTCCAGGAAATGGTGAACAGGTGAGTGTGTGTGATTAGTTCCGAGTGTGAGGGTCATGGGAGATGTAGTTCACGGGCAGAGTCAATACTCGGGTGACGGAGCCCTCTGGTGGCGAGAAGAAAAATGGAGGTCTGATTCATGACAGTATGAGTCGTTAAAAGTCATGGAATATGAAAATGGCTAAAGTGTACGAACCCTAGTGTAACAATGTGGCATTTTGTGGTGTTCAATACGAGGCTCTGAAATTCAATGCATCTGCGTATTGAACAATACATTCAAAAGACTACGTAATAAAGTATATTTGTCATAAAATACCACTTATAATATGTCCCCTTGTGTCATGAAATGTGACTGTAAATTTGAGTTTTGTGGATTGTTACATGCTTACACAGCATCTGTTTAATACAAATTTTCAAAAAGTAAACATAACATTTTGAAAACATTAAGTCTGATTCTTATTATTTTCTCCATGGCTGTGTTTTAGGATCGTGAGTGTGCGCAGGAGGCTTACAGCATCCTAAAGTCACAGTGTAAAGAGACATTAAAACAGCGTGATGAATTACTAATGGTAAGCTTCCCCTCTTATTAAGCCTTGAATGCTATAGTACTGCTTTTTAAAATTTAACCTGATGTCCCTGGTGAATACACTGCAATATTCAGTGCAGCGGTTGGAGGAAGAGCTACACGAGACAGAAAATAATATTAGTATTTATAATATTAATAATATTAATATTAAGAATGTATACAGTATGAACTTGAACAAATTAAAAGTTGTATTTTTCAGTTTAAGTTGCTGTTTTTCTTTTTTATTGAATCCAAGTGGCTCATTATACAGTAAATGTGAAAATTAAGCACTCATGTTTGAACCACTTCTACTTCATTGCTGTGTTTTAGGAGAGGGAGCAACAGCAGGAGGCTTACTGCATCCTGAAGATGGAGTACAACGAGATGAAGGAAAGTTTAAAACAGTGCAATGAGTTACTAAATGTAAGTTTTTCCTTTCACTAAGTCATGACTGCTATAGTAAACTGTGTCAGTTGTGGGTTAGAAAATTAAATACAATACCTCAGGCCAGGTCAAACATGAATATTTAGAAGCAAATATTTAAGCTTCTATATGATCATCTTACTATATTAAATCTGTATTTTATTTTCACAGAACCAGCTGATTGAATCCAAATCCGAGGAGCCTGTAGTTTAGTGATCCCCAGATAACTGCCGGGGGCAGTGTTGAGAACTTCAGTTCTCAGTCCAGTTCCCTGTCCTGCTCCCTTTTCTGTCTCCAAGTCTGTCTCCAATCCAGGTGCCATGTCTGATTCCAGTCCTGGTTCCAGTCCAAGCTCCAAGCTAAGCCAAGCTCCACGCTTCAAGCCACGCACCAGGTCAAGCACCACGCAACGCTCCAAGCCAAGCACCAGGTCAAGCACCACGCCAAGCACCAGGTCAAGCACAGCCTTAAGCTCCAAGTCAAGTTCCAAGCCAAGTTCTCGACCAAATTCTCATCCATGGCCGAGGGGACAACCAGACACACTCCGCTTTGGCCTTAGAACACTGGTTATCGCCAGCCTCGGGTCCTGGGGGGCAGACATTATGATCCTGCCCGGGGGCCCAGGTCCGCCAGAGCGGTCGGAACTTTCGGCGCTTTGGGAGAAGCACCTTTGGGGGGGGGGGCTCTGTTAGAGAACCCCTCACGCGAAGTCGCTCGCTAAGCGAGCAGCTGACTCCCAGAGTCATTCGCTGCTAGAACACTTCCGCATTCCACGCTTTGCGCTACTACGGAGAGTAGCATGAGCTCCATTCACAAACTCCACTGGACTGAATCGCTCAAAGACTCTCACTTTGTTTACATCACCGTGTGCTTCTGTTTTAGTTCATGTCATGTCTCCACCTCCTTATGTTCATTGGTTCTTTGTTTTTTGGGTTTACGTCATGTCTCCGCCTCCTCGTGTTCATTGGTTTTCCGTTTATTGTCTCATTATTAGTTTCAGCTGCCTTGTGTTAGTCCTTGTTTATTCTGTGTATTTAAACCTTTTCCTATTTCCGCCTAGATGTGGAGTATTAGAGTAAGTTTATGCATGTGCTGTATGCCTTCTACCTTCTCACGCGCTCTCGCCGATAGCCCATAGCCCATAGATCTTAGTTCATAGACCATAGCCTAGTCTCATGCGTTTGCTTTGTTTTGTTTTGTTCTCATGTTCTGTGCACTGTGGATTTATTGCCTTGCTATTTTGGAATTACTGCCTTGCTGTTTTGGAATTACTGCCTTGCTATTTTTTTGGATTATTCTTTACCTGCTCCTACTTTTGTGGATGTCCCATTTCTTTTGCTTATCCCAAATAAAGTGACTGTTTCCCCAGCGCATGCAACCAGCTCCCCTTTGTGTTTCATAACACCTAATGTAAATGTCACTATGGTTTCTGGAACTTACTTGCCTGCTAGCATTCCCCTGCTCTTTACTGATGGGCTCTATCCCTAATGTGGATAATGACAATGAAAAGTGTGGCTTGGCTGTTGTTTCGTTTTCTAGTTAACTAAATATTCCTAGCTTAGCAAAATACATGCAGTCCTTGTGCTTCTCAATCGTGGGGCTCAGACTGGGGCCATCAGAATGGCTTTGTGCTGGTGTCTAAGCCACTGCTAGGCTATGGAGAAAGTACCTTCTGGCCTGTAAATACTGTTAGCTCTGATTCTGTGAGGAAAAACAGAGGGGAGCACCACTTCAATCCGTTAGCACCGGTACAGCCGAATAGGTAGATCAATGGATGTTATTTGGCAGGAGGGGAAGGGAGGGAAGCACACAGTCCAGTCCTGTAGTCCTGATAGTGCAGAGCATGAGCTGAAGCAAGCCAACAGAAAGATAGCACACAGCAGCCTAGATATCTCGGAAACAGTGAAGTGTATGCCAACAAGCTAAGCTAGCAGTAGCAATTCTAGGTAGTGGTTCTCCGGGAAAGCTCAGTCAGAAAATGGTATAAATCTTCTCATCACGGTGGGAGAAAAGAAAATGAAGAGAGAAATCTGGAGTCCATCACAGTGTTGGAGGACAGACAACTGTGGCTCTGACTGAACTCACAAGCTGCACAGAGTAGCTCCAAACTTAGTAATGTTTACATCCTAAGTACTATGCGGTTGAGGTCATATGACTTTTTGGTAAAGGTCTCAGCATAGGCACACAAGAGAACATTCAGGTGTTAATCACTGCCCCTGGTGGTTGGAAGGGGTGAAAAAACAAGCACCAACATGCAGCTGTTCATGATGAAGAGTGGAAGAAATAAACAAAAAATAAAAGTGGAAAATGCTCATCTGTATTGCTAACACTTATACACTTACACTTGCATACAATTAGGTTCACAAATAACTAATATCTTAATATCATGATCAAAATGTTTTTAATATCCACATTGCAGAATTGTTTTATAGGTAATACATTGTTATATCCCTCCCCCAGTCTAGGGTTGGGGAAGGAATAACAAGGAAAGAAAAAGGTTTGAAAGGAAAACGAAAAGTAGGCAAACCAAGAGCCTTTGTTCTCCTGTCCCAGTGTTTGATGAAATCACACAGAGATTTCTGTATAGAACGTAAATACGGTTTATTTTACAGAGGTTTACAAAACAAGGAAGCTTCAAAAAGGCTTCAGGAGGGGACCGGGCCAAAACAACAAACACAGAGTAATGGTAACTTTTAGAAGGAGTACGACCTAAGCTTTCAAAATAAAAGAGAGTGAGAGACTTCGAGAGACTGGTTCTGAAGCACCTGAACCTGATTGTGAGTGACTCCTTCGATCTGCTGCAGTTCGTGTACCAGGCCCAAATCAGTGTGGAGAATGCCATCATCTACCTTCTGCATAGGGCCTACTCACACCTGGAGAGGCCGGGAAGCACAGTGAGAGTGATGTTTTTTGACTTTTCCAGTGCATTTAACACCATCCGGTCTGCCCTTGCTTGCATAGAAGCTCTCAGCCATGTGGGTAGACCACGACATGGTGGCCTGGATCACTGACTATCTACAGCAGACCACAGTATGTCCGACTGCAGGGCAGTCTGTCAGAGGTGGTGATGTGCAACACCATAAGGAACTGTACTTTCACCTTTTCACCATCTACACCTCTATACAACTTTAGCTTCAACTCTGGAACATGCCATCTCCAGAAATTCTCTGATGACTCCTCCATCGTGGGCTGCATCAGTGAGGATATGGAGGAGGAGTACAGAAGCATTGCAGAGAGCTTCGTCAGATGGTCTGAGGATAACCACCTTCAGCTTAACATCGGCAAGACCAAAGAGATGGTAGTGGACTTCTGCCGGAACAACTGAAGCTAAAAACTAAAAACTGAAGCTCTCTGCCGGAACGAACAGAGCAGACTGCTTTTTTTTCTAAGGAGGCCTTAGATGTGAGCAGCAAGCTACTGCAGATGTTCTATCAGTCTGTGGTAGCCAACACCCTGTTCTTTGCTGTGACATGCTGGGGAGGGGGAATTAAGGCTGGGGAGGCTGACAGACTCAACAAGTTGGTGAAGAAGGCCAGTTCTGTTGTTGGTCAAAAATTGGACCATCTGGAGACAGTGGTGGAGAAGAGAATGAGAGAAAAAATCAGGTTCACTCTGGGAAACCCCTCTCATCCACTGTATGTTCAGCTGCGGCAGATGGAGAGCACCTTCAGCCACAGGCTCATCCCCCCAGGTGCAAGACGGAATGCTTTTTGATTGCTTTTGCCATAGACAATTTTTTTTTTAAATTTATGATTATGAATGGTCTTTAGAAAAGGTCTTTAAAGGGAGAAAAAAAACCCCATTAAATTTAGTCCATTCATTTTAACTGTTAGAGTTTCCCTTCGTTCTCCGAGTTGCTCGCTAGGCAAGCGGCGGACTCGAACACTTCCGCATTCCACTGCTCACTTTCCAGCGCTATTCAAAAACTTTCCGATGGACATGTCATTCAGAAAACTCACTTGTTGTTTACCTCTGCCATGTGCTTTTTGTTTTCGTTCAGGTCATGTCTCCGCCTCCTGTGTTTCCCCATGTGCTCATGTTTTGGTTTGTGTCATGTCTCCGCCTCCTTAATTCTCATTGGTTCATGTTATTTCATTGATTCACTGGTTTCAGGTGTGTATGATTTGTGTGTGTTTAAATACGCCACTCCGTTTCCGCTTCAGCGCGGAGTATTTGTTAATCATAGTTTAGTTTAGTATAGTTTAAAGTGATCATAGTTCTTGTTCCGATGTCCGTAGCTCCGTGTTTGTGGTTCCCAGACTACTTCCGTGTTTCGAGTGTTTTTTCCTGTCTTTTTGGATTATTACTGACTCTGGATTATTGCATTTTTGGATTACTGCTCTTTTTGAGAATAAACTTTTCTGCATTTACTGACGTCTCCCCAGCGCATGCATCCTGACTCCCTCTTCCGTCCTACACGTCTGTGTTACGTAACATTAACTCAGACTGTAACTCCCCTCTACTATGTTCTGAGGTTATTGGACAACATTAAAAAAAAAAATATTACTTTCCCATTACAATTTGACAACCATAATTACACTGTCTAAACTGTCCCATTTTTTAAAACGTTGACACAATTACAACCCCAATTCCAAAAAAGTTGGGACGCTGTGTAAAATGTAAATAAAAGCAGAATGCAATGATCTGCAAATCTCATAAACCCATATGTTATTCACAATAGAACGTAGAAAACATATCAAATGTTTAAAGTGAGGAAATGTACCATTTATAGAAAAAAATAAGGTAATTTTGAACTTGCTCTGTCATGCAAAGAAGAAGCCATATGTGAACATGATTCAGAAACGCAACCGTCTTCTCTGGGCCAAAGCTCATTTAAAATGGACTGAGGCAAAGTGGAAAACTGTTCTGTGGTCAGATGAATCGAAATTTGAAATTCTTTTTGGAAACCATGGACGCAGTGTCCTCTAAACTAAAGAGGGCTAAAGAGGAGAGGGACCATCCGGCTTTTTATCAGCGATCAGTTCAGAAGCCTGCATCTCTGATAGTATGGGGATACATTAGTGCATATGGAATGGGCAGCTTGCACATCTGGAAAGGTATCATCAATGCTGAAAGGTATATACAGGTTTTAGAGCAACATATGCTTCCATCCAGATTCCAAGCCATCTTTTACTTCTGAGATTCTCTGACTCTCTAAGATACTCTTTTTATACCCAATCATGTTACTGACCTGTTGCCAATTAACCTCCAGCTGTTTCTTTTTAGTAACACTTACTTTTCCAGCCTTTTGTTGAGATGTGTTGCAGCCATGAAATTCAAAATTACCTTATTTTTTTCTTTAAATGGTACATTCCCTCAGTTTAAACATTTGATATGTTTTCTATGTCCTATTGGGAATAACATATGGGTTTAAGAGATTTGCAAATCATTGCATTCTGTTTTTATTTACATTTTACCCAGCGTCCCAACTTTTTTGGAACTGGGGTTGTATACCAGTCAGGGTCAATCTCCCGCTAAATTGTGTAGACATTTGGTTGGAGCACCATGGCATTTTCTAACAAGATTAAAACAAAATGAACCCACACAGGAACTCTTAGAAAACACTTTAAGAAATTAACAAAATACCTTAATCTAGAACTTTTCTTGACTGTCTTACTCGCCATAAACAATTGAGAGGAGCTCCCTTTTTTTTTTTCACAGCAACTTCTGTTCTAATTTCTGCAGTCTGGGCTGTGCGGCACTTTATTTGCATACTCTGCCAGCTGCTCTGTTTTTTCATCCCATGGAGGAAGGATGGAAAACACCTGTGGGCAAACCATGCTGAACTCAGCAATGGGTGCAGTGCAAGATATGGTGTTTCTGTCCACTTTCAGACGCTCAAAAGCCCTCTTCATTGAACCCAATTTGTTGTAGTACATCAGTGCCTTCTTGTATCTATATATTACACCTGTTACAGTGCAAAATTAAAAAAATAAATGAACTATGTAAGTAAGACATTCTGGGTATACAAAAGAAATATACCTTCTTGTCTAGTCCTTCTTTGGAAGTATATATATACTAGTTTGTATGCCTTAAATAACCTTAAAGTATACTTAAACAAGAAGGAAGCTATTTAAGAAAAACCTTGCTGTGGTCTTGAGCCTATTTGGATCAATTTCAGGATCTAATCAGTTCAACTGCTGTTTGCTAATGAGAATCTTGGCCAGATGCATGGACAGATAGACAACCCGAAAACACAAGGCCTGCACCACCTGGTGTGGGAGCATTTAACTAATAAAGCCTGCATTTCACCACACACTGTGATAAGCAGAATGCCCTAACGTGTGACAACATACATACTGTACATGGAGCAGTGGAACACAGTATCGTAACTCAGCACAACAGGCCTACTCACATGCGTGGGTTGGAGTGAACGGTTGATTTATTTTCTCTTTTGACCCTCAGTTTTCCAGCTGATGGTCCCTCGTCATCGGAGGAATGGGAAACAAAAGACCCAACTGACTCAGAATCTGAAGATCGATCGAGGACAGGGCTGTGAGAAAAAAAAAAGAATAAACTTGTAGAATAAAACATACCAAGAAGAGCCTACTATAGTGCTTCTTAATCCTGCTCCTGGGGATCAGCAGCACTTTACATTTTCAGTATCTCCCTGATCTGACATGCCCACTCTGGTACATAAAGCACTTCACAAATGACTTGAGCTAAAGCAGGTGTCTTAAAGAATACGTCTAAAATAACTGTGCAATGCTGGGTTTCCAGAAGTAGGACTACATTTACATTTACATTTATTCATTTAGCAGACGCTTTTATCCAAAGCAACTTACAAATGGGGGATTAGGGATTAGTTAAGTGTTCACGGAAGAGGTGGGTATTTAGACGTTTTTTGAAAATAGTGGCAGATTCTGCTGTCCGGATTGAGGATGGAAGTTCATTCCACCACTGAGGGACAGTCAGTTTGAAGGTTCTGGAAAGGGACGTAGTGCCTTGCTGAGTAGGCACTACCAGGCGTCGGTTGTTAACTGATCGCAGGTTACGTGAGGGAACATAAACCTAAAGGAGAGTGTTGAGTTATGGAGGTGCTGTTACAGACAGGGTCTTGTATGTTAGCATCAAGGCCTTGAATTTGATGCGGGCAGCTAAGGAAGCCAGTGGTGGGAGATGAAGAGGGACGTGACATGAGTTCTTTTGGGCTGGTTGAAGACGAGGTGTGCTGCTGAATTTTGAATCATCTGAAGGGGTTTGATGGAGCTCGCTGGGAGGCCCGGGAGCAGTGCGTTGCAATAGTCTAGTTTTGAGATAACAAGAGCCTGGACTAGTAGCTGTGTAGCCTGTTCGGTGAGATAGGGTCTGATTTTTTGTTGTTGTACAGAATGAACCTACAGGACCGTGCAGTTGTTGAAATGTGGTCTGTGAAGGTCAAGTGGTTTACTGTTTTTCATTCTAAACAGTCTAAAGTTTATTATGCATCTGGGCATGTAAGGAGTCCACTGGATGAACATTTTACTAGATATATGTTCCAACATAAAATTAGCATACCTGAGTTTGAGGGCTGGTGCCTCTCTTGCAGCTGGCTCTGGAGGAAAGCTTTATCAGCCTGGAGTTCATTCACTTTGTCTTTGAGAGAGAAGCACTTATTTTTGTCTACTTGAAGCTGGACTTTCAATTTCTGCAACTCCAAGACTGCAGTGGGTAAATCTAAAATATATAAGAAAAACAAATTTTAAAACACCCAAATACTGAAGGTCCGTTGGTAAAATGCAGGCTATATTGTATGTTGTCGTTACTGTGTTTTCTGAAGTATTCGTTTAAACCCTGACCAAAAAGACACTTCACTTGGTGCACTTTATATGACACATTATAAAATGTATTGAAGTGACTGGACATACGTAGCCCAGCCTTACAAACTTTTTGGCTTAGGCATTGACTGGTCAGAGTCTGTCAAGCTTGACTCTGTAACGCTGGACTCCACGTCCGACTGAAGTTGGGTAGTCGTTGTCCCTCAACACTTTCGAGCGCTCATAGTTGTTCGCCGGCTTTAGAGAGAAAATGCCATGTTATTAACTTAATGTAGCATCATACACAAACTATGAGCGAACTTATAAAAATATTATGTTTCATTTCATGTCACTATCATACACTTTTACCTGGCTGCTACCGTGATAACATAAGTTAAGCCACTTGAACTTGAAATGCTATATGGAGTTTTCATGATGGGAGAGCCTGATGTTACAATGCGAGTAATAGATCCACATTCAAAAATGCACAAACAATTAGGTACTGGTAAGAGAATAGAAACGTTTGATTTCTTTCCATATTTGAGTGTTCTTGGTGCTAGCTTGTTGTATTAATAAGATAGCATTCGGTTAGCTGGCAAACTACTGCAGCTAAGCTAACTTCGCCCATTGCAGTAATTTGCAAAAGCAAGAGAATTATCTGAACTATCTTTCCTTTCGCTACCTACGAAGAAATCAAGAAAAAAAAAACATTTAAATGTTCTCAAAAAAAAAAAAAAAAAAAAAAAAAAAGCAACGACTAACTTGCAATAAAATATTGGAAACGGGTAAATACTGTAAAAACTTATTATTAAACACTTATAGCCCGATAGATTGCGTCCTTGTGTCACGCCTCCGTTTCGAGTGATGAGCCGGGTGATCACATGACCCAGAGCGCGGGACAGAAACAGATGCTGGCAGAAGATGATTCTTATAATTATTTTTTATTTATTTAACTATTTGCTACGTCCCAGCTTGCAGGGAACGTTCTCGCAACTTTGGCTAACATTACCTACAAGTTCTATTAATGTTTTTAACAAAACATTTTACTCTAATGTTCAAAGAAAGTTTTCTCATTTCAAATAATGTTCCTGCAAGGTTAAATGATAACTAAGATATATCGTTTTAACTGAGCATTCAGAGGATGTCTTGAGGACGATGTCAAGGCCACAGATTATGTTACATAACAAGGAAAGAACATTCTCTCCACAACATTCGTGAAATGTTTTGAGGAGGTTATTGAGGCTGAGATATCAGAATATCTTTTATAAAACGTTCCTGTAATATGATGTTTTAACAAAAGGTAGAACATTTTGCCCACAACATTTTGAGGATGTTTTGGGGACATTGTTGAGGTAACATTATACAATGTTCTTTCATAAAACACTGGGACAATGTTCCATAATAACAAAGGAAGAACATTATCAAAGCAACATTCATAGAATGTTTTAAGGATGTTATTGAGGCCTTAGATGATGGAACGTTTTTTATAAAACGTTATTGTAATGTGATGTTTTAACAAAGGTAGAACATTTTGCCTGCTACATTTTGAGGATGTTTTGGGGACATTGCTGAGGTAACAGATTATACAATGTTCTTTCATAAAACATTGGCACAATGTTCCATAATAACAAAGGAAGAACATTATCAAAGCAACATTCATAGAATGTTTTAAGGATGTTATTGAGGCCTTAGATGATGGAACGTTTTTTATAAAATGTTATTGTAATGTGATGTTTTAACAAAGGTAGAACATTTTGCCTGCTACATTCTGATGATGTTTTGGGGACATTGTTTAGGTAACAGATTATACAATGTTCTTTCATAAAACATTGGCACAATGTTCCATAATAACAAAGGAAGAACATTATCAAAGCAACATTCGTAAAATGTTTTGAGGATGTCGTTGATGTTATAAACGTTGGTGGCACACTCTGGCCTACACTATCTGTTGCAAATTAGCTGTTGAAAGAGACAGTTTACAAAATAAAATACTGGCCCATAGACTTGCAAGGTGAGAGAATAGTTGTCCAATTTTCATTTGTGGATGCACTAAGGAATAAGGAATAGTTCACTCAAAATGTGTAATTATGTAGTCTGTGGGCCAATATTGATTGCAAAATCTGCACCTCTTCTGTGGCTAATGTTAACTTCATAATGATCCTTACTTCCTGAAGTCATGCAGCAGAAGTTAAGTGTGTACTGGCCCATGCAGGAGTAGCATACTCTTACTTGTCACTGTTTATAACGCAGCTTGTCCTCTGCTGGACTGGCTGCTTTAAAAAAAACTTTTGGAGGCATAAATTAAGAGTATACTCCCTTCTCTAGGCACTACACACTGAGTATATGTAGGTTCAATTGGAGGTGAGGAGCGGAGGGGGCAGAAATAATGTATCTGTGACAAATGATTACAAATAATGCCCTTTATCAATGTTATTATTACTGCACTATAAAATGAGAGTTGTGTGCGTATGTGTATGCTTATTTAGGTATGTGTGCTTTGTAAATTCACCATACATACTGTGTGGAGACCTGTCCTTTGCACGGCATATTTTTATGGAGTGGGGCCAGAGGGTCAAGGGGGAGCAATGGAGAGGTCAGGAATACAGGGGCAAATGTCTCAAGGCTCCAACATGTTACTGCGCTGGTACTGCGTAGGTGCTACAAAGATCTCCGTGGACGCACATCTTGTAGCTGTCCGCTGCCACTTGGGGGCAGTGTCAAAAATATGTGAAACAACCAGAAATGCTGGCTACTCTTGTTCTTGTTTGTGCTTCTTGTTGTTAGTCCTTCTGCTTTGCCTCTGCTGTGAGAAAGTCTGGACAAAGAACTTCTATGTAGTGGTTAAAAATAATGGATCGATGTTGGAGAGCATTACTGGCAGACCTGTTGCATCAGCAGTCACAAGCACTACTTATAAACCACAGACTATATGTGATAAACACATGCATCTTCGTGGTATACTCTGCTGTGGTCGTTCCCTTTCCGGTTCAAGCCAACCTTTCAACCTATGAGCATTTGACCCACACATAGCTTCATCACCAAGGAGCTATGCACCATTGTCTTGTTGGGTAACTGCACGAAAGCACATTTCTGTAGCCGCTGCATTGGTTGAATTTCCATAATCCTTCACTCTGCATGGGCAAAGAGCTACGCAAACGGACATCAATGCGGAAACATAAATTGGCTTTCAGGGGTCAGGGGAGGGTCAAGGAAAAAAGTTTGCTATGCCTAAAGAGCACGGCCTATTGTGGGTCTGCCAGTAATCTGGGCAGGTGAGCCAATTGTGAATTGTTCAGTCAGTAAGGCTATAAATAAGTCACACACACACACACACAAAATTTTGATGTATATATGACCAGGTCACACTGCAATTTTATGTAGCCTAATATATTTAAGTGATTACTGATATTAGAAGTATATTGTAAGGAGACAGAATTTATATGTTGTATGAGTGAATGCAGGGTGCGATTTGCCGGGGGGATGGGGGGTATTCCCCCCCTCTGGTCTATATATCCCTGCCTCTGCTGAATTATTTTTATCAAAATGTACCCCCCCCCCCCCCCCCCCCCCCCACACCAACAGTGATTAATGCTACTTCATCAATAGACCATATAAAATACCTGAAATGAAAATATTTTTTAAATATAGCTAAGTAAAATGCTGCAACAGAGCATGTGAGAAAAGTGGAGCGGTGTGACAATCTGCTCAATATTCTGCTCTATGCGCTTGGGCCCGCTCACGGCCCAATGCTCTACTCATGTATGCTCACGCTCTCCGGTAAAACAAAGTTTGCTCAAATCCCACTCCGACATGAAATTTCTCAATAGTAAACTTGTTTCTATTTGTAATATATTATTTGAATAAATACCTCAATTACAGTAGTAGGGATACTAATTATGATATTTGTGGGTGACATTCAGTTACCGGTTGTGCCTCTTATTAATTTGATTAATTTATTTATATTTATTAAATTAAATTAAATTAATTAATTTAACCAAGGGCGTTAGCTGGACTGTTAATCATCTGGAGCTGAGTCCAGATTATCCAACAGCTGCAAGAAATAGCCTTCATAGTCTATATAGGCCCACTATGATTTGTGATTTATTTTCATGAATAAAAACGTTTCAAAAACACCTTGTTAAGCTGTCATTTAGCTTCTTCTTTTCCTTTCGGCTGTTCCCTTCAGGGGACGCCACAGCGAATCATCTGCCTCCATCTAGCCCTATCCCCTGCATCCTCTTCTCTCAGACCGACTACCTTCATGTCCTCCTTCACTACATCCATAAACCTCCTCTTTGGTCTTCCTCTCGGCCTCCTGCCTGGCAGCTCTAACCTCAGCATCCTTTTACCGATATATTCACTCTCCCTCCTCTGAACATGTCCAAACCATCTCAACCTGGCCTCTCTAACTTTGTCTCCAAAACATCTCACATGTGCCCCTGATGTGCTCATTCCTGATCCTATCCATCCTCATCACTCCCAAAGAGAACCTCAACATCTTTAGCTCTGCTACCTCTAACTCTTCCTCCTGTCTTTTCCTCAGTGCAACTGTCTCCAAACCATTGTTGTTCGTCCATCGGTTTCGATGAGGACCTTGACATCTGGATTGTTACTATGAGCGATGTATCCGTTGGTGGCTGATTAGGCCGATTTGAGCACGGAAGTTTCTACCACATGTCGGACAGACATGCGTTGACGCCTCAGTTTGCACACTGGCAGCTCTGGATTTTCGTATGGTGCGCTTCTGTTGGGCAACAGTCGTTCTTCTCACTTCAGATGCCTGGCAGCCATTGTAGATCATTGTGTGCCATGCACTTCGGTTTTGTGCCAGGGATACCCAGGAGGATGTGTCAATGTCCAGAGACTTAAGTGATGCTTTCAGCGTGTCCTTGTAACGCTTCCTCTGGCCCCCTTGTGATCGTTTTCCCTGGGACAGCTCACTATAGAAGAGCTGCTTCGGTATACGATTATCTGACATCCTGACAACATGACCTGACCAGCGTGTCTGGGCTTTCATCAGCAGTGTGTGAACTGATGGTAGTCCTGCCCTGGAGAGAACGTCTGTGTCTGGCACTTTATCCTGCCATCTGATTCTCAGAACTCTGCGGAGACACGTCATGTGGAAGTGGTTCAGCTGTCTAGCATGCCTCCTGTACACAGTCCAAGTCTCACAGGCATACAGCAGAGTTGGTAACACCACTGCTTGGTAGACTTTTAGCTTTGTAACTAAGCTGATCCCACGACGTTCCCACACGTTGGCTCGCAGTCTGCCAAATGCTTTGGCTAATCTGCTGTTCACTTCGATGTCAATTTTCACTGAGCGAGAGAGTGTACTACCCAGATAAGTGAACTGATCCACAGCTTGCAGCTTTTGTCCCTTCACTATGATTTCTGGCTCTTTGTACTGGGCTTTTGGAGCTGGCTGATGCATTACTTCAGTTTTCTTCGTGTTGATGGTTAGGCCGAAGTTATCGCAGGCAACCGAAAATCTGTCCATGCTGGCCAGCATGTCGTGCTCTGAACTGGCATTCAAGGCACAGTCATCAGCAAATAAAAAGTCCCGTAGCACAGTCTCCTTGACTTTGGTGACAGCTTGGAGTCTTCGTAAATTGAACAGTTTTCCCTCGGTTCTGTACTTTAGACCGATTCCTACAGGACAGTCCTTAAAGGCGTCTGATAGCATGGCAGAGAACATCATGCTGAACAGTGTCGGCGCAAGTACACACCCCTGCTTGACGCCGTTGGTGACTGGAAAGTCCGCCGAGGCTTCAGCATCATCAAGAACTCTAGCCATCATACCATCATGGAATTGGCGTACCATCAGTATGAATCTGTCAGGGCAACCAAACTTGGACATGATCCTCCACAGGCCTTCACGACTGACAGTATCAAAGGCCTTGGTGAGGTCCACGAATATGGTGTATAGATCACGGTTCTGTTCTTGACACTTCTCTTGAAGTTGACAGGCTGCAAATATCATGTCCACTGTACCATGTTCCTTGCGAAACCCACATTGCGTCTCAGGTAGGAGGCCTTCTTCCAGATGAGCAGTCAGACGATTTAACAGAACTCTTGCAAAGATCTTGCCTGCTATAGATAGCAGTGAAATTCCTCTGTGGTTATCACACACTTGGCGATTTCCTTTCCTCTTATAGAGATGTACAATTGAAGCGTCCTTGAGCTCCTGAGGAATGGATCCTTGATTCCAGAAGGACTGTAATAGCTGGGTAAATTTTTCTACAAGCACTGGGCCACCGACCTTGTAGACTTCAGCTGGAATTGCATCTGATCTTGGTGTCTTGCCACAGGACAGCTGACTTATGGCCTTTGAGGTTTCCGCCACTGATGGCAGGACATTCAGGGTGTAATTGACATCTACTTGGGGCATTCTGTCAATCGCCTCATCATTTACCGAGGAAGGGCGATTGAGTACGGATTGGAAATGCTCCGCCCAGCGTTGGAGAATCAGAGTCTTCTCAGTGATGAGGGTTGTACCATCTGAGTCTAGTAGTGGGGAGCTCCCTGAAGACTGAGGCCCGTACAGAGTGTTGATGGCTTCATAGAAACTTTTGGAGTCGTTCCTCTCTGCATACTGCTGAATTTCATCGGCTTTGGCACTTAGCCATGAGTCCTGCATCTTGCGAATCTTGATCTGTACAGTTCTGCGAGAGATGGTGAAGGCATTCCTCTTGGCTCTTGAAGACGAATCATTCTGGTGAGCACGGTGAAGGCGGTGCTTTTCAGCAAGTAAATCCTTGACCTCCTCATCATTTTCATCGAACCAGTCGGTCTGCTTTCGGGTGCAGGGTCCCAGTACCCTTAGAGCTGAGGAGTGAAGAATATCCCAAAAGCTTTCCCAGTCCTTCTCAGCATTGTCCTCAAACTGTAACCCTGATAGTTGAGTGTCTAGATCTTCAGCAAGTAACTCAGCTGCACGGGGGATTTTCAGCTTACTGACATTGATCTTTTTCATGACTTTTCTTCCCTGAGGACGTCTCTTTGGCTTGATTGAAGGTTTAGCTTAGAGACAATGAGTCTGTGGTCCGTCCAGCAGTCAGCACCACACATGGCCTTGGTCACCCTGACATCCTGTCTGTCTTTCCTCCTCACAATGACATAATCGATGAGATGCCAGTGCTTGGAGCGTGGGTGCATCCAAGATGTCTTGTTACGAGTGGGTAGTCGAAAAATGGTTTTTGTGATGAGTAGGTCGTGGGCTGCACAGGTCTTCAGTAGTAGCAGTCCATTGCTGTTGCACTTGCCTATCCCGTTTTTTCCAATGACACCCTCCCAGGTTGAAGAGTCAGATCCTACTCTTGCATTGAAGTCGCCCAGTAGGATCAGCTTGTCGGTATGTTTTATCGAGGAAAGCAAGGAGTCCAGCTCTTCGTAGAACTTGTCCTTTGCTTCATTGGGGTTTGTCATTGTTGGTGCGTAGGCACTGATCAATGTTGCTTGTTTCCCTCTTGGTAGGGAGAGTTGCAGTGTCATGAGTCGGTCGTTTATGCCCTTGGGGAGACTGGATAGATTGCAGACAAGAAGACTCCTGACAGCAAAGCCGACTCCGGATTCACGACGTTCATCACTGCTTCGTCCACACCAGAAGAATGTGTAGCCACCTCCTGATTCAGTAAGCTGACCTTCATTGGCTAGACGAGTCTCACACAGGGCTGCAATGTCGATGTTGTATCTTGCAAGCTCTCTGGCGACCAGGGCTGTTCTTCTCTCTGGTTGATCGGCTGTGGCATTGTCGAGTAGAGTGCGCACATTCCATGTGCCAATGGTGAATGGTGTCACCTTGTGTTTTCTTTGAAGTTTTGTTCAACCGCATTTGTTGGGATCCCCGCCAGCCGCGGTAGACTGGCCAGGGTGACGTGAAGCAGGCAATGTTTAGGGCACCTTTTCTAGCCCCTTCCTCAGGCTGCGGAGGTGAGCAGTGCTGTCCTAGAGAGGGCTGCTCAGACACTCAGGTGGATATCGAGTTACGCTGCTGCTTCAGTTCAGCGATAAAGCGACCATTTGTCCTGAGCCGCCTGTGTGCAGGTCCGCGGCTACAGCTCCCAGTGTATCCACACCTGCTGCTTCGCCGCTTGCCCATTGCCACAGGACTTTCGGGTGATGTCAAGACATGCGCGTGAATTGGATTAAAGTGAGGGAGAGTTGCGCAGAAAGTGAGGGAGAGTTGCGCAGACCATACAACATTGCTGGTCTCACTACTGTCCTGTACACTTTTCCTTTCATTCTTGCTGGTACTCTTTTATCACACAACAGACCTGACACTTTTCTCCACCCATTCCAATCTGCCTGCACACGCTTCTTCACCTCTTTTCCACACTCCCCATTGCTCTGGACTGTTGACCCTAAGTACTTAAAATCCTGCACCTTCTTTATCTCTTCTCCCTGTAACCTCACTGTTCCACTTGGATCCCTCTCATTCACACACATGTATTCTGTCTTGCTGCGACTAACCTTCATTCCTCTTCTCTCCAGAGCAAACCTCCACCTCTCTAGACTTTCCTCCACCTGCTCCCTGCTCTCACTACAGATCACAATGTCATCCGCAAACATCATAGTCCTGTCTGACCTCACCTGTCAGCCTGTCCATCACCACCGCAAACAAGAAGGGGCTCAGAGCCGATCCTTGATGCAGTCTCACCTTCACCATGAACTCCTCTGTCACACCTACCGCACACCTTACCATTGTCCTACTGCTCTCATACATATCCTGCACCACTCTAACATACTTCTCTGCCACTCCAGACCTCCTCATACAATACCACAGCTCCTCTCTTGGCACCCTGTCATACGCTTTCTCTAAATCTACAAAGACACAATTCAGCTCTTTCTGACCCTCTCTGTACTTCTCCATCAACATTCTCGAAGCAAATATTAAGCTGTCATTTAGCTGTGGTTCTAAATTATATATATATATATATATATATATATATATATATATATATATATATATATATATATATATATATATATATAAATTCTAGTCACAGCTTGTTTAGTGCGAAATTCCCTCTTTTTGTTTCACTGGGGGATCCAGGGTGGGGCTATAGGGGCACTGGTCCAAACTGAAATCTGATTGGTCCCTGAAGTGCCCGTGTCCTGTTACTCATCGCTGATCTACGTCAGAGCACGCCATTGGCGGAGTCAGTTCATTTTAAATTTAACCCGCGTTTTTTCTACCGCGTGCTGGTCAAACAGTGCATTTTTATCGTTTTCGTCAGCTTACGCTTCAATGGTAAGTACCTATTCAACATTTTATCTAACGTCTCAAAGCACATTAGTGTTGATGTCACTTAACTTCTCTTTATCTAACGTTAGGAAGCTAGTTAGCTACAACAACAACAACACACTAGTTAGTTTATTAGCTGGTTACCTAGGCTAAGCAATGTTGGATGCTAGCTAGCTAGCTAGCTGGCTAATTAGTTAGGTTTCACACATTAGTTCACAGTTACACAGTTCAGGGAAGTAAAATATAGCAGTTGATACATAAAACCTATAATGTTTGGTCATGCCACACAGGCACAGTCTTTAATTGTTGTAAATAAAACTAATCCCTTATAAGTGGCAGTCGGGAAGTGCACAGAGATTTCGACATAGACCTCTGACTTGAATGAAATGCAGCAAAGCGCTAACGTTAATCAGTGATGCTTATTTTAAAATTAGCATTTTTTATTTTAATTCCAGAGTTTGGTAGAGACATTCTGTGGTTTCTGACCAAAAAGAAGAGTGTGAGAAGAGGGAGAGAATGGAGGAGAGAAAGAGGGAGAGTTGAGCTGCCAGCAGCAGCAGAGAGCAGTACAGCTCCCAGCCCTTTTCAGCAGGTTAGCTAAATTTACATCAAGATAATGATAACAGGTGAAAATAACTGTGTATTCTGTATGTGACACTCAGGTTTACAATTTAAAACACTGATGAATGAGAGATGAACAGAAAATATTTCTTGTCATTAATTCTTGTCCCCTATAGTGATGAGGTCTAACGGTTCTGTTCTGTGCATTTTCATGTCTACCAGAGCTCTCAGTATACAGTTAAAGCATGCAGGCTTTTCTGTAAGAAATTAGTTGTCAAACATTTTGTGTGGAAAATATGTGTGGATTTTTGTAACATGTATTTCTGTTTCAGCTGCAAACTTGGATTGTGCACTTTCAGATGAAGACAGCCAGAGTGTTAGTGAAGGGGATCATGATCCACCAGAACCAGAACCAGAGTCACCAAGCAGTTCTTCTGGCCCAGTAGAATCTGATGGTGTGCTCCTGTTTTCACAGTGCAATTGTAATGAGTATAATCTAAATCACAATCTTTTGGATTAACAATTAGATAGTTATTGTTTGTATGTCTTGACAGTGGGTTTATGAAAGTGTAGGGGCATGCACCCTGGTGTTATTTGCATTTGCTTCTTTCCAGACAATTCCCTGTGCAGGGCAGAGGGTTCTGTCCAGAATTATCCATCATAGAATTATTCTGCTCCCCTATGTATGGTATGCCTTTGTTTTCCTTTTTTCCCCCTCAAATGTTGCATTATATTTTATTGTGTATGTATATGTGTGTGTGTGTGTGTGTGTGTGTGTGTGTGTGTGTGTGTGTGTGTATATACAGAGTACTGTGCAAAAGTTTTAGGCACATGCAAAGAAATGCTGTAGTGCAAAGATGCCTTCAAAATAATGAAATTAAATGTTTCTACATTAAAAAAATATATGTTGTGTATATATATATATATATATATATATATATATATATACACAGCATCTCACAAAAGTGAGTACACCCCTCACATTTTTGTAAATATTAGAGATGCACCGATTGCAATTTTTTTGGCCGATTCCGATTTTTTTTTGTGTGTGTGACCTGCCAGTACCAATTTTTGCCGATTCCGATTTTCTTTCTTAGAACTATAATTGACAGCATATACAAACAAAAATCTACTTTTCTTCAATGCAAAATTTTATTTTCATAATAAAAGAATTATTAAACATTACAATTTCCCCCAAACTGCACTAAGTTACAGGATCTTCTCTCACTTAAACAACTCTCAAAATAAAGTGCTCTGTGACTGGAAAGAGGTAGAAATAACAATTAACTGAAAATGAGTTGCTTTATATAACAAAACAGATATCATTTTCCACCATGTTTATAAATTGAACTTTTTCTCTTTTTTACTCATCTCACAAAAGTCCAAAGATTACAAGCCTATGAACAAAACTTAAGTGTACAATACTCTTCCAAATATTAATAGGTGCAGTGGCTAATAATTAAATAACAAGTGCAACAAGTAGAATTAGTTACTGCTCCTTTAAGGTGGAACGCTGTCTCTTACTCCCTCACTGATGAGTGGGCAGTCGGTAGACGGAGCGCGAGCTATGATCATCGCATGTATGCATGTAAAGCCTGGTTATATTTCTGTTCTCTTTGCCCTGTTTTATTTATGTTCAGTAACGCAGTTGTAATTGGAGTGTTTTGCAAACTGCCCCATGTGTGCAGGGGATCGACAACGCTGATAATAAACCAATGTGAAATATCAGATACGTGAGTTTTGCTTACACCTGGTACAACCATTCAGGCAAGCTATCTGGCCTCTCTGTGTAAAGCGTTACACAAGGCACCTTTTCTTTGTTGCCAACATATGTTTACTTGAGCATTAATGGCAAGTTTTTCTTCACAAGCAGAAGCATCTCTGACTTGTCACCTGATAATCGGTTTCTCCTTTCATCTATCACATGTCCAGCTAAGCTAAACAAGCGATCACTTTCAACGCTTGTACATGCAGCAGAGAGGTAGGCTCGGGCAAGTGGCGCAAGCGCAGGGAAACGATCTTTGTTGATCCTCCAGTAGGTCAGTGGGTTTTCACGTTTTCGCCTACGACATGTTTACATGCGGCTGTGAGCATGGCTGTGACGTTATTGCCTGTGTCGCTGGCAGCAACACGGACCGGCTCGGAATCGGAAAGACGTGAGACTGACCGGCCGGTCACAGGTCCGGGCCGAGCATGCGGAAAATCGGCCGATTCCGGTCCCTGGCCGGTCGATCGGTGCATCTCTAGTAAATATTTTATTATATCTTTTCATGGGACAACACTGACGAAATGACACTTTGCTACAATGTGAAGTAGTGAGTGTACAGCTTGTATAATAGTGTAAATTTGCTGTCCCCTCAAAATAACTCAACACACAGCCATTAATGTCTAAACCGTTTTTTTTTTTCTTTTTTTTTTCCCTGTATATCAGCTATCTTTTATTCGTTTTACACTAAGTAATGATTGTCTTGGAGTATTTGTATGTTTGACACATTTCAGGGTTTTGTGCTGCAATATCCTGTCAAGTCAAACTTTAAATAAAACTAAACTAAACTAAACCGCTGGCAACAAAAGTGAAAATGTCCAAATTGGGCCCAAAGTGTCAATATTTTGTGTGGCCACTGTAACGAATCAGAAGCATTACTAGCATTATTCTTTTCCACCAGAATAATGTGAGGGATCAACTTTAAACATGAAACGAAACAGAATCGCACACTTAGATTTGAAGCACCTTTTTAAAGGAGACGAGTTTTAAAGCATGCCCGCATTATCTACCAGAATGTGTAGTAACTCGGATGAATCTGCAACGTTTAAAAATATTCTCCACCAGTTACAATTCATGTAACAAATTAAAAGATGTTTAACACGTTTAAATGTATTTATGTAAGGAATTAGCTCGAATGGCGTGAAATATGTCTATATATCTAATCAACGCGTCTTGTGACCAGTTATAAATATACAACAGCCATGAAAGGGAATTCATGTAGGTGCACATATACATATAGATAATTAACTACAACAGATTATAATCAATTATGACTATGTATGTGGCCTAGATCAGCTTTATGAACTCTAAAGAGTGAGTTTATCCTTCTGGCCAGGAAGAATTAACTCACGAAGTTTGTTATTAAAGATTAGAGCGGGTAACGAGATCTTATGAAGCGTAGAATTGACTTATCACGTGACAAAACAGAGAAAATCAAGTGTGGGATAATAGATTTTAATAGCTAGATGTAACTATGGATACACACGACTAACTCTAAGCAGAACATACATATGTACATCTATATACAAGAAAAAAAGGGGATAGAGAGAAAGTAATGAGGTAAAAAGGGAAACAGACAAAAAAAACACAACTAATTAGCCTTTTTCAAGAAACCAGCAAGAGCTTAATTCTCCTGTAACACAGGGGTCCAATCTTAAACGCAGATATAGGTTCATTAACTATACTTGCATAGCCTCAGGTGTGAAAGTTTGCGCGAGGTCGTGTAGAGTTCGCTGGTTCGTTGTGCCGTTTGAAAAGGCCATCGGCCGTGAGGTAGTTGCATCCTTTGTCTGGGAGAGAGAGGTCCTGTGGCACGTGGCCCCGTGGGAGAGAAACCGGAAGGAGTGTAGAAGTGAAGTTAAAGTGAACTCTAACTCTATGAGAAGAAGAGCGTGGTGTTGTTTTAAAGACAACACCAATGCACACGCCTCTTTGGGCTATGGGCCAATCAGGAAGTTGGGTTTGCATGTCCGGATGAACTCTCTTTGTCTGGTCTCGGACCCTAATTTAAATGTCCAGGGAGGAGCTGGTTTATACCGTATTATAAATGAAATTAAGAGAAAACATGAAATAATGTATCCCATTGCAATATGATATGCATAATCAATCCGGGTATCTCGAGACGATTAACTACATACCAAATTCCATGGACTTGTGAAGAATATTACAAATAAAACCTGGTTACAGACATTTAAAATGATATGCTAAATTAAAGCTATCTAAAATCATTAAGGTTAGTTACATAAACACACAATATATGTAAACAAGATAACATCACACTATTTAGGCATCGAATAATTACATATAATTACACGTTACATTGAAAAGGGAGAGAGTTCTCCATTGTGTGTGTAAGGTAAGCTTGTGTGTGTGTGTGTGTGTGTGTGTGTGTGTGTGTGTGTGTGTGTGTGTGTGTGTGTGTGTGTGCGTGTGTGTGTGTATGTCCAGAAGAGGGGGCTGGCATTCTTCTAATGTCCCACCGGTCCTTGGTCACCTCAGGGTGACCTTAGGGAGGACATTTCCTCCTCTGGCTTTTGCAACTTTGAGGCTAAATCATGTAGTCGTAAACAGAGATTAGATCAGAGATTTACAGGCCCTTGGTCGGAGTTTTGGTGGACCCCTGCTGACGAACTAATCGTGAAGTTTCCCAGACGTTCAGTCATCAAAGGTTTCTTTTATTGCAGGGGTAAGTCCTGTGTGGGTTCCAAAGAGACTTTTGCATTCCAAAGGGCATCTGGCCGCAGGAGGCCTCTCGGGGTTACTCTCGGTCACCTGAATGACGAAATTTTCTATGTTCCGTCTGGGTTAATTCAGAAATCAGTTTGCGCACCGTCATACGCTACACCACCATTATTTTTCCAGCACTGCCTTAACCCTGTTGGGCATGGAGTTCACCAGAGCTTCACAGGTTGCCACTGGAGTCCTCTTCCACTCCCCCATGACGACATCACAGAGCTGGTGGATGTTAGAGACCTTGCGCTCCTCCACCTTCCGTTTGAGGATGCCCCACAGATGCTCAATAGGGTTTAGGTCTGGAGACATGCTTGGCCAGTCCATCACCTTTACCCTCAGCTTCTTTAGCAAGGCAGTGCTCGTCTTGGAGGTGTGTTTGGGGTCGTTATCATGTTGGAATACTGCCATGCGGCCCAGTTTCCGAAGTGAGGGGATCATGTTCTGCTTCAGTATGTCACAGTACATGTTGGCATTAGCTCCCCAGTGCCGGCAGCACTCATGCAGCCCAAGACCATGACACTCCCACCACCATGCTTGACTGTAGGCAAGACACACTTGTCTTCGTACTCCTCACCTGGTTGCTGCCACACACGCTTGACACCATCTGAACCAAAAAACTGGAACCAGGACATGGTTCTAGTAATCCATGTCCTTAGTCTGTTTGTCTTCAGCAAACTGTTTGTGGGCTTTCTTGTGCATCATCTTTAGGAGAGGCTTCCTTCTGGGACGACAGCCATGCAGACCAATTTGATGCAGTGTGCGGCGTATGGTCTGAGCACTGACAGGCTGAACCCCCCACCCCTTCAACCTCTGCAGCAATGCTGGCAGCACTCATACGTCTATTCTGCAAAGCCATCCTCTGGATATGATGCTGAGCACGTGCACTCAACTTTTTTGGTCGACCATGGGGAGGCCTGTTCTGAGTGGAACCTGTCTTGATAAACCGCTGTATGGTCTTGGCCACCATGCTGCAGCTCAGTTTCAGGGTGTTGGCAATCTTCTTATAGCCTAGGCCATCTTTATGTAGAGCAACAATTCTTTTTCCAGATCCTCAGAGAGTTCTTTGCCATGAGGTGCCATGCTGAACTTCCAGTGACCAGTATGAGAGAGTGTGAGAGCGATAACACCAAACTTAACATATCTGCTCCCCATTCACACCTGAGACCTTGTAACACTAACGAGTCACATGACAACGGGGAGGGAAAATGGCTAATTGGGCACAATTTGGACATTTTCACTTAGGGGTGTACTCACTTTTGTTGCCAGTGGTTTAGACATTGATGGCTGCGTGTTGAGTTATTTTGAGGGGACAGCAAATTTACACTGTTATACAAGCTGTACACTCACTACTTTACATTGTAGCAAAGTGTCATTTCTTCAGTGTTGTCCCATGAAAAGATATAATAAAATATTTACAAAAAATGTGAGGGGTGTACTCACTTTTGTGAGATACTGTGTGTGTGTGTGTGTGTGTGTGTGTGTGTGTGTGTGTGTGTGTGTGTGTGTGTGTGTGTGTGTGTGTGTGTGTGTGTATCTACAATGTGTGTGTACAATTTCTGCAGTTTTATAAGGAAATGATCTGGTAAGTTTTATTGAGCATCTTGCAGAACCAGCCACAGTTCTTCTGGAGACTTTGACTTTCGCACTTGCTTCTTATTTTTGCAGCAAAACCCAGCAGCCTTCATTGTGTTTTTTGTCTGAAAAGTGTCTCTTGTGTAATATGCTGCTTTCTTAAATGACATGCAAACATTTTTCTGTAACACTTAATTTTGTGCTAGAAAACTAATGTTTGGAAATCTAAAATGTTTTTTGTACTGACTTGATAATATAAAAGTCATAAAATTAAAAAAATCTAGCATCTTTAGTACTTAGTAGAGCATCCTTTTGCTGTTATGACCTGCTGCAAACGAGATGCATAGCTAGACAGCAGCTTCTGGCAGCGTTCCTTAGGAATCTTATTCCTCATGAGCAATGGCCTCCAGTTCAGTAATATTCTTGCCTTCAAATCCCACCAGAGATTTTCTATGGGGTTCAAGTCAGGTGACTGTGATGGCCCTGTAGAATCTTCCAGGACTTCTTCTGCAAACAAGCCTTGGTGGAATTTGAGGTATGCTTGGGGTCATTGTCCCGTTGGAAGGCCCCAACTTCCTAAGCTTCAGCTTCCTCACAGACTGTATGATGTTTTCTCCTAGGATTTCCTGATACTTCAATGAATCCATCTTGCTTTCCACACGCTGCAGGTTTCCAGTGCCAGAGGATGCAAAGCGGCCCCAGCGCATCACCGAGCCACCACCATGCTTGACTGTGGACAGAGTGTTCTTTCTTCATTCTTATTTCTCCAGACATACCGCTGATCCATCGTGCCAAAAAGTTCCAGTTTTGTTTCATCGCTCCACAGAACAGAATCCCAAAACTTCTGTGTCTTGTTTATATGATTTTGAGCTGACTTTTCTTGTGCTTTTTGGTCAGTAGTGGTGTCAGTCCTGGAGCTCTGGCATGGAAACCTTCTGCTCACTGAAACCTCAGTGTCTGTTGCCACCAAGACTTGCTGCAGGTCTTTTGCAGTCACTCGAGGGCTTATATATATATATATATATATAATATCTATATATATATCGCCAAGCAGCTTGGTGAGAATGTAACAACAGTTGGTGCGATTATTCGCAAATGGAAGAAACTGTCAGTCTCCCTCAGTCTGGGGCTCCATGCAAGATCTCATCTTGTGGTTTTTCTGGATTTTTTTTTTTTGTTGTTGTTGTTATTCTTGTTGTTATTCTTTACTTAAGTAAAATTATAATACAGCATTGTAAAAACAAAAAAAAAGTTAAAGTCCTACATTTATGATTATATTATTGGATTATTATTTCTGTTGCATCAATGTTACTATTGTGAATGTTGTGTCAAGTAGTAGTTGTATGAGTAGCATGAGTGGGATGTCTCCTGGGGACACACTGTCTCACATATTTGCAGAAGCACTTATTCTATTACAGCAGCCCTGAATGGCTGGCAGTCATGAAGTCAGGACCTTACACCATTATATATGAATGGAGATTAGTGTTTCAGGTGAACAGAATACAGAAAGCATAATAAAACAACAGTTTACACCAATCATCCTGTTCAAAAGTTTACACCCCCCGGTTCTTAATGTAATGTGTTGCCTTCTTGCGCATCAGTGAATGTTTGCACCTTTTGTAATAGTTGTGTACGAGTCCCTCAGTTGTCTTCAGTGTGAAAATGCTGGAAAAGCAAAGAATGTGCAGGACAGTGGGCAGTTTAACTGCTCAGGACAAACAAGGGACTCATGAACAACTATCACAAAACATAAAAACAGTCGTTGATTATCCAGGTAACAACACACAGTATTAACAATCAAGTGTATGTAAACTTTTGAACTGGTTCATTTGTGTAAATTTAGTTATTATTGTGTCTTTTAGACTATATGTAAACATCTGGTATGTGAAATAGTTTATTCATGGCAGAACTAAATAAACAAAATGCAACTTTACAGCACAACTGTACTTGCACTAACTGTACATAGTTGCATTCTCTGTCCGTGTAAAACTAATTAACATTCAGCTTACATACTCGTTTACAATCACTAACATACAGTGCTGTGAAAAAGTATCCTGATGTCTTCTGTTTTGTGTATATCTCATATTAAATTATTTCAGAAATTAAAACAAAATCTAAGATAAAACAAAGGTAACCTGAGTAAACACAAAATACAGTTTTTAAATGAATGTTATTTATTGTTGCAAAACGGTTATCCAATACCTACTGAGCCTGTGTGAAAATGTATTTGAAACTGTATTTGTATTTACTAATTCCCCAAATCTATGAAACTGCATTCATAATGGGGTTCAGCTGGACTAGACGCAACCAGGCCTTATTACTGCAAACCCTGTTCAATCAAATCAACACATAAATAGAACTTTTTCAACAACATGAAGTTGGTTAAAAGGTTCTACCCAGTAACACACTATGCCAAAGTTGAAAGAAATTCCAGAAATTATGAGGAAGAAATACAGTCTGGGAAGGGTTACAAAGCTATTTCAAAGGCTCTGGGACTCCAGAGGACCACAGTGAGAGCCATTATCTCCAAATGGAAAAACTCTGCACAGTAGTGAACCTTCCCAGAAGTGTCTGATCTTCCAAAATTCCTCCAGGAGCACAGCAACTACTCATCCAGGAAGTCACAAAAGGGCCAAGGACAACATCAAAGGAACTACAGGCCTCTCTTGCATCAATAAAGGTCACTGTTCATGATTCCACTATCAGAAAGACACTGGGCAAAAATGGCATCCATGGAAGAGTGGCGAGGCGAAAACCACTGCTAACCCAGAAGAACATTAAGGCTCGTCTGAATTTTGCCAAAACACACCTTTTGATCCTCAAACCTTTTGGGAGAATGTTCTGTGGACTGATGAGCCAAAAGTGGAACTGTTTGGAAGAAAGGGGTCCCGTTACATCTGGCGTAACCCAAACACAGAATTCCACAAAAAGAACAAGCATGGTGGTGGTAGTGTGATGGTGTGGGGCTGCTTTGCTGCTTCAGGGCCTGGGCAACTTGCAATAATTGAGGGAAACATGAATTCTGAGCTCTACCAGAAAATCCTAAAGGAGAATGTCCGGTCTTCAGTCCATAAATTGAAACTTAAGCGCAACTGGATTATACAGCAAGACAATGATCTAAAGCATATGAGTAAGTCCTGGTCCTAGAAGTAAGTGAAAGACTGATCTCCAGTTATCTGAAGCATTTGGTTGCTGCTAAATTATTGCTACTAAAGGCACAACCAGATTTTAAGTTTAAGGGGGCAATACATTTTCTACACTGGTGATGGGTGTTGGACAACGTTTTCGCTTCAATAAAAAAATAAAAAATAAATAGCTGTGTGTTTACTCAGCCTGCCTTCGTTTTATGTTGTATTTCGTTTGAAGATCTAAAACTATTTAGTATGAGATGTACACAAACAGAAGAAATCAGAGAATCAAATACTTTCACAGCACTGTAAATATGTATAAAAAGATAACATTTTATATAGTTTTATTTACATTAGACCAAACTCGGGTTACTCAGAGTGTCTGTCTTCTGAAGAAGGCATAATCAAACCTTCAAATCTATGATCAAAAGATTATATTCTCTCTCTCTCTCTGTCTGTCTCTCATTGTCTTTTAGATAGCAGATATCCACTGGTGCCCCTGAGGGGACTGATTCATACTTATTGTGTTCTAATGTGGTTCTATGTTTGTTCTGTTTTATAAGATGTCATTATGTGGTTCTGTTTAATAAAAAAAAAAAAAGTTCAGTATTCAATCCACATGCTCAGGTTTGTACTCAATTTTCTATTTGTTCATTTACCCTTTTGACCTGGCTGTGAATAAATGTGAGTTATAAAAAACATGTTCTTACTTTATTACTGCTACTTTCAGCAAGTGCTGCATATGCATTAACAATAATGTTGTGGTATACTGCAGGTACAAAGTAGGACCAAACAAATTTTATTTGTTAAGGATCCACAGAGCACAGTGGTCTCACCGTATGCCCACAGTGTGCATGGGGGCTGCCCACAGAGGCTGTGGGGCCCCAATGGGACAGCCCACACCAAGCCCAGTGTGGGCATACTGTAGGGGCCCAAGCACATTGGAATCTTGATCATTGTCATGCAAGTGTTCAAGTATTTTCAGAGTAATACACCTAGTTGCCATTTTCAGCTACCAGTGGTACCGTTATCCTATATTTTAGGGAACTATAAAAAATAAAACTTATCACTAAACATTTTTAGAATGTTTTTAGGGAACGTTATCCTACTGTTTAGGAGAACATTCTGGGAACAAAAATAAAACTTCCCGCTGAAAACATTACTAGAACAGTGCATTGTAATGTTCTTGGAACATTTTTTTAGAACAGAAAACGTCTAGCTGGGCTGTCGCACATTCGTCGAAACTCATGCTGGGGAAAAAAAATAGGAGGATATTTTACATTAAAAAAAATAATTTATTTATTGTATGTATTATGTCACCAATGAAAGTGTTTTGGGTCAGATTTTTAAACAAAATGACTAATTTAAAAAATGAATTTTTACGGGCAATCCATTTTTCAAATAGAAGATTGGTAAAGTGGCTTCAGCACAGAGGTCTCCTAAAAGCAGATATAAAATGTGAATTCTGCAAACGACCTGTGAGGCTGGAGAAATGCTGTGGCATGGATGGATTACGCTGGTAATTATAGGCTGCTATAGTTGATAAAATTTATACCTAGCTAGTAGAGCCTAGCCTGTCTAAGTCTGCGTGTTTAGACCTACCAATGCTACAATGAATAAAGTTGTCTTGCTGTCTAATTTGTAAATCTTTTTTCATTTTCATAGGTCTTGTGCCAGGTTGCACAAAAAAGTAAAACGGTCAGTGAGACACCGCTCAATTTTTCAGAAATCTCACTCAACTCCGAAAAAATGGATGCAGTTTGTTTACAGGTAGTGGTTGTATATATATTTTTAAATAATATGTGCATTTGCACTAAAACAATTCTCCGATATAAGCCTTAAGATTTTCGCCATTAGGTTTTCACAGGGACTGAATAGCTGGAAGCTCTGCTACCTTGATGAGAATGGCAAAGATCATGAGAAAGGTAAACTAAGTTTAAGTCTGTAAGGAGGCTAGATTTGTCAATGGGAGATCAAGTAACTAGATCAGTAATAATATCTCACAGTTGATTAAGTGTGTCATAATAAATCTGTAAGGCCAGCAGTCCTGTATGGCTGTTTTTTCAAAGGTTTGTATGACCGCTCAGAAACGTTTGAAGATGAAGGGAATGAAAGTGGGTGGACCTGGGACCTTCTTTGTGATTGATGAAAGTACACTCTGTCACAAGCGAAAGGTATTGATATGTAAAAGTCTTTCCGACTGTAATTCTTTTAATGAAGTATCATTTTTCCAGATATTCTCAATTGTTGATGACTAAATGTATGTTCTCTTAATATTGCTTTTAACTAGTGTTATGTATTTATCTATGTGGTGAATACTTTAGGTTCCTATTGGCGTTACATATACTCCCTTCTATGCACTGCACATTCGCAGTATGGGTCTTTCTTTAATTGGGGTGGCAAACGAGAGGCAGAACTTGTAAAAATGCTTGTTTTATTTATTTATTTATGTATTTAATAAATTATTATATATTTAAATTATAATATTAAATGGCTCTGAAGGAAAGTGTTTGAGTTTCCCGAGTCGCTCGCTATGCGAGCGGTGGACTCGACTACTTCCGCATTCCACTGTGCGCTTTCCAGCGCTATTCAAAAACTCTCCGATAGACATTCCATTCATAAAAACTCACGTGTTTACCTCTGCCATGTGCCTTTTGTTTTCGTTCACGTCATGTCTCCGCCTCCTGTGTTTCCCCATGTGTGTTTGTTATTGTATTGCGTCATGTCTCTGCCCCGTTTCCTCATTGGTTCTCTGTCTAATGTGATTATCATGTCCAGGTGTCTTTGATTGTGGGTATGATTTGGTGTGTGTTTAAAAACCCCTGTTTGTGTCCGCTTCAACGCGGAGTATTAGTATAAGTTTGTCATAGTTAATCATAGTCTTGGTTTTTCATAGTATTGTTATTCATAGTTCAGTTTGTTAGAATTTAGATGTGTTTAACCGTGCGCTTTGTTCCGGTGTTTCCCAGATCACTAATCTTGTTTACTACAGCCTGGATTACAGTTTGTTTTGCTCATAGTATGGATTCTTTTGTTTAAAATAAACTCTTCTACATTTACTGACGTCTCCCCAGCGCATGCATCCTGACTCCCTCTTCCGACCAACACGTCTGTGTTTCGTAACAGAATACTCCGCCAAACATGGATGCAGCCGGGAAATTTGGGACATGCCGCGCCACAATTTTTGTTCCTCCCCTGGACTCAGTCTCTTTCTCCCAGTGGGTCTGCATTCATCCCCCCTCTGCTTATAATGGATTTTCTACCAAACCCCAGTATTTTCTTTGGCAGGCCCAGATGTATTTTCATAGTGTAAAGGACCCCAAACCCAGTGAAGAACAATGGGCGCGGTTCCTCCTATCACATTTAGTTGGCTCAGCCCACTGGTTGGCAGAGATCCACCTCGCCAGCGGGTACCAGGAACTGTATACAGTCTCGGGTTTCGTGGATTTCCTGATCCGTGAATATGGGAGCGCGGAATTTGAGCCGGACCTCAACGTATTTCTGAACAAAGTGCACCTGCCCGATCAGCCTAGCCAGTCGTTCCTGGAATACTATGAGAGGAAGCAGGCAAATGTGGCGGCCTGCACCTCTCAGCCCCAGTTTCAGGAGTGTGCAACCAAGGGCTGCACCCAACCAGCCATTCTCCACTGCCCCACCTGCAGGAAACAGGAAGGAAGGAGCAGCTACTTCTGCTCACAAACCTGTTTTAAGGGCAGCTGGCGAGCACACAAACGGCTCCACAGGCGGGCAACCCCAGAGCTCCAGCCGGAGGCCCAGCAGGAGGTCTCCACAGCGGAGCTGCCCCTGGAGGTTAACGTGGCGACCTCTAGCCCCGAGCTCCAGCAGGAGGCCCAGCAGGAGGTCTCCACAGCGGACCTGCCCCTGGAGGTTAACGTGGCGACCTCCAGCCCCGAGCTCCAGCAGGAGGCCCAGCAGGAGGTCTCCACAGCGGAGCTGCCCCTGGAGGTTAACGTGGCGACCTCCAGCCCCGAGCTCCAGCCAGAGACCCAGCAGGAAGTCTCCACAGCGGAGCTGCTCAAGGAGGTTAACGTGGCGACCTCCAGCCCCGAGCTCCAGCAGGAGATCTTCTCAAGGGAGCTGCTCAGGGAGGTTAACGTGGTGACCTCCAGCCCCGAGCTCCAGTTGGAGGCCCAGCAGAAGGTCTCCACAGCGGTACTGCTCAGGGAGGTTAACGTGGTGACCTCCAGCCCCGAGCTCCAGCAGGAGGCCCAGCAGGAGGTCTCCACAAGGGAGCTGCTCAAGGAGGTTAACAAGACGACCTTCAGCCCCAACAAGCAGCAGTCAGAGGTTCGAGAAGAAACCTCCACTCATGCCCTGTCCATGTCTGAGGTCCATGGGATGACCTCTTCTCAAGCTAGTCCATGTCCAGGTTCCTGCTCTAATCCCAGTCCATGTCCAAGTCCATGTTCAGGTTCCTGCTCTAATCCCAGTCCATGTCCAAGTCCATGTCCAGGTTCCTGCCTGAATCCTAGTCCAGTTCCTAGTCCAAGTCCAGGTTCCGACCCTGTTCCTAGCCCAGTTCCTAGTTCAGTTCCAAGTCCAGTTTCTGATTTCATAGCTAGCTACATAGGTTTAGTTTCTGGATATGTTTTTGCTCTCCTTCTCAGTTCAGAGGCTGATTTAACTCCCAGCTCCGGTTCCAGCTCCGTTTCCAACCCAGTTCACTCCTCTGTCTCCTCCTCTGTCTCCTGCCCTGTCTCCAATTTAATTTCCAATGCTGTTTCCAAACAAGCTTTTGATTTTGTCTATGGTTTTCGGTCTAACCAAGTTCTCTGTTCTGTCTCGAAGTCTGTTTCCAAGTCTGTCTCGAAGTCTGTTTCCAAGTCTGTCTCGAAGTCTGTTTCCAAGTCTGTTCCTGATCCTGGTGCCAAAGCTGATTCCGATTCAGGTGCGAGAGCTGATTCCGATCCTGCTTCCAGGTCAAGCTCCAGGTCAAGCTCCAGGCCAAGCACCAGGTCACGCACAGCTCCGAGATCCAGGTCAAGCACCAGGTCACGCGCAGCTCCGAGATCCAGGTCAAGCACCAGGTCACGCGCAGCTCCGAGATCCAGGTCAAGCACCAGGTCACGCGCAGCTCCGGGATCCAGGTCAAGCACCAGGTCACGCGCAGCTCCAAGATCCAGGTCAAGCACCAGGTCACGCGCAGCTCCGAGATCCAGGTCACGCGCAGCTCCGAGATCCAGGTCACGCGCAGCTCCGAGATCCAGGTCACGCGCAGCTCCGAGATCCAGGCCCAGCACCAGGTCACGCGCAGCTCCGAGATCCAGGCCCAGCACCAGGTCACGTGCAGCTCCGAGATCTAGGCCCAGCACCAGGTCACGCGTAGCTACGAAATCCAGACCAGGCATTCGACCAAGTTCTCGACCAAGTTCTCGACCAAGTTCTCGACCAAGTTCGAAGGGACAGCCCGACACGCTCTGCTCTGGCCTCAGGACACTGGACATCGCCAGCCTCGGGTCCTGGGGGGCAGATGTTATGATCCTGCCCAGGGGCACGGGTCCGCCAGAACGGTCAGAACTTTCGGCGCTTCGGGAGAAGCGCTTTTGGGGGGGGGGGGGGGCGGGTAGAGTTTCCCGAGTCGCTCGCTATGCGAGCGGTGGACTCGACTACTTCATCATTCCACTGTGCGCTTTCCAGCGCTATTCAAAAACTCTCCGATAGACATTCCATTCATAAAAACTCACGTGTTTACCTCTGCCATGTGCCTTTTGTTTTTGTTCACGTCATGTCTCCCCCTCCTGTGTTTCCCCATGTGCGTTTGTTATTGTATTGCGTCATGTCTCTGCCCCGTTTCCTCATTGGTTCTCTGTCTAATGTGATTATCATGTCCAGGTGTCTTTGATTGTGGGTATGATTTGGTGTGTGTTTAAAAACCCCTGTTTGTGTCCGCCTCAACGCGGAGTATTAGTATAAGTTTGTCATAGTTAATCATAGTCTTGGTTTTTCATAGTATTGTTATTCATAGTTCAGTTTGTTAGAATTTAGATGTGTTTAACTGTGCGCTTTGTTCCGGTGTTTCCCAGATCACTAATCTTGTTTACTACAGCCTGGATTACAGTTTGTTTTGCTCATAGTATGGATTCTTTTGTTTAAAATAAACTCTTCTACATTTACTGACGTCTCCCCAGCGCATGCATCCTGACTCACTCTTCCGACCAACACGTCTGTGTTTCGTAACACTCGCGAAAGAAATTTCCCATGTTTTGAAGTAACACCACAGACTTCATATTGCATAAAAGGTTCAATAATTAAAAAGTTTGTTGAACAAAATAATGAAATTCATCATGAGTAAGATTACAAGAAGAATATACTTTGATAAAACAGCAACATTTAGAGAGAAATAAAATGTACAGTACTGTGAGTTTAAAAAGTTTTAGGCACCGTATTATTTTTAGTACAAACTTTGTTGTAGATTTTTTTTTTTCATTTTATGACTTCTACATTATCAAATCAGTACAAAAGACATTTTAGATTCCCAAACATTAGTTTTCTAGCACAAAATTAAATGTTACAGAAAAATGTTTGTATGTCATTAAAGAAAGCAGCATATTACGTAAAAGACCACTTTTCAAGCTAGTGTGACAGTCAAAGTCTCCAGAAGAACTGTGGCTGGTTCTGCAAGATGCTCAATAAAACTTACCAGCTAATTTCTTTATAAAACTGCACAAATTGTACCAGAGACTACTATTTTTATTTTTATTTTTTTGTCACACCAAATATTGACTTTGTTTAATTTACTACTTAAACTACTTGTTAAATTGGTAACACCTTATTTGAAGGGTACCTACATATGGGCTTCATAACACATCCATAACCATTACATTAAGCTTTTATAAATCAGTGTTACATGCTTTATGAAAGGCTTATGTCAGAACTCGTCAGGTAACATTACAGGTTTTATTCAATATGCCACATGGGAGTGGAGAGAAAAGGGATCCAGTTCATAACACATTTATAAACATTACATACATATTTTATTAAGCAGCATATGACAATTTATAAAAAGATCGATGTCAGTTCTTGTCAGGTGACATTATATTTTTATGCTATATCACAGATAATATAGATAACATATGAGCACATATGAGCTTTGGAATGTGTTGAATTAAGTATATGACAACTTACCCTTTTTGAACTGTTTACTTCATGTAGTAATACGATGCCTCTGAATGTCCGTCCCATTTATAAAACATTTATGAACTCATATATAAGATGCATATATGCCAACATTATGAATGGTTATAATGCCCTTAAATTAAAGTGATACAACATTTTAAATGTAATATGAATTTAAAGTGATGTATGCCAATATTAAGATTTACATGCACAATGATTTACATTAAACTGATACATTTTGAGAATGTATTCTTTGTTTGAACAGTTGAGTTTTACACGAGTTTTTATTTTTGCATGCTTTTGCCATAGACATTTTTTAAAATTTTTATTTATGATTAAGAACGGTCTTTAGAAAAGGTCTTTAAAGGGAGAAAAAAAACCATTAAATTTATTCCATTCATTTTAACTCAGACTGTAACTCCCCTCTACTATGTTCTGAGGTTATTGGACAACTTTTAAAAATATATTTTTTTATTACTTTCCCATTACAATTTGACAACCACAATTACACTGTCTAAACTGTCCCGTTTTTTAAAACGTTGACACAATTACAACCCCAATTCCAAAAAAGTTGGGACGCTGTGTAAAATGTAAATTAAAACAGAATGCAATGATTTGCAAATCTCATAAACCCATATGTTATTCACAATAGAACGTAGAAAACATATCAAATGTTTAAAGTGAGGAAATGTACCATTTATAGAAAAAAATATGGTAATTTTGAACTTGCGCTATCATGCAAACAGGAAGCCATATGTGAACATGATTCAGAAACGCAACCGTCTTCTCTGGGCCAAAGCTCATTTAAAATGGACTGAGGCAAAGTGGAAAACTGTTCTGTGGTCAGATGAATCGAAATTTGAAATTCTTTTTGGAAACCATGGACGCAGTGTCCTCTAAACTAAAGAGGGCTAAAGAGGAGAGGGACCATCCGGCTTTTTATCAGCGATCAGTTCAGAAGCCTGCATCTCTGATAGTATGGGGATACATTAGTGCCTACGGAATGGGCAGCTTGCACATCTGGAAAGGTATCATCAATGCTGAAAGGTATATACAGGTTTTAGAGCAACATATGCTTCCATCCAGATTCCAAGCCATCTTTTACTTCTGAGATTCTCTGACTCTCTAAGATACTCTTTTTATACCCAATCATGTTACTGACCTGTTGCCAATTAACCTCCAGCTGTTTCTTTTTAGTAACACTTACTTTTCCAGCCTTTTGTTGAGATGTGTTGCAGCCATGAAATTCAAAATTACCTTATTTTTTTCTTTAAATGGTACATTCCCTCAGTTTAAACATTTGATATATTTTCTATGTCCTATTGGGAATAACATATGGGTTTATGAGATTTGCAAATCGTTGCATTCTGTTTTTATTTACATTTTACACAGCGTCCCAACTTTTTTGGAACTGGGGTTGTATACCAGTCAGGGTCAATCTACCGCAAAATTGTGTAGACATTTGGTTGGAGCACCATGGCATTTTCTAACAAGATTAAAACAAAATGAACCCACACAGGAACTCTTAGAAAACACTTTAAGAAATTAACAAAATACCTTAATCTAGAACTTCTCTTGACTGTCTTACTCGCCATAAACAATTGAGAGGAGCTCCCTTTTTTTTTTTCACAGCAATTTCTGTTCTAATTTCTGCAGTCTGGGCTGTGCGGCACTTTATTTGCATACTCTGCCAGCTGCTCTGTTTTTTCATCCCATGGAGGAAGGATGGAAAACACCTGTGGGCAAACCATGCTGAACTCAGCAATGGGTGCAGTGCGAGATATGGTGTTTCTGTCCACTTTCAGACTTGTTTTTGACAAAACAAATATACCTTCTTGTCTAGTCCTTCTTTGGAAGTATATATATACTAGTTTGTATGCCTTAAATAACCTTAAAGTATACTTAAACAAGAAGGAAGCTATTTAAGAAAAACCTTGCTGTGGCCTTGAGCCTATTTGGATCAATTTCAGGATCTAATCAGTTCAACTGCTGTTTGCTAATGAGAATCTTGGCCAGATGCATGGACAGATAGACAACCCGAAAACACAACGCCTGCACCACCTGGTGTGGGAGAATTTAACTAATAAAGCCTGCGTTTCACCACACACTGTGATAAGCAGAATTCCCTAACGTGTGACTACATACATACTGTACATGGAGCAGTGGAACACAGTATCGTAACTCAGCACAAAAGGCCTACTCACATGCGTGGGTTGGAGTGAACGGTTGATTTATTTTCTCTTTTGACCCTCAGTTTTCCAGCTGATGGTCCCTCGTCATCGGAGGAATGGGAAACAAAAGACTAAACTGACTCAGAATCTGAAGATCGATCGAGGACAGGGCTGTGAGGAAAAAAAAAGAATAAACTTGTAGAATAAAACATACCAAGAAGAGCCTACTATAGTGCTTCTTAATCCTGCTCCTGGGGATCAACAGCACTTTACATTTTCAGTATCTCCCTGATCTGACATGCCCACTCTGGTACATAAAGCACTTCACAAATGACTTGAGCTAAAGCAGGTGTCTCAGAGAATACGTCTAAAATAACTGTGCAATGCTGGGTTTCCAGAAGTAGGACTACATTTACATTTATTCATTTAGCAGATGCTTTTATCCAAAGCAACTTACAAATTGGGGGTTAGGGATTAGTTAAGTGTTCACGGAAGAGGTGGGTATTTAGACGTTTTTTGAAAATAGTGGCAGATTCTGCTGTCCGGATTGAGGATGGAAGTTCATTCCACCACTGAGGGACAGTCAGTTTGAAGGTTCTGGAAAGGGACGTAGTGCCTCGCTGAGTAGGCACTACCAGGCGTCGGTTGTTAACCGATCGCAGGTTACATGAGGGAACATAAACCTAAAGGAGAGTGTTGAGTTATGGAGGTGCTGTTACAGACAGGGTCTTGTATGTTAGCATCAAAGCCTTGAATTTGATGTGGGCAGCTAAGGAAGCCAGTGGTGGGAGATGAAGAGGGATGTGACATGAGTTCTTTTGGGCTGGTTGAAGACGAGGTGTGCTGCTGAATTTTGAATCATCTGAAGGGGTTTGACGGAGCTAGCTGGGAGGCCCGGGAGCAGTGCGTTGCAATAGTCTAGTTTTGAGATAACAAGAGCCTAGACTAGTAGCTGTGTAGCCTTTTCGGTGAGATAGGGTCTGATTTTTTGATGTTGTACAGAATGAACCTACAGGACCGTGCAGTTGTTGAAATGTGGTCTGTGAAGGTCAAGTGGTTTACTGTTTTTCATTCTAAACAGGCTAAAAGTTTATTATGCATCTGGGCACGTAAGGAGTCCACTGGATGGACATTTTACTAGATATATGTTCCAACATAAAATTAGCATACCTGAGTTTGAGGGCTGGTGCCTCCCTTGCAGCTGGCTCTGGAGGAAAGCTTTATCAGCCTGGAGTTCATTCACTTTGTCTTTGGAGAGAAGCACTTATTTTTTTCTACTTGAAGCTGGACTTTCAATTTCTGCAACTCCAAGACTGCAGTGGGTAAATCTAAAATATATAAGAAAAACAAATTTTAAAACACCCAAATACTGAAGCTCCGTTGGTAAAATGCAGGCTATATTGTATGGGGTCGTTACTGTGTTTTCTGAAGTATTCGTTTAAACCCTGACCAAAAAGACACTTCACTTGGTGCACTTTATATGACACATTATAAAATGTATTGAAGTGACTGGACATACGTAGCCCAGCCTTACAAACTTTTTGGCTTAGGCATTGACTGGTCAGAGTCTGTCAAGCTTGATCCAGTTGTAACGCTGGACTCCACGTCCGACTGAAGTTGGGTAGTCGTTGTCCCTCAACACTTTCGAGGGCTCATAGTTTTTCGCTGGCTTTAGAGAGAAAATGCCATGTTATTAAACTAATGTAGCATCATACACAAACTATGAGCGAACTTATAAAAATATTATGTTTCATTTCATGTCACTATCATACACTTTTACCTGGCTGCTACCGTGATAACTGATAACAAGTTAAGCCACTTGAACTTGAAATGCTATATGGAGTTTTCATGATGGGAGAGCCTGATGTTACAATGTGAGTAACAGATCCACATTCAAAAATGCACAAACAATTAGGTACTGGTAAGAGAATAGAAACGTTTGATTTCTTTCCATATTCGAGTGTTCTTGGTGCTAGCTTGTTGTATTAATAAGATAGTATTCGGTTAGCTGACAAACTACTGCAGCTAAGCTAACTTCGCCCATAGCAGTAATTTGCAAAAGCAAGAGAATTATCTGAACTATCTTTCCTTTCGCTACCTACGAAGAAATCAAGAAAAAAACATTTAAATGTTCTCAAAAAAAAAAAAAAAAGCAACGACTAACTTGCAATAAAATATTGGAAACGGGTAAATACTGTAAAAACTTATTATTAAACACTTATAGCCTGATAGATTGCGTCCTTGTGTCACGCCTCCGTTTCGAGTGATGAGCCGGGTGATCACATGACCCAGAGCGCGGGACAGAAACAGATGCTGGCAGAAGAAGATTCTTATAATTATTTTTTATTTATTTAACTTTTTGCTACGTCCCAGCTTGCAGGGAACGTTCTCGCAACTTTGGCTAACATTACCTACAAGTTCTATTAATGTTTTTAACAAAACATTTTACTCTAATGTTCAAAGAAAGTTTTCTCATTTCAAATAATGTTCCTACAAGGTTAAATGATAACTAAGATATATCGTTTTAACTGCAACATTCAGAGGATGTCTTGAGGACGCTGTCAAGGCCACAGATTATGTTACATAACAAGGAAAGAACATTCTCTCCACAACATTCGTGAAATGTTTTGAGGAGGTTATTGAGGCTGAGATGACAGAATATCTTTTATAAAACGTTCCTGTAATGTGATGTTTTAACAAAAGGTAGAACATTTTGCCCACAACATTTTGAGGATGTTTTGGGGACGTTGTTGAGGTAACAGATTATACAATGTTCAATAAAACATTGGCACAATATTCCATTACAACAAAGGAAGAACATTTTCAAAGCAACATTTGTGAAATGTTTTGAGGATGTTACTGAGGCCTGAGATGACAATGTTGTTGTCATGAAGGAGGGTCCATAGATGCGGATGTAGAACTTCTTTATTGACACAGACACAGGGAAACAGGCACAGGTTCAAGGAAATAAACATGAGGGCAACACACTAGGAACCGGCATATTCAGAAACGTAGTAAAACTAGAAAAATAAATTCTAAGGGAAAAAAAGGAACACTGTACAAAAACAGAAGCAACAACAGTTACAAAAGAACCAAACACAAGGTAGAGGGCAGGGCCTCTAGTGGTCAATGAAGGAATAACCCCTGGGGGCCATGACAGTTTTTTATAAAACGTTCCTGTAAGTAACAATGTTTTAACAAAGGTAGAACATTTTGCCTGCTACATTTTGAGGATGTTTTGGGGACATTGTTGAGGTACCACATTATACAATGTTCTTTCATAAAACACTGGGACAATGTTCCATAATAACAAAGGAAGAACATTATCAAAGCAACATTTATAGAATGTTTTAAGGATGTTATTGAGGCCTTACATGATGGAACGTTTTTTATAAAACGTTATTGTAATGTGATGTTTTAACAAAGGTAGAACATTTTGCCTGCTACATTCTGATGATGTTTAGGGGACATTGTTTAGGTAACAGATTATACAATGTTCTTTCATAAAACATTTGCACAATGTTCCATAATAACAAAGGAAGAACATTATCAAAGCAACATTCGTAAAATGTTTTGAGGATGTCGTTGATGTTATAAACGTTGGTGGCACACTCTGGCCTACACTATCTGTTGCAAATTAGCTGTTGAAAGAGACAAAATAAAATACTGGCCCATAGACTTGCAAGGTGAGAGAATAGTTGTCCAATTTTCATTTGTGGATGCACTAAGGAATAAGGAATAGTTCACTCAAAATGTGTAATTATGTAGTCTGTGGGCCAGTATTGATTGCAAAATCTGCACCTCTTCTGTGGCTAATGTTAACTTCATAATGATCCTTACTTCCTGAAGTCAAGCAGCAGAAGTTAAGTGTGTACTGGCGCATGCAGGAGTAGCATACTCTTACTTGTCACTGTTTATAACGCAGCTTGTCCTCTGCTGGACTGGCTGCTTTAAAAAAAAACTTTTGGAGGCATAAATTAAGAGTATACTCCCTTCTCCAGGCACTACACACTGAGTATATGTAGGTTCAATTGGAGGTGAGGAGCGGAGGGGGCAGAAATAATGTATCTGTGACAAATGACTACAAATAATGCCCTTTATCAATGTTATTATTACTGCACTATAAAATGAGAGTTGTGTGCGTATGTGTATGCTTATTCAGGTATGTGTGCTTTGTAAATTCACCATACATACTGTGTGGAGACCTGTCCTTTGCACGGCATATTTTTATGGAGTGGGGCCAGAGGGTCAAGGGGGAGCAAGGGAGAGGTCAGGAATACAGGGGCAAATGTCTCAAGGCTCCAACATGATACTGCGCTGGTACTGCGTAGGTGCTACAAAGATCTCCGCAGATGCACATCTTGTAGCTATCCGCTGCCACTTGGGGGCAGTGTCAAAAATATGTGAAACAACCAGAAATGCTGGCTACTCTTGTTCTTGTTTGTGCTTCTTGTTGTTAGTCCTTCTGCTTTGCCTCTGCTGTGAGAAAGTCTGGACAAAGAACTTCTATGTAGTGGTTAAAAATAATGGATCGATGTTGGAGAGCATTACTGGCAGACCTGTTGCATCAGCAGTCACAAGCACTACTTATAAACCACAGACTGTATGTGATAAACACATGCATCTTCGTGGTAAACTCTGCTGTGGTCGTTCCCTTTCTGGTTCAAGCCAACCTTTCAACCTATGAGCATTCGACCCACACATAGCCTCATCACCAAGGAGCTATGCACCATTGTCTTGTTGGGTAACTGCACGAAAGCACATTTCTGTAGCCGCTGCATTGGTTGAATTCCCATAATCCTTCACTCTGCATGGGCAAAGAGCTACGCAAACGGACATCAATGCGGAAACATAAATTGGCCTTCAGGGGTCAGGGGAGGGTCAAGGAAAAAAGTTTGCTATGCCTAAAGAGCACGGCCTATTGTGGGTCTGTCAGTAATCTGGGCAGGTGAGCCAATTGTGAATTGTTCAGTCAGTAAGGCTATAAATAAATCACACACACAAAATATTGATGTATATATGACCAGGTCACACTGCAATTTTATGTAGCCTAATATATTTAAGTGATTACTGATAGTAGAAGTATATTGTAAGGAGACAGAATTTATATGTTGTATGAGTGAATGCAGGGTGCGATATGCCGGGGGGATGGGGGGTATTTCCCCCCTCTGGTCTATATATCCCTGCCTCTGCTGAATTATTTTTATCAAAATGTACCCCCCCCCCACCAACAGTGATTAATGCTACTTCATCAATAGACCATATAAAATACCTGAAATGAAAATATTTTTTAAATATAGCTAAGTAAAATGCTGCAACAGAGCATGTGAGAAAAGTGGAGTGGTGTGACAATCTGCTCAATATTCTGCTCTATGCGCTTGGGCCCGCTCACGGCCCAATGCTCTACTCATGTATGCTCACGCTCTCCGGTAAAACAAAGTTTGCTCAAATCCCACTCCGACATGAAATTTCTCAATAGTAAACTTGTTTCTATTTGTAATATATTATTTGAATAAATACCTCAATTACAGTAGTAGGGATACTAATTATGATATTTGTGGGTGACATTCAGTTACCGGTTGTGCCGCTTATTAATTTTATTAATTTATTTATATTTATTAAATTAAATTAAATTAATTAATTTAACCAGCGGCGTTAGCTGGACTGTTAATCATCTGGAGCTGAGTCCAGATTATCCAATAGCTGCAAGAAATAGCCTTCATAGTCTATATAGGCCCACTATGATTTGTGATTTATTTTCATGACTAAAAACGTTTCAAAAACACCTGGTTAAGCTGTCATTTAACTGTGGTTCTACATTATATATATATATATATATATATATATATATATATATATATATATATATATATATATATATATAATTCCAGTCACAGCTTGTTTAGTATGAAATTCCCTCTTTTTGTTTCACTGGCGGATCCAGGGGTGGGGCTATAGGGGCACTGGTCCAAACTGAAATCTGATTGGACCCTGAAGTGCCTGTGTCCTGTCACTCTTCGCTGATGTACGTCAGAGCACGCCATTGGCGGAGTCAGTTCATTTTAAATTTAACCCGCGTTTTTTCTACCACGTGCTGGTCAAACAGTGCGTTTTTATCGTTTTCGTCAGCTTACGCTTCAATGGTAAGTATCTATTCAACATTTTAACTAACGTCTCAAAGCACATTAGTGTTGATGTCACTTAACTTCTCTTTATCTAACGTTAGGAAGCTAGTTAGCTACAACAACAGCAACAACACACTAGTTAGTTTATTAGCTGGTTACCTAGGCTAAGCAATGTTGGATGCTAGCTAGCTAGCTAGCTGGCTAATTAGTTAGGTTTCACACATTAGTTCACAGTTACACAGTTCAGGGAAGTAAAATATAGCAGTTGATACATAAAACCTATAATGTTTGGTCATACCACACAGGCACAGTCTTTAATTGTTGTAAATAAAACTAATCCCTTATAAGTGGCAGTCGGGAAGTGCACAGAAATTTCGACATAGACCTCTGACTTGAATGAAATGCAGCAAAGCGCTAACGTTGATCAGTGAAGCTTATTTTAAAATTAGCATTTTTATTTTAATTCCAGAGTTTGGTAGAGACATTCTGTGGTTTCTGACCAAAAAGAAGAGTGTGAGAAGAGGGAGAGAATGGAGGAGAGAAAGAGGGAGAGTTGAGCTGCCAGCAGCAGCAGGGAGCAGTACAGCTCCCAGCCCTTTTCAGCAGGTTAGCTAAATTTAGGCACAGCAAGATAATGATAACAGGTGAAAATAACTGTGTATTCTGTATGTGACACTCAGGTTTACAATTTAAAACACTGATGAATGAGAGATGAAAAGAAAATATTTCTTGTCATTAATTCTTGTCCCCTATAGTAATGAGGTCTAACGGTTCTGTTCTGTGCATTTTCATGTCTACCAGAGCTCTCAGTATACAGTTAAAGCGTGCAGGCTTTTCTGTAAGAAATTAGTTGTCAAACATTTTGTGTGGAAAATATGTGTGGATTTTTGTAACATGTATTTCTGTTTCAGCTGCAAACTTGGATTGTGCAGTTTCAGATGAAGACAGCCAGAGTGTTAGTGAAGGGGATCATGATCCACCAGAACCAGAACCAGAGTCACCAAGCAGTTCTTCTGGCCCAGTAGGATCTGATGGTGTGCTCCTGTTTTCACAGTGCAATTGTAATGAGTATAATCTAAATCACAATCTTTTGGATTAACAATTAGATAGTTATTGTTTGTATGTCTTGACAGTGGGTTTATGAAAGTGTAGGGGCATGCACCCTGGTGTTATTTTCATTTGCTTCTTTCCAGACATTTCCCTGTGCAGGGCAGAGGGTTCTGTCCAGAATTATCCATCAAAGAATTATTCTGCTCCCCTATGTATGGTATGCCTTTGTTTTCCTTTTTTCCCCCTCAAATGTTGCATTATATTTTATTGTGTATGTATATATGTGTGTGTGTGTGTGTGTGTGTGTGTATACACAGTACTGTGCAAAAGTTTTAGGCACATGCAAAGAAACGCTGTAGAGCAAAGATGCCTTCAAAATAATGAAATTAAATGTTTCTACATTAAAAAAAAATTATATACAGGTGCATCTCAGTAAATTAGAATGTCGTGGAAAAGTTCATTTATTTCAGTAATTCAACTCAAATTGTGAAACTCGTGTATTAAATAAATTCAGTGCACACATACTGAAGTAGTTTAAGTCTTTGGTTTTTTTAATTGTGATGATTTTGGCTCACATTTAACAAAAACCCACAAATTCACTATCTCAACAAATTAGAATACTTCATAAGACCAATAAAAAACATTTTTAGTGAATTGTTGGCCTTCTGGAAAGTATGTTCATTTACTGTACATGTACTCAATACTTGGTAGGGGCTCCTTTTGCTTTAATTACTGCCTCAATTCGGCGTGGCATGGAGGTGATCAGTTTGTGGCACTGCTGAGGTGGTATGGAAGCCCAGGTTTCTTTGACAGTGGCCTTCAGCTCATCTGCATTTTTTGGTCTCTTGTTTCTCATTTTCCTCTTGACAATACCCCATAGATTCTCTATGGGGTTCAGGTGTGGTGAGTTTGCTGGCCAGTCAAGCACACCAACACCATGGTCATTTAACCAACTTTTGGTGCTTTTGGCAGTGTGGGCAGGTGCCAAATCCTGCTGGAAAATGAAATCAGCATCTTCAAAAAGCTGGTCAGCAGAAGGAAGCATGAAGTGCTCCAAAATTTCTTGGTAAACAGGTGCAGTGACTTTGGTTTTCAAAAAACACAATGGACCAACACCAGCAGATGACATTGCACCCCAAATCATCACAGACTGTGGAAACTTAACACTAGACTTCAAGCAACTTGGGCTATGAGCTTCTCCACCCTTCCTCCAGACTCTAGGACCTTGGTTTCCACATGAAATACAAACTTTCTCTCATCTGAAAAGAGGGCTTTGGACCACTGGGCAACAGTCCAGTTCTTCTTCTCCTTAGCCCAGGTAAGACGCTTTTAAGACACCTCTGACGTTGTCTGTGGTTCAGGAGTGGCTTAACAAGAGGAATACGACAACTGTAGCCAAATTCCTTGACACGTCTGTGTGTGGTGGCTCTTGATGCCTTGACCCCAGCCTCAGTCCATTCCTTGTGAAGTTCACTCAAATTCTTGAATCGATTTTGCTTGACAATCCTCATAAGGCTGCGGTTCTCTCGGTTGGTTGTGCATCTTTTTCTTCCACACTTTTTCATTCCACTCAACTTTCTGTTAACATGCTTGGATACAGCACTCTGTGAACAGCCAGCTTCTTTGGCAATGAATGTTTGTGGTTTACCTAGTGAACCAAACTGAGAGACCATTTTGAAGGCTCAGGAAACCTTTGCAGGTGTTTTGAGTTGATTAGCTGATTGGCATGTCACCATATTCTAATTTGTTGAGATAGTGAATTGGTGGGTTTTTGTTAAATGTGAGCCAAAATCATCACAATTAAAAAAACCAAAGACTTAAACTACTTCAGTCTGTGTGCATTGAATTTATTTAATACACGAGTTTCACAATTTGAGTTGAATTACTGAAATAAATGAACTTTTCCACGACATTCTAATTTATTGAGATGCACCTGTATATACAGTATCTCACAAAAGTGAGTACACCCCTCACATTTTTGTGAATATTAGAGATGCACCGATTGCAATTTTTTTGGCCGATTCCGATTTTTTTTTTGTGTGTGTGACCTGCCAGTACCAATTTTTGCCGATTCCGATTTTCTTTCTTAGAACTATAATTGACAGCATATACAAACAAAAATCTACTTTTCTTCAATGCAAAATTTTATTTTCATAATAAAAGAATTATTAAACATTACAATTTCCCCCAAACTGCACTAAGTTACAGGATCTTCTCTCACTTAAACAACTCTCAAAATAAAGTGCTCTGTGACTGGAAAGATGTAGAAATAACAATTAACTGAAAATGAGTTGCTTTATGTAACAAAACAGATATCATTTTCCACCATGTTTATAAATCGAAATTTTTCTCTTTTTTCATCTCACAAAAGTCCAAAGATTACAAGCCTATGAACAAAACTTAAGTGTACAATACTCTTCCAAATATTAATAGGTGCAGTGGCTAATAATTAAATAACAAGTGTAACAAGTAGAATTAGTTACTGCTCCTTTAAGTCGGAACGCTCCCTCTTACTCCCTCACTGATGAGTGGGCAGTCGGTAGATGGAGCGCGAGCTATGATCATCGCATGTATGCATGTAAAGCCTGGTTATATTTCTGTTCTCTTTGCCTCACTGGTCCGGGCCGAGCATGCGGAAAATCGGCCGATTCCGGTCCCTGGCTGGTCGATCGGTGCATCTCTAGTAAATATTTTATTATATCTTTTTATGGGACAACACTGACGAAATGACACTTTGCTACAATGTGAAGTAGTGAGTGTACAGCTTGTATAATAGTGTAAATTTGCTGTCCCCTCAAAATAACTCAACACACAGCCATTAATGTCTAAACCGCTGGCAACAAAAGTGAGTACACCCCTAAGTGAAAATGTCCAAATTGGGCCCAAAGTGTCAATATTTTGTGTGGCCACCATTATTTTTCCAGCACTGCCTTAACCCTGTTGGGCATGTAGTTCACCAGAGCTTCACAGGTTGCCACTGGAGTCCTCTTCCACTCCCCCATGACGACATCACAGAGCTGGTGGATGTTGGAGACCTTGCGCTCCTCCACCTTCCATTTGAGGATGCCCCACAGATGCTCAATAGGGTTTAGGTCTAGAGACATGCTTGGCCAGTCCATCACCTTTACCCTCAGCTTCTTTAGCAAGGCAGTGGTCGTCTTGGAGGTGTGTTTGGGGTCGTTATCATGTTGGAATACTGCCATGCGGCTCAGTTTCCAAAGTGAGGGGATCATGTTCTGCTTCAGTATGTCACAGTACATGTTGGCATTAGCTCCCCAGTGCCGGCAGCACTCATGCAGCCCCAGACCATGACACTCCCACCACCATGCTTGACTGTAGGCAAGACACACTTGTCTTTGTACTCCTCACCTGGTTGCCGCCACACACGCTTGACACCATCTGAACCAAATAAGTTTATCTTGGTCTCATCAGACCACAGGACATGATTCCAGTAATCCATGTCCTTAGTCTGCTTGTCTTCAGCAAACTGTTTGTGGCCTTTCTTGTGCATCATCTTTAGAAGAGGCTTTCTTCTGGGACGACAGCCATGCAGACCAATTTGTTGCAGTGTGCAGCGTATGGTCTGAGCACTGACAGGCTGAACCCCCCACCCCTTCAACCTCTGCAGCAATGTTGGCAGCACTCATATGTCTATTCTGCAAAGCCAACCTCTGGATATAATGCTGAGCACGTGCACTCAACTTTTTTGGTCGACCATGGCGAGGCCTGTACTGAGTGGAACCTGTCATGGTAAACCGCTGTATGGTCTTGGCCACCATGCTGCAGCTCAGTTTCAGGGTGTTGGCAATCTTCTTATAGCCTAGGCCATCTTTATGTAGAGCAACAATTCTTTTTCCAGATCCTCAGAGAGTTCTTTGCCATGAGGTGCCATGTTGAACTTCCAGTGACCAGTATGAGAGAGTGTGAGAGCGATAACACCAAACTTAACATATCTACTCCCCATTCACACCTGAGACCTTGTAACACTAACAAGTCACATGACACCGGGGAGGGAAAATGGCTAATTGGGCCCAATTTGGACATTTTCACTTAGGGGTGTATATACTTTTGTTGCCAGTGGTTTAGACATTAATGGCTGCGTGTTGAGTTATTTTGAGGGGACAGCAAATTTACACTGTTATACAAGCTGTTCACTCACTACTTTACATTGTAGCAATGTGTCATTTCTTCAGTGTTGTCCCATGAAAAGTTATAATAAAATATTTACAAAAATGAGAGGGTTGTACTCACTTTTGTGAGATACTGTGTGTGTGTGTGTGTGTGTGTGTGTGTGTGTGTGTGTGTGTGTGTGTGTGTGTGTGTACAATTTGTGCAGTTTTATAAGGAAATGAGCTGGTAAGTTTTATTGAGCATCTTGCAGAACCAGCCACAGTTCTGGAGACTTTGACTTTCGCACTTGCTTCTTATTTTTGCAGCAAAACCCAGCAGCCTTCATTGTGTTTTTTGTCTGAAAAGTGTCTCTTGTGTAATATGCTGCTTTCTTAAATGACATGCAAACATTTTCCTGTAACACTTAATTTTGTGCTAGAAAACTAATGTTTGGAAATCTAAAATGTTTTTTGTACTGACTTGATAATGTAGAAGTCATAAAATTAAAAAAAATCTAATTTTTTTTGTTCTAAAAAAGATAGGGTGTCTAAAACTTGTGCACAGTTGCGTGTGTGTGTGTGTGTTGCAATCGAAATTATTCAACCCCAATTGCAAATCAGGTTTATTGTCAAAATTTACGGACTTTCAGCTGTTTGCAATGAACAAATCGAACAAAAACAATTGAAACAGTTCAACACAACGAATGCTTCAAGTGGTTTCCCCAAATTCATCTGAAAATGCAACTTATGACTTCTCCAGTTTCAAAATTATTCAAGCATCTTTAGTACTTAGTAGAGCATCCATTTGCTGTTATGACCTGCTGCAAACGAGATGCATAGCTAGACACCAGCTTCTGGCAGCGTTCCTTAGGAATCTTAGCCCATTCCTCATGAGCAATGGCCTCCAGTTCAGTAATATTCTTGCCTTCAAATCCCACCAGAGATTTTCTATGGGGTTCAAGTCAGGTGACTGTGATGGCCCTGTAGAATCTTCCAGGACTTCTTTTGCAAACAAGCCTTGGTGGAATTTGAGGTATGCTTGGGATCATTGTCCCGTTGGAAGGCCCCAACTTCCCAAGCTTCAGCTTCCTCACAGACTGCATGATGTTTTCTCCTAGGATTTCCTGATACTTCAATGAATCCATCTTGCTTTCCACACGCTGCAGGTTTCCAGTGCCAGAGGATGCAAAGCGGCCCCAGAGCATCACCGAGCCACCACCATGCTTGACTGTGGACAGAGTGTTCTTTCTTCATTCTTATTTCTCCAGACATACCGCTGATCCATCGTGCCAAAAAGTTCCAGTTTTGTTTCATCGCCCCAGAGAACAGAAAACCCAAAACTTCTGTGTCTTGTTTATATGATTTTGAGCTGACTTTTCTTGTGCTTTTGGGTCAGTAGTGGTGTCAGTTTTGGAGCTCTGGCATGGAAACCTTCTGCTCACTGAAACCTCAGTGTCTGTTGCCACCAAGACTTGCTGCAGGTCTTTTGCAGTCACTCGAGGGTTTATATATATATATATATATATATATATATATATATATATATATATATATATATATATATATAGATATATATAGATATATCTCACACAGTGGGGGGAAAAAGTATTTGATCCCCTATCAGTCAGCAAGGTTTCTGGCTCCCAGGTGTCTTTTACACAGGTAATGAGCTGAGATTAGGAGCACTCTCTTAAAGGGAGTGCTCCTAATCTCAGTTTGTTACCTGTAAAAAAGACCCCTGCCCACAGAAGCAATCAATCATATTCCAAACTTTCCACCATGGCCAAGACCAAAGAGCTCTCCAAAGATGTCAAGGAGAAGATTGTAGACCTACACAAGGCTGGAATGGGCTACAAGACCATTGCCAAGCAGCTTGGTGAGAATGTGACAACAGTTGGTGCGATTATTCGCAAATGGAATAAACACAAAATAACTGTCAGTCTCCCTCGGTCTGGGGCTTCATGCAAGATCTCACCTTGTGGAGCTTCAGTGATCATGAGAACGATGAAGAATCAGCCCACAACTACATGGGAGGATCTTGTTAATGATCTCAAGGCAGCTGGGACCATAGTCACCAAGAAAACAATTGGTAACACACTACGCCGTGAAGGACTGAAATCCTGCAGCGCCCGCAAGGTTCCTCTACTCAAGAAAGCACATGTACAGGCCCGTCTGAAGTTTGCCTGAATGATTCAGAGGAGAACTGGGTGAAAGTGTTGTGGTCAGGTGTGGTCAGATCTCTTTGGCATCAACTCAACTCGCTGTGTTTGGAGGAGGAGGAATGCTGCCTATGACCCCAAGAACACCATCCCCACCGTCAAACATGGAGGTGGGAACATTATGCTTTGGGGGTGTTTTTCTGCTAAGGGGACTGGACAACTGCACCGCATCAAAGGAACGATGGATGGGGCCACGTACCGTCAAATCTTGAGAACCTCCTTCCCTCAGCCAGGGCATAGAAAATGGGTCATTGATGGGTGTTCCAGCATGACAGTGACCCAAAACACACAGCCAAGGCAACAAAGGAGTGTCTCAAGAAGAAGCACATTAAGGTCCTGGAGTGGCCTAGCCAGTCTCCAGACCTTAATCCCATAGAAAATCTGTGGAGGGAGCTGAAGGTTCGAGTTGCCAGCCTCGAGACCTTAATGACTTGGAGAGGATCTGCAAAGAGGAGTGGGACAAAATCCCTCCTGAGATGTGTGCAAACCTGGTGGCCAACTACAAGAAACATCTGACCTCTGTGATTGCCAACAAGGGTTTTGCCACCAAGTACTATGTCGAAGGGGTCAAATACTTATTTCACTCATTAAAATGCAAATCAATTTATAACTTTTTTGAAATGCGTTTTTCTGGATTTTTTTTTTTGTTGTTATTCTTGTTGTTATTCTTTACTTAAGTAAAATTATAATAACATTGTAAAAGCAAAAAAAAAAGTTAAAGTCCTGCATTCATAATTATATTATTGGATTATTATTTCTGTTGCATCAATGTTATTATTGTGAATGTTGTCAAGTAGTAGTTGTATGAGTAGCATGAGTGGGATGTCTCCTGGGGATACACTGTCTCACATATTCGCAGAAGCCCTTGTTCTATTACAGCAGCCCTGAATGGCTGGCAGTCATGAAGTCAGGACCTTACACCCTTATATATGAATGGAGATTAGTGTTTCAGGTGAACAGAATACAGAAAACATATAATAAAACAACAGTTTACACCAATCATCCTGTTCAAAAGTTTACACCCCCTGGTTCTTAATGTAATGTGTTGCCTTCTTGCGCATCAGTGAATGTTTGCACCTTTTGTAATAGTTGTGTACGAGTCCCTCAGTTGTCTTCAGTGTGAAAATGCTGGAAAAGCAAACAATGTGCAGGACCTGGAGGATTTTTCTGAAGAACAGTGGGCAGTTTAACTGCTCAGGACAAACAAGGGACTCATGAACAACTATCACAAAACATAAAAACAGTCGTTGATTATCTAGGTAACAACACACAGTATTAACAATCAAGTGTATGTAAACTTTTGAACTGGTTCATTTGTGTAAATTTAGTTATTATTGTGTCTTTTAGACTATATGTAAACATCTGGTATGTGAAATAGTTTATTCAGGGCAGAACTAAATAAACAAAATGCAACTTTACAGCACAACTGTACTTGCACTAAATGTACATAGTTGCATTCTTTGTCTGTGTAAAACTAACATTCAGCTTACATACTCGTTTACAATCACTAACATACAGTGCTGTGAAAAAGTATCCTGATGTCTTCTGTTTTGTGTAGAGCTCATACTAAATTATTTCAGAAATTAAAACAAAATCTAAGATAAAACAAAGGTAACCTGAGTAAACACAAAATACAGTTTTTAAATGAATGTTATTTATTGTTGCAAAACGGTTATCCAATACCTACTGAACCTGTGTGAAAATGTATTTGAAACTGTATTTGTATTTACTAATTCCCCAAATCTATGAAACTGCATTCATAATGGGGTTCAGCTGGACTAGACGCAACCAGGCCTTATTACTGCAAACCCTGTTCAATCAAATCAACACATAAATAGAACTTTTTCAACAGCATGAAGTTGGTTAAAAGGTTTTACCCAGTAACACACTATGCCAAAGTTGAAAGAAATTCCAGAAATTATGAGGAAGAAATACATCAGTCTGGGAAGGGTTACAAAGCTATTTCAAAGGCTCTGGGACTCCAAAGGACCACAGTGAGAGCCATTATCTCCAAATGGAAAAACTCTGTACAGTAGTGAACCTTCCCAGAAGTGGCTGACCTTCCAAAATTCCTCCAGGAGCACAGCAACTACTCATCCAGGAAGTCACAAAAGGGCCAAGGACAACATCAAAGGAACTACAGGCCTCTCTTGCATCAATAAAGGTCACTGTTCATGATTCCACTATCAGAAAGACACTGGGCAAAAATGGCATCCATGGAAGAGTGGCGAGGCAAAAACCACTGCTAACCCAGAAGAACATTAAGGCTCGTCTGAATTTTGCCAAAACACACCTTTTGATCCTCAAACCTTTTGGGAGAATGTTCTGTGGACTGATGAGCCGAAAGTGGAACTGTTTGGAAGAAAGTGGTCCTGATACATCTGGCGTAACCCAAACACAGAATTCCACAAAAAGAACAAGCATGGTGGTGGTAGTGTGATGGTGTGGGGCTGCTTTGCTGCTTCAGGGCCTGGGCAACTTGCAATAATTGAGGGAAACATGAATTCTGAGCTCTACCAGAAAATCCTAAAGGAGAATGTCCGGTCTTCAGTCCATAAATTGAAACTTAAGCGCAACTGGATTATGCAGCAAGACAATGATCTAAAGCATATGAGTAAGTCCTGGTCCTAGAAGTAAGTGAAAGACTGATCTCCAGTTATCTGAAGCATTTGGTTGCTGCTAAATTATTGCTACTAAAGGTACAACCAGATTTTAAGTTTAAGGGGGCAATACATTGTCTACATTGGTGATGGGTGTTGGATAACGTTTTCGCTTCAATAAAAAATAAATAAATAAATAGCTGTGTGTTTACTCAGCCTGCCTTCGTTTTATGTTGTATTTCGTTTGAAGATCTAAAACTATTTAGTATGAGATGTACACAAACAGAAGAAATCAGAGACTCAAATACTTTCACAGCACTGTAAATATGTATAAAAAGATAACATTTTATACAGTTTTATTTACATTAGACCAAACTCGGGTTACTCAGAGTGCCAGTCTTCTGAAGAAGGCATAATCAAACCTTCAAATCTATGATCAAAAGATTATATTCTCTCTCTCTCTCTCTCTCTCTCTCTCTCTCTCTCTCTCTGTCTGTCTCTCACTGTCTTTTAGATAGCAGATATCCACTGGTGCCCCTGAGGAGACTGATTCATACTTATTGTGTTCTAATGTGGTTCTATGTTTGTTCTGTTTTATAAGATGTCATTATGTGGTTCTGTTTAATAAAAAAAAAAAGTTCAGTATTCAATCCACATGCGAATAAATGTAAGTTATAAAAAACATGTTCTTACTTTATTACTGCTACTTTCAGCAAGTGCTGCATATGCATTAACAATAATGTTGTGGTATACTGCAGGTACAAAGTAGGACCAAACAAATTTTATTTGTTAAGGATCCACAGAGCACAGTGGTCTCACCGTATGCCCACAGTGTGCATGGGGGCTGCCCACAGAGGCTGTGGGGCCCCAGTGGGACAGCCCACACCAAGCCCAGTGTGGGCATACTGTAGGGGCCCAAGCACATTGGAATCTTGATCATTGTCATGCAAGTGTTCAAGTATTTTCAGAGTAATACACCTAGTTGCCATTTTCAGCTACCAGTGGTACCGTTATCCTATATTTTAGGGAACTACAAAAAATAAACCTTCCCGCTGAAAACTTTTTAAGAATGTTCGGGTGGACAATGTTCTAACAGTGTTATCACTAAACATTTTTAGAAGGTCATCAGTGAACATTTTTAGAATGTTTTTAGGGAACGTTATCCTACTGTTTAGGAGAACATTCTGGGAACAAAAATAAAACTTCCCGCTGAAAACATTACTAGAACAGTGCATTGTAATGTTCTTGGAACATTTTTTAGAACAGAAAACGTCTAGCTGGGCTGTCGCACATTCGTCGAAACTCTTGCTGGGGAAAAAAAATAGGAGGATATTTTACATTAAAAAAAATAATTTATTTATTGTATGTATTATGTCACCAATGAAAGTGTTTTGGGTCAGATTTTTAAACAAAATGACTAATTAAAAAAATGAATTTTTACGGGCAATCCATTTTTCAAATAGAAGATTGGTAAAGTGGCTTCAGCACAGAGGTCTCCTAAAAGCAGATATAAAATGTGAATTCTGCAAACGACCTGTGAGGCTGGAGAAATGCTGTGGCATGGATGGATTACGTAATTATAGCCTGCTATAGTTGATAAAATTTATACCTAGCTAGTAGAGCCTAGCCTGTCTAAGTCTGCGTGTTTAGACCTACCAATGCTACAATGAATAAAGTTGTCTTGCTGTCTAATTTGTAAATCTTTTTTCATTTTCATAGGTCTTGTGCCAGGTTGCACAAAAAAGTAAAACGGTCAGTGAGACACCGCTCAATTTTTCAGAAATCTCACTCAACTCCGAAAAAATGGATGCAGTTTGTTTACAGGTAGTGTTTGTATATATATATTTTAAATAATATGTGCATTTGCACTAAAACAATTCTCCGATATAAGCCTTAAGATTTTCGCCATTAGGTTTTCACAGGGACTGAATAGCTGGAAGCTCTGCTACCTTGATGAGAATGGCAAAGATCATGAGAAAGGTAAACTAAGTTTAAGTCTATAAGGAGGCTAGATTTGTCAATGGGAGATCAAGTAACTAGATCAGTAATAATATCTCACAGTTGATTAAGTGTGTCATAATAAATCTGTAAGGCCAGCAGTCCTGTATGGCTGTTTTTTCAAAGGTTTGTATGACCGCTCAGTAACGTTTGAAGATGAAGGGAATGAAAGTGGGTGGACCTGGGACCTTCGTTGTGATTGATGAAAGTACACTCTGTCACAAGCGAAAGGTATTGATATGTAAAAGTCTTTCCGACTGTAAGTCTTTTAATGAAGTATCATTTTTCCAGATATTCTCAATTGTTGATGACTAAATGTATGTTCTCTTAATATTGCTTTTAACTAGTGTTATGTATTTATCTATGTGGTGAATACTTTAGGTTCCTATTGGCGTTACATATACTCCCTTCTATGCACTGCACATTCGCAGTATGGGTCATTCTTCAATTGGGGTGGCAAACAAGAGGCAGAATTTGCAAAAATGCTTGTTTTATTTATTTATTTATGTATTTAATAAATTATTATATATTTAAATTATAATATTAAATGGCTCTGAAGGAAAGAAATTTCACATATGTTTTGAAGTAACACCACAGACTTCATATTGCATAAAAGGTGCAATAATTAAAAAGTTTGTTGAACAAAATAATGAAATTCATCATGAGTAAGATTACAAGAAGAATATACTTTGATAAAACAGCAACATTTAGAGAGAAATAAAATGTACAGTACTGTGAGTTTAAAAAGTTTTAGGCACTTTGTACAAACTTTGTTGAAGATTTTTTATTTTTATTTTTTTCATTTTAAGACTTCTACATTATCAAATCAGTACAAAAGACATTTTAGATTCCCAAACATTAGTTTTCTAGCACAAAATTAAATGTTACAGAAAAATGTCTATGTCATTAAAGAAAGCAGCATATTACGTAAAAGACCACTTTTCAGACAAAAAACACAATGAAGGCTGCTGGATTTTGCTGCAAAAATAAGAAGCAAGTGTGAAAGTCAAAGTCTCCAGAATAACTGTGGCTGGTTTTTCAAGATGCTCAATAAAACTTACCAGTTCATTTCCTTATAAAACTGCACAAACTGTACTGGACAAGAGTGATAAAATTATGATTATGAATGTCCTAAGGAAAAATGTATGCCTTTTATTAAAAATATAACATTTCTGGTTGTATATTTTCTGTGGAATTGCTATGGAGTCTGTGGTGTTACCAGGAAAGACTTTAACACCACAGGCAAATTAGCACAAATCTAGACTTTTCTAAAATGGAGGCTGCCATCATGATGATTTCAAGGTCAGGGGACATTTTGAAAATATTAATAAGACTCTATTTATCAAAATTTTATTTAAAATATGTCAGATCTGCAAATTATTAACATAACACCACAGACACTAATAAAGTGCGACACATGAAATTGTCAGAAATTTAAGAAAGAATATACTCACCACGCACCCCTCGGATCAACCAGCACCTGCAATGACCTCTACACACAGGAAGTTGTCCAAATAAAATTCTCCCTTTTCTTAAAGTGGCGATTTCCATTGTTGTAACACCACAGACATGAAGTTGGGGGACACAACGTTTTCTTCACATATAACAAAACATGTATTTTTAAAACAATTTAATTAAATTGTACATGTTAAATAAAATCTATATTCACAATATAACCACGTTATTTGTGTTAAAAATGTTATATTGTTGCAGTTACATCAATGATACCTCTCTGAGGTAGGGCGGGAACATGCACATTTTGTTACCCATGAAATCTCTCAAACTCAATTAAATATGTATTTTAAAACAAAAATGTAACTTTTAACAGTGCACAAATTGTGTTTACCCTACAGAATACAAACATGCAAACATTTTATGTTTAATTAGTATTTAAAGTTTCTTTCAACTGTTGCAAAGTAGAGGGACACCACTTGCCACCGCAAATGAAGAATGACCCGTATGTTCTGTGCAATGATAAACAAGTTTCAACAAGAAAGCAGCCTAGTAAAGAAGTTTGTGTCAGTTGCCTTCTTTATGATGTATACGTTCACTCATAAGACATAACAAAACTGGCGATGAAGATAAAAGCTCGCATATTTCTTCGGGGATGCCTTTTGAAGTAGCTATAATGCAGTTTTGACTGCATGTGAGTGATTAGTGCTAGCATCGCTAAGCTAACGGAATGGATGCACGTGTACAGTTCATCACGCTCGGAAAATAATAACTGAAAAAAGGGGGGAAGAAGTGTCATCGTGCGGGACTGCTGCACAATCATCATAGACAACGAAAAGAGAGAGTGCCACAAAAGAGTTAGTGAAATACTCTGACGACCAACACAGAATGGCTGGTTTAGTGTGGCAGATCGGACCATGTGAGGAAAACAGCAATGGAGCTCATATATGGAGCGGTTTGATTATTTTGTCAAAGCTAACGGGATAAAAGATGAGGTTTTAGTATAAACTTTCCTGAGTTTAATGGGCAGCAAGACATAATCTACTGCGTAGTCTGGTCCAGCCTAATAAACCAGGTGATTCCTCATACAAGGATATTGTAGCATTGCTTCAGGAGCATTAGGCACCTAAACCTCTCATAATTGCTGAAAGATTTCGCTTCCATAAACACAATCAGCTGGAGGGAGAATCAAAGCGCAATTTGTTGCTGTATTAAAATGGCTGTCAGAGCACTGCGACTTTGGCACAACGCTGAGTGATACTCTAAGAGGCAGATTCATGTGCAGATTGTGCAGTGAGACAATTCAAAAGCGACTCCTATGCAAAAGTAATCTGACACTAGAGCAAGCAGTGGAAATCAGTGTATCCATGGACATGGCTGCAAAAGAGACACAAGAGTTAAGCACATCAAGTCAAGTTCATAGTGAAAAACAGAAACATGAGAGCAAGAAAACATGTTACCTCCCAGCTAACACAGTTACGTTGTGAAGACATGACTGGACCATATTCATTGCAACGACATACCAAATAACATTCCAGCAACATAACTTTGTGATTCCCGTATTCGTCATGGTTATGTTATAGTTGTACGTTGTGGGAACGTGGCGAGTATGTCCCAACGAACAAACTGGTACGTTGTAAAGAAGTAACCTAGCCAACACTCCCATGTGGGGCCCAAAGGGTTTGCACCTGGGCTGTTATTTGGGGCCCACCTGGGCTACCCAGCTGGGGCCCAGCTAATTTTGTCCTCAGTTTCCATGGAGGACCCACATGGGTTAGCCCAGATGGGTTGATGATGGGCCCTTGATGGGCTCCATATAGGGCCCATATGGGTAACCCTGGTTTCTCCCATGTGGAGCCTACAGGAGGCTGCCTACATGGGTTGATGATGGGACCCAGCTAGGGCTTATCTAGTGCTCTTATGGGCCACAACACACATACACACATTATATATATATATATATATATATATATATATATATATATATATATATATATATATATATATATATATATATATATATATATATATATATATATATATATATAAAATGGGCTACCATATTTGTCTGCTTGGGTTACCTTATTTTGCAGTAAACCCCTAAATACAAGTATTACATTTAACCCACTAAAGTGCACTAAAATGTATTGCTTCAATGAAGAGAGACCAGTAGTTCATGCTTTAATTTTTTTCATGCTTAGTTTTAGTGGGAATAATTTGTACATAACTATAATAACTTGTAAATAACTTTTGAAAACTCGTAAAGTATTCCAAAAAAAAAGAAAAATGCAGTGAAGCTCCTGCTAGATTTTAACTTGTACTGTTCATATCTGAAAACTCTAACTTGAAGTATTCCAAAAACAAAGCAAAACAGCAACAAAAAAAAAAAAACACACACAGTGCAGCTCCTCACTCCTCCATCCCCTTTAAAAAGAGAAAATAAATTAATCAACCTTTTTCTTTAATTCCCCTTTTCACAGTTAAAACAGCTGCATTTATGACAAAGAACTGCACAGATACAGATGTCACGGCAATCTATCAATAAATCGTCATGTGTAAAATATAGCGGCTGTAGATGAGAGGGGAGTTTATTGCTGGAAGTCAAAGATGTCGTATTTAAGTTTATGTTCTGCTTGTTCAACAGTTGTTTGATAAATTGCTATTAAACTTTCAGACAGATTTTAGTTGTTAGTTTTATTCTCAATTCGTATCATTTTGGTTATGGGGCGCCAGAAATTCAGGAAAAATGGTATACCGTCTTCTAACAGTAAAAAAGAGGCGCAAACTCTGAGGGAGTTAGCTACCCAGTGATGTTAGCTAGCTGTAATTCTAATGTGACAAGCCAAACTAATGTTTTGGTTAACATTATGTTGTGAAAACAATGTATTTCTAACACATTTCAGTTTTTAGTTTTGATATAATAATGTAGTTCTTACCAGGGTTGGGAGGGTTACTTTAAAAATATAATCTGTTACAGTTACAAATTACTTCATAAAAAATGTAATCAGTAACGTAATCCAAGTGTCAAAATATGAAAGTAATGTAATCTGATTACTTTTGGATTACTTCAAGGTCACATATGTATATAAAGTCAAGAGAAAAGCAATATGATCTAAAATACTTTTATTTGGAGCTTATTTTAGAGCTTAAAAACATGTTCGGATTTTGTTTTAATAAAATAAATAAATTTGTTGCCCATGTGAGTCACAACTGGAGAGAACCAGAACTATAATCATGCAGCTGTCTATATTGTGTTATGTCAAAAGCAGGGCTCCAGACAAACAAATCCATTGGCTCCTATAAGAAAAAAAAAAAACAGGCGCCAAATGATTTTTTTAAGTGCCACATAAGAATGAACTTACATTTGAAAATTTTAAAACACTTTCAGTCATCCTGTCATGTGTGTACGTCTGAACTCCTTTTACAGCGTCAGCATTTTCATCCATGTTCACTTAAAGTTGGCCTCCTCTGTGTTGCAGAAAGCCAGCGTTTGACACATGGTTCAGGATCAAACTGTTCACGTGATGGGCCTCTGTGCTGATCCTGATCAAGACTTCCAAGGTTGAATTGCGTAATTTTGATTTTATCCTGTCTTGAGCTGAAAAGCCACGTTTGCACTGAGCAGCCAATATTGGTAGCACAAGCAATATCTCAACTAGATGCATTCTGCGCAAAGCACATGCTGTGTTGTTGTTATACATCTTGCACACATCCAGTCAATTTTTCTTGATTAGTAATATCTGAGAGGTAAATTTGGTGAAACGCAGCTCTTCACATGCAATCATATAGGCGGTGTTGAATTTTATTTTTAGCTCTTTCCATTCGGTCTCGTCATGTAGTTCACATGGACGAGACACTGCTTGTGCTAATGGTGTTTTTGTGGAGCTCTCTGTGATTACACAGTCATACGCTTTTTTTATGCTTTTGACTATCGCCCTGTTTTCTCACAGTCTCTTTCTTGAAATGGTTCGTTCTGGTAATGAAATCCGTTTTCCGCTATTTCTCTGCCTGCTTTGGAACAAAAACAAAACATTTTCTGTGTGCGATGAGCCATGCAAACTCTTGAATCCTAGAAGACTTAGAATGCCTTTCTGCACTTTTACTTGGGTGTTCGTTGATTGACACGTAAAGATGATCCTCTGTGTCTCCGTCGTTTTCTCTCTCTCTCATGCTGGCACAACTGGAGCCTGCTTTTTTATTAGCAGGTGTACCATTAGCATTGGTGCTTGACAGAGATGAGCACCTTTCTGAGGCAAAAAGCTGACTCCTGCTTTCCCTGTGCATATTTTGGTGCTCTGGATGAATTTGAACTTCATGCGCAGCATCTGACAGCAAAGTCACCTCCGGAAAATTAGCACAATGCTAGTGGCATGAATGGAAAAGTCAGGGGGTAGGGGGTGGGCATTACTGTGTGAGATCTCGCGAGATCCTGCAAAAAGTTGCACAAGATTTCACAAAAGTCTTTTTTTTTTTCCCTCTCCATGTCCGTGAGCTCTTGATCTTTTTAAAGAGCAGAAAGTTGGGTAAAATTGCATGAGTGTTGGCATTTTTAGATGTGTAACATTTTTTATATCATTTTTTAATTTTTAAAACTTTTTAATGTATTTATTTTGATTAGATTGAAGTAGCTTAACTTACCAGCTATAACATTTTAACATTAGTCCAAGTGTCACAAAAAAAAAAACCAAACAAACAAAAAAAACATTTCAACGGTGCATATTTGTGTACTATCTCAGACCCATGTAATTAGCCTATATGGGATTGATTGTGTTTGCACTTGTCTAACCCATTTGGTAAACCAAAATGGGCCCCATTTTGAGCCCATGCACTCATTTCCCATTAGTGACCCAACTAGGAGCCACATAGGGAGCCCACCTGGGTTCGCCCATGTGGGACCTACTTAGTTGACCCAAGTGGGCCCCAGATAAGATGCCCATTTTGGGCCCATGCCCACTCGGTACCCCTGTAGCCCAAGTGTAACCCATGTGGGCCCCACACAAACATGTTGGCTGGGAACCTTCCCATATTTGTCGTGGCGACGTTCTAGCTTATAGCACGTTGCTGGAACGTAGTGAGTATGTCCCAATGACTATGGTCGGGAGTCTGATCATTTAATTCTTTTAATCACAACTCAATAATATGTGAGTGGCTGCTTATCTGTCTCCAGGTTCAAGTTCAGTTTATTTGTATCGCGCTTTTAACAATGGACATTGTCCCAAAGCAGCTTTACAGAAGTATATAAATTCAGGACATAGATTTTAAATTTATGAATTTATCCCTAATGAGCAAGCCAGCGGCGACGGTGGCAAGGAAAAATCCCTGAGAGGATCTGAGGAAGAAACCTTGAGGGGAACCAGACTCAAAAGGGAACCCATCCTCATCTGGGTAACAGATTGTCTCCCTTGACAATTGTTCACAAATTCACTTGCTGTCCATTAAGGGATGATTCAGGAATCGCATATATACCCCTGACCAAAGAAGTGAGATATGTTAGAAATAAAGGTGGTCAACACTGCCTTTATTTCTAACATATCTCACGCCTTTGGTCACGGGTTTATATGCGATTCTTGAGCCATTCCCTTATGGACAGCAAGTGAATTTGTTTACTTTGAAACCCGTATAGGACTGACTTTCATTCCCTGCCTTCAAATTCAAATGTTTTTAATGGAAATTGTATTGGTTTTGATGGAAGCAATTAAAACAATGCAATTATAATGGTATTCATCTTCTCAAAATGTACTCATAAGACACACCTGTGCCTCAAGTAACATCAAGCAACAATCAGCAACACATTTATAGCATTTATTCATCAGCTTTTTATAATTTTTTCCCAACCATTAAGCTAAACAAATAAATAAAATACATAATAAATGCAGAACAAAAAAATTAAGTTCATAAATAGTATCAATTCAAAATGATTAATTAACCATATAAATTAATATAACTAAAGGGGGAAAAAACTTTACTCAAAAAGTACAAGTGCCTCATCATCATCCTTGTCAGCTGTGGAGCCTCTGGTCCTGCTGCTGAAAATGAAGAGTATATTTTAGTTTTACAGCAATTAACTACACATTAGGGTAGATACTTCGCTTACAATTTTTTAAAGGAGCACTTGTGCTCTTAATTACAAAAACCTAAGAGCAAAATCTAAATTTTAGGAGCACAGGTGAAGTAAATTTGTTTTCAATATGATTATATTTTTTTGTTGCTGAGTTTATTTTATGAATAAAATAAATATTAAAATAAATATTTTTATGCACTAACCGTGAGCCCCGATAAAATCAGTAAGCCCCGTGAAGCCGTGGTTTACAGTGGTTTACTCCGCTCCGCGTTGTGCCTAACAACGACCCTTAGCTGTTCTAATTTCACTGTAAACCACGGCTTCATTGGGCTTATTGCTTTATTTTTAGGATGGTAACTTAATGTGCCACAATATAACATGCACAATTAGGCAAGAGAAAACTAAGCTTGCCAATTATGATAGAATTAAGGAAGATAGTGTGTCATGTCTCTCAATTCTGTAATTAACTTACAAACAATAACCTCTTCGAACCCCTTCAGTCAGGGTTTCGTAAATTTCACAGTACTGAAACGGCTTTGGTCAAAGTTACCAATGATTTGTTGATGGTTTCTGATTCTGGAGCTACTTCAGTTCTCATTCTTCTTGATCTTAGAGCTGCTTTCGACACTGTTGATCATAGTATTTTACTTACCCGCCTTGAGAGTGTTTTTGGCCTGTCGGGGACAGTTTTAAATAGGTTTAAATCCTATTTAACTGACCGTTCCCAGTTTATGTTTATAGGTGGTTACAGGTCTGACATCAGCTCTGTACTCACTGGTATTCTTCAGGGCTCAGTTTTGGGCCCCTTGCTTTTCAATATTTATTTATCTCCACTTGGGCATCTGTTGCGTTCGCTCGGCCTCCAGTATCACTTTTATGCCGATGATACCCAAATCTATATACACTCAAAATCTGGTGAAAACCTTGATGTTTGCTTTCTTTCTGACTGTATTTCTGAGATAAAAAAAAATGGATGATGAATAATTTTCTCTGCCTGAATAGTGGTAAAACCAAAGTTATGCTTATAGGATCCCATCATCAAATTCTCAAAGCTGGTTCACTGACTCTGTCTGTTGATGGCTCTGTATTGGAGACTCAAGGTAAAATGAGGAACCTTGGAGTTATTTTTGATGCCAGTCTTGCATTTGATTCTTTTGTACAGAGCACTGTTAAAGCATCCTTTTTTCACCTCAGAAATATAGCAAGATTGCGCCCTATGCTAAATTTCTCTGTAGCTGAAAAGCTAATAAACTCATTTGTTGTGTCTCGGATAGATTACCGTAATGCTCTTTTAGCTGGAGTTTCTAAATTCACACTTAATAAGCTCCAATATGTACAAAACTTGGCTGCCAGGATCCTGACTGGGACCAGGACATGCAATCATATTACTCCTGTTTTGGAGTCCTTGCACTGGCTCCCGGTTAGGTTCTGTATTGACTTTAAAATTATGATGCTGACATACAAAGCATTACATGGCTTGGCTCCTCATTATTTATCCGCATTGTTAATTCCTTATACCCCGAATCGCAGATTACGCTCTTCACAGTCTAATTCGTTGACTGTTCCACAAACCCGTTTAAGATCTATGGGTGACAGGGATTTTTCTGTCTATGCTCCTACCCTCTGGAACTCTCTTCCCCCTGAACTTACGGATGCTCAGACCTATGACATTTTTAAAGTTAAACTCAAGACATATTTTTTCAAACTAGCATTTGCTTGTTGATGGTTACTTTTATTTTTTAATTATTGTGTTTTGTACTGTTCATGTTGTGTACAGCGCTTTGAGAAGCTGCTTTTAAAGGTGCTCTATAAAATAAAGTTTTTTATTATTATTGTTATTATGACAGACGCTTACCTTCTGATAAACCAAATTTTAGTTAATTTGACAGGCTGTGGGTAAATTAACTCACCCAAACTCATCCTATATGAGATTAATCAGATATATACATAACATAAATGTAATATTACAACTCACATCTGCACAAAATAAAGCAAATGCAGAAGTTATCTTGCAACAAGTTATGTGCTATTAAGAATGTGTAGGTCACATTTTGAAAACGGTCTTTCCCTAACAACGCACTGCATCCTAAAGCAATGGATTTCCAATCCGATCAAGAATTATATAACAAACATGATAAATGTTCACAATTATAAGGAAAAAAAAGATCCCATGTTAACAGGTTAGAGCATTCACACTGCACACGGATACAGCACGGCAATCCGTTATGCTGCCTAAATCCACAGAAGAACTGTGGTTAGTTGTCCAAGATGTTTGGGCCAACCTACCTGCTGAGTTCCTTCAAAAACTGTGTGCAAGTATACCTAGAAGAATGTTGCTGATTGATGCTGTTTTGATGGCAAAAGGTGGTCACACCGAATATTGATTTGATGTAGATTTTTCTTCTGTTCACTCACTTTGCATTTATTATTATTAATTTATAAATATAAACTATTACCGTGTGTGTGTGTGTGTGTGTATATGTGTACATATATATATATATATATATATATATATATATATATATATATATATATATATATATTGATATGTGTGTGTGTGTGTGTGTGTGTACACAGTGAGGGAAAAAAGTATTTGATCCCCTGCTGATTTTGTATGTTTGCCCACTGATAAAGAAATTATCAGTCTATAATTTTAATGGTATATGTATTTTAACAGTGAGACACAGAATAACAACCAAAAATCCAGAAAAGCGCATTTCAAAAAAGTTATAAATTGATTTGCATTTTAATGAGTGAAATAAGTATTTGATCCCCTATCAGTCAGCAAGATTTCTGGCTCCCAGGTGTCTTTTACACAGGTAACGAGCTGAGATTAGGAGCACTCTCTTAAAGGGAGTGCTCCTAATCTCAGTTTGTTAACTGTACAAAAGACACCTGTCCACAGAAGCAATCAATCAATCAGATTCCAAACTCTCCACCATGGCCAAGACCAAAGAGCTGTCCAGGGATGTCAGGGACAAGATTGTAGACCTACACAAGGCTGGAATGGGCTACAAGACCATCGCCAAGCAGCTTGGTGAGAATGTGACAACAGTTGGTGCGATTATTCGCAAATGGAATAAACACAAAATAACTGTCAGTCTCCCTCGGTCTGGGGCTTCATGCAAGATCTCACCTTGTGGAGCTTCAATGCTCATGAGAACGATGAAGAATCAGCCCACAACTACACGGGAGGATCTTGTTAATGATCTCAAGGCAGCTGGGACCATAGTCACCAAGAAAACAATTGGTAACACACTACGCCGTGAAGGACTGAAATCCTGCAGCGCCCGCAAGGTTCCCCTACTCAAGAAAGCACATGTACAGGCCCGTCTGAAGTTTGCCTGAATGATTCAGAGGAGAAATGGGTGAAAGTGTTGTGGTCAGATGAGACCAAAATCGAGCTCTTTGGCATCAACTCAACTCGCCGTGTTTGGAGGAGGAGGAATGCTGCCTATGACCCCAAGAACACCATCCCCACCATCAAACATAGAGGTGGAAACATTATGCTTTGGGGGTGTTTTTCTGCTAAGGGGACAGGACAACTGCACCGCATCAAAGGGACGATGGACAGGGCCACGTACCGTCAAATCTTGGGTGAGAACCTCCTTCCCTCAGCCAGGGCATTGAAAATGGGTCATGGATGGGTATTCCAGCATGACAATGACCCAAAACACACAGCCAAGGCAACAAAGGAGTGGCTCAAGAAGAAGCACATTAAGGTCCTGGAGTGGCCTAGCCAGTCTCCAGACCTTAATCCTATAGAAAATCTGTGGAGGGAGCTGAAGGTTCGAGTTGCCAAACGTCAGCCTCGAGACCTTTATGACATGGAGAGGATCTGCAAAGAGGAGTGGGACAAAATCCCTCCTGAGATGTGTGCAAACCTGATGGCCAACTACAAGAAATGTCTGACCTCTGTGATTGCCAACAAGGGTTTTGCCACCAAGTACTAAGTCGAAGGGGTCAAATACTTATTTCACTCATTAAAATGCAAATCAATTTATAACTTTTTTTAAATGTGTTTTTCTGGATTTTTTTGTTGTTATTCTGTCTCTCACTGTTAAAGTAAACCTACCATTAAAATTATAGACTGATCATTTCTTTGTCAGTGGGCAACGTAGAAAATCAGCAGGGGATCAAATATTTTTTTCCCTCACTGTGTGTATATATATATATATATATATATATATATATATATATATATATATATATATATATATATATATATGTATATATATATGTATATATATATAAAGGGCTGCAACAACTAATCGATAAAATCGATAATTAAAATAAACAACAACAAATTCTTTATCGATTAGTTGGGCTGTGAAGTCACTGTGGACCTACACAAGGCTGGAATGGGCTACAAGACCATCGCCAAGCAGCTTGGTGAGAAGGTGACAACAGTTGGTGCGATTATTCGCAAATGGAAAAAACTGTCAGTCTCCCTCGGTCTTGGGCTCTGTGCAAGATCTCACCTCGTGGAGTTTCAATGATCATGAGAACGGTGAGGAATCAGCCCACAACTACACGGGAGGATCTTGTTAATGATCTCAAGGCAGCTGGGACCATAGTCACCAAGAAAACAATTGGTAACACACTACGCCGTGAAGGACTGAAATCCTGCAGCGCCCGCAAGGTCCCCTGCTCAAGAAAACACATGTACAGGCCCTTCTGAAGTTTGCCTGAGTGATTCAGAGGAGAACTGGGTGAAAGTGTTGTGGTCAGGTGTGGTCAGATCTCTTTGGCATCAACTCAACTCGCCGTGTTTGGAGGAGGAGGAATGCTGCCTATGACCCCAAGAACACCATCCCCACCATCAAACATAGAGGTGGAAACATTATGCTTTGGGGGTGTTTTTCTGCTAAGGGGACAGGACAACTGCACCGCATCAAAGGGACGATGGACAGGGCCACGTACCGTCAAATCTTGGGTGAGAACCTCCTTCCCTCAGCCAGGGCATAGGAAATGACCTTAATGACTTGGAGAGGATCTGCAAAGAGGAGTGGGACAAAATCCCTCCTGAGATGTGACTACAAGAAATGTCTGACCTCTGTGATTGCCAACAAGGGTTTTGCCACCAAGTACTAAGTCGAAGGGGTCAAATAATTATTTCCCTCATTAAAATGCAAATCAATTTCTAACCTTTTTTTTGAAATGCGTTTTTCTGGATTTTTTTGTTGTTATTCTATCTCTCACTGTTAAAATACACCTACCGTTAAAATCATAGACTGATAATTTCTTTGTCAGTGGGCAAATGTACAAAATCAGCAGGGGATCAAATACTTTTTTCCCCCCACTGTAAGTGTATTAACGTGGCTTGTCGTGTCAGATGCAGCAACAGATGCGTGTGATGTTTAATGTGTTCTAGGCATATTTTCTTCAGCGCAGAAATTACATTTTTATGTTTATATCCTTATCTGTACATGTTAGTAATTCATGCCAGTATTTCCATTTTACATAAAGGCTCATCCTGACAGCAAGTGAGTCCATTAAACTTCACTGAATGAGCGCGAGTCCATGCATGCGTTTCAATCAAACAGTGCGCAATAGAAAGGAAGCGCAATAACTCTGACTAAAATATTCATTTTAATCAAATATGTTGTTTCATGCTATATTTAGAAACAAAAGTTTTTTTTTTATGAGAGCAGTAACTGTAATGGGGTTATAACATGTAATTATATATAAATGTAAGAAGTGATATACATTTTCAGAATAAAGTAACACGTTACTGTGTTCAAAAGAGTGAATGTGTGTGTTACTGCAGAACATTCAACCTCTTACCAGTTAACACTTAGTTTGTGCTTTTGTTTTTCTTTACTTTTTTTTTTTTATAGCATTTTTAATATAGTAATAGATTTAACTTCTGCTTTAAAGCTTGTGGACAATCAGTTGTTTTTTTTTTTTTGTTTTCAAAATATAATGTTAATATTTTAGTAATATTGTACTTTGCACAATGTATAGCATAGCCCACACAGATACATTTAATACCTTTTTCATAGACTTCAATTTGCACAATGTTTGAAGGACAACAATACAAATACAGAAAATAAAAATTGGCCTTTTAATCCAACTAATCGATTAATCGAAGAACCGTAAAGAGCAGTAGTAAACAGTAGTAAATGAATAAGTCAATATTTGGTGTGACAAAAAATAAAAATAGTAGTCTCCAGTACAATTTGTGCAGTTTTATAAGGAAATTAGCTGATAAATTTTATTGAGCATCTTGCAGAACCAGCCACAGTTCTTCTGGAGACTTTGACTTTTACACTTGCTTCTTATTTTTGCAGCAAAACCCAGCAGCTTTCATTGTGTTTTTGTCTGAAAAGTGTTCTCTTATGTAATATGCTGCTGTCTTTAATGACATGCAAACATTTTTCTGTAACATTTAATTTTGTGCTAGAAAACTAATGTTTGGGAATCTAAAATGTTTTTACTGACTTGATAATGTAGAAGTCATAAAATAAAAAATGTGTGTGTGTGTGTGTGTGTGTGTGTGTGTATATATATACACACACACACATATTTGCAGTGATTCGCAAATCTCATAAACCCAAATAAGGTAATCTTGAATTTGATGGCAGCAACACGTCTCAAAAAAGTTGGGACAGGGCCATGTTTACCACTGTGTAGCATTACCTCTTCTTTTAACAACAGTCTGTATACGTCTGCGAACTGAGGAGACCAGTTGCTGGAATTTTGGGAGAGGAATGTTGTCCCATTTGGGTCTTGTTTGTCGTATTTTTTGTTTCATGATGCGCAAATGTTTTCAATTGGTGTAAGGTCTGGACTGCAGGCAGGCCAGTTCAGCACCCGGACTCTTCTACTACGAAGCCATGCTGTTGTAATAGATGTAGTATGTGGTTTAGCATTGTCTTTCTGAAATATGCAAGGCCTTCCCTGAAAAAGATATCATCTGGATGGAAGCATATGTTGCTCTAAAACCTGTGTATACCTTTCAGCATTGATGGTGTGTTTCCAGATGGGCAAGCTGCCCATTCCATAGGCACTAATGCACCCCCATACCATCAGAGATGCAGGCTTTTGAACTGAGCGCTGATAACAAGCCCGATGGTCCCTCTCCTCTTTAGTCCAGATTACTATGGTTTCCAAAAAGAATTTCAAATTTCGATTCATCTGACCACAGAACAGTTGTCCACTTTGCCTCAGTACATTGTAAATGAGCTTTGGCCAAAAGAAGACGGCGGTGTTTCTGGATCATGTTCACATATGGCTTCTTCTTTGCATGATACAGCTTTAATCTGCATTTGAGGATGGCACAGTGAACTGTGTTCACAGACAATGAGTTATGGAGGTGTTTCTGAGCCCATACAATGATTTCCATTACAGAATCATTCCTGTTTTTAATGCAGTGCCGCCGAAGATCACGGGCATGCCATGTTGATTTTCGCCCTTTTCCCTTGCGCACAGAGATTTATCCAGATTCTCAGAATCTTTTGATGATATTATGTACTGTAGATGATGATACATTCATAGTCTTTGCAATTTTACATTGAGGAACATTATTCTGAAATTGTTTCACAAATTGTAGACATAGTTTTTCGCAGATTGGTGAACCTCTGCCTATCTTTACTTCTGAGAGACTCTGCCTCTCTTTTTATACCTAATCATGTTACTGACCTGTTGCCAATTAACCTAATTAGTTGCAAAATGTTCCCCCAACTGTTTCTTTTTAGTAACACTTATATTTTCCAGCCTTTTGTTGCCCCATCCCAACTTTTTTGAGACGTGTTGCAGCCGTCAAATTCAAAATTACCTTATTTTTTTCTTAAAATGGTACATTTCCTCAGTTTAAACATTTGATATGTTTTCTATGTTCTAAAGTTCCCTTTCATTATGAAGTCAAATTAACCATTGATCCTATTAGACCCATGTTGTAACAATTAATAGAGAAGTCTTTACTTTTAGCCCTCCATCAGTTTCTAAATATTGTTCATTGTACATTGGCTAATAATATATAATATATAGGCTTCATAGTTTATCAGGTGTAATCCTTCTGGATCCAAAGAACTTGGAGCCAAATCAAAATGAACCACAAAAACATTCTCCAAAAAGGTAATGTTTCATACATTTCCTAAACTGTAACCTGACTACTTTGGCCTACCTTCTATAATAACTTTTCTCTAGGTTCTATATAGCAAACAGGAAGAAGGCTGAGGCCCGTGAAATGAGTGGGGGACCACCACCGCCTTCAATCACTGCGGATGAAGAGCTGGCACTGTCCTTTAATCAAGGGTGACCCATGGTCGATGGGATTCCAGGGGGCAGTTCATCAGAGTCAGCTACCTCCCATGATATAAGTGGCTTAGTAAAATGTAGGTATACAGTTGCAATCAAAATTATTCAACCCCCATTGCAAATCAGGTTTATTGTCAAAATTTGCAGACTTTCAGCTGTTTGCAGTGAACAAATAAAACAAAAGCAATTGAAATAGTTCAACACAACGAATGCTTCAAGTGGTTTCCCCAAATTCAACAGAAAATGCAACTTATAATGCCTTCTCCAGTTTCAAAATTATTCAACCCCTTCATGGCAAGCATCTTTAGTACTTAGTAGAGCACCCTTTTGCTGTTATGACCTGCTGCAAACATAACAGAAGCATAGCCAGACACCAGCTTCTGGCAGTGTTCCTGAGGGATCTTAGCCCATTCATCATGAGCAATGGCCTCCAGTTCAGTAATATTCTTGGGTTTGCGTGCTGCAACCGCCTTCTTCAAATCCCACCAGAGATTTTCTATGGAGTCAGGTGACTGTGATGGCCCTGTAGAATCTTCCAAGACTTCTTCTGCAACCAAGCCTTGTTTGAATTTGAGGTATGCTTGGGATCATTGTCCTGTTGGACGGTCCAATGACACCCAAGCTTCAGCTTCCTCACAGACGGCATGATGTTTTCTCCTAGTCCCCTAGTTTTCTCCTGATCCATCATGCCGAAAAGTTCCAAGTTTTGTTTCATCGCTCCACAGAACAGAATCCCAGAACTTCTGTGGCTTATTTATATGACTTTGAGCTGACTTTTCTTGTGCTTTTGAGTCAGCAGTGGTGTACGTCTTGTAGTTCTGGCATGGAAACCTTCTGCGTTTAGTACACGCCATACTGTGCTCACTGAAACCTCAGTGCCTGTTGCCACCAAGTCTTGCTGCAGGTCTTTTGCAGTCACTTGAGAGTTTTTCACAACCTGGCTTCTCAGAAATCTGGTTGCAGCCGTTGATGCCTGGATGGGGCAGAAAAAGGAAGCTACTTTTGACTGCAACTGTGTGTGTGTGTGTGTGTGTGTGTGTGTGTGTGTGTGTGTGTATATATACATATATATATATATATATATATATATATATATATATATATATATATATATATATATATATATATATATATATATACACAGATTTTATATATATATATATATATATATATATAATATATATATATAATATATATATATATATATATATATATATATATATATATATATATATATATATATATATATATATATATATATATATATATATATATATATATATATATATATATATATATATATATATATATATATATATATATATACAGATTTTATATATAAATATATATATATATACGAACACACACACACAGTGGGTATTGAAAAGAATCACCCCTGAAAATAATCGCATGTTGTTGCTTTTCAGCCTGAAATGAAGATGGACACAGTTTTTGTTTTATTCAGCTGTATTTACTCATAACATGACATCTTATAACATCAACAATGCGACTTATAACATCCAAGTAAAAGATACAACACCAACATCTCAGAAAAAATAAAATAAAAAAACAGAATCACTGAGTTGGAAAAAGGATCACACAGGATTTAATTTGCCTCAATTTTTTAATAACAGCCTTTAGTCTATGTCTGGGATATGTCTCTACTAACTTTGCACATCTAGACTTCTCTGCAGAAGAAGACTGCAGACTCTTCTTTGCAGAACTGCTCAAGTTCAGTTAAATTTGATGGTGACTGTTTGTGGACTGCAGTCTTCAAATCATTCCACAGATTTTCAATGGGGTTTAAGTCTGGGTTCTGACTAGGCCATGCAAGGTCATTCACCTTTTTCTCCTTCAACCACTGTGTGATCAGTTTTGCAGTGTGCTTTGGCTCATTGTCATGATGGAAGGTAAACCTTCTTCCCATTGACAACTTTCTGGAGAGGGCAGCAGATTTTCCTCAAGAATTTGACGGTATTTTGACCCATCCATTTTCCTTCTATCCTGACAAGTGCTCCAGTCCCTGCTGCAGAGAAACACCCCCATAACAGGATATTACCACCTCCATGCTTTACTGTAGGGATGGTGAGCTGTATTGGATTTCCGCCAGGCATATCGTTTGGTGTTGAGGCCAAATAATTAATCTGACCATAACACCTTTTTCCATGTGGCCTCAGAATCTTCGAGGTGCGTTCTGGCAAAGCTCAGTCGTGGGTGGCTTTTTTATTGCAACCCTCCCATACAAGCCACATTTGTGGAGAATTTGTGATATATTGTTGTCACATGCACACAATGACCCCTCTTTGTCATAAATTCCTGCAACTGCTTCAGAGTTGCCGTAGACCTCTTGCTAGCCTCTCTGACCAGTTTCCTCCTGGCTCTTTCATCCAGTTTGAAGCAATGTCCTGATCCAGAGAGGATCTGTGTTGTACCAAATACATTCCACTTCTTAATAATAGACTTCATTGTGCTTGTAGGCATTGATAAAGCCTTTGAAATTTTTTTGTACCCATCTGCTGACTTGTGCCTGTCCACAACTTTATCCCGGAGATCTTTTGACAGTGC